>JANIIA010000005.1:61798609-61809960 GCA_027478495.1 Erythroxylum alaternifolium
ACGCCACCCTCGAGGGGCACGGATTCGGATATCACCATCGGTATCGGGTTCGGGTCCAGCGGGAGTGGGGTGTTACATTTTTGGTGTGATTGTGTAATGCATGTCATCTTTTAAAGTGAAAGAACCCTTGAAATAATGATTATAGTGCACAATAAACATCAAATAGAAAAGGAAAAAAAGGAAAGTTCAAATGAGAACAAAAAAGTGTCATCATAGAAGAAGAAGACGAAAACCAACAAAAAATTACAAATCAAAACTAGGTGATGCAAGCACGACTAGTTAACTTAGAGGATCCTTTGCGTGTAAACTTAGGTCAATCATACGATTTAAAGCGGGAGAAGATTTAGAGGCTAAATACTCATCTTTGGCTAAACACGATCTATATCATAAGCATAGCTTAGACCATCTACAATTTGATAAAGTTGTATAGAGATCCAGTATCTCAATTATAGGTGTCTCATAGATTATGTTTAATTTCGCAAATTTACAAAGAGACCTATAGTCTTAAATTAGAGAGTGTCCCAAATAGTGCTCACTGGTGTTGAACAGTTTATAACAAATATAATTAGCCAATGGTCGTGCCCAAATAAAACCATATTTTTAATTTATATTTAAGGCACATTTCTTTTTAATTCGAGACAACTTTGACATATTTGTTACTTGAGAGGTGTTAGAGCTTTGTGGCATATTTCTTTTTTATTTTGAGACAAATTTGACATATTTGTTACTTAAAAGGTGTATTTTTTTACTCATTCTTCATTGAGCTCAAACTTATCAAACAATTTTTCTTTGTGACATTCAAACACTTTATAAGTTTAACTCTTGATTATTTATAATTTTTTCATCAATTATTCTATACATATATTTTAACTTTATTGGGTTAAACTTATTCGTGGGTTCTCTAGAGTATATTCCTAGGTAGGTTTGTATCAGTTGGTGTCAGAGTTTAGCTTTAAATTAGATGTAGTTATCCTTCATTTTTGTATCATTCAAATTCTATAATATTCCTTTGCCAATAAAAAGAAATAAAATCATGTTCTATGATTTCTTTTCGTTCTATTATAACATATTCTTGGTTCCAAAGTTTCAATTAAAATATTAAATTTTGTCACCATCTTGTTTTTAAGGTTTGTCTTTTTATCTTTCTTGGGTTTGATTCAAACTTATTTATAGGTTCTTTAGGATGTAGTCCTATGTAGGTTCTTATCAATAGGAAGACAGAAAATAAAAAACAAATGCTATATTTTTGAGAATTTTCCAAAAGTAAAGATTGGCAACCAATAGAAAAAAGACAATAGGTAAAAAGCTAGCCAAGTAAAGCATGCATAAACCAGACAATAAGAAGCTTAAACAAAAATACTTAATAGCCTCTATTGTTCCCTTTTTTATAACCTAATTTTTTCAAATTTAGGAAAGAATCCTAAATAAACCTAAACGAAAAAAAATTAAAACAATGTAAGTAAAAAACTAAAAATAAAAGAAATTAATTGCTAATTAAATTATATTATAGATAAATATCTAAAATTAGAATTTAATTGAGATTAATCAGGACTTAAAGTGAGTAAAATTAAAAATGGCTAAAAAGAAATTAAAATTAAAATGATACAAATTGATCATGATGAGATGAAATGCAAACTGAATGTAATAAAAAAGAAAATATACACAATTGAAATAACTTGTATGCAATCATATATGAGAAAAGATAAAATGAAATTGATTAGACAAAATTAAAAATAAGTAAATAAATAAATGTAAAAAGGTGGAAAAATTTTGATACCCACAATTTTTGCCTCTATGCATCATATTTTAGAAAAAAAATGAATAAAGGTAACTAATTTTAATTTTTTCTATCATATATAGCTAAGTGAACTAGAAAAATAGAAGAGTGATCTAAAAACAAAATGACCAAAAGATCAAACAAAACTATTGATTGAAAAGATACAAAAATTAAAATAAAACCCAGAGGGATAGCTAGATTTTGGATATGATAGCGAAAGAAAAATGTTGCAATTAAAAATCTAGATAGATATGTATGACATAAAATATACATGATTAAACTAGGAAGCCTTAAGGTGGTATTTAGGCATTTAAAGATATACTAAGGGACCAAGAGAGATATATAGGGTTTCAATCAAATACTAAAATAGGAGACCTAAAGAGGTGTATAAGATTTTGACCTAAGGCGAAAAGGGACCTAGAAAGATATCTAAGAATTTAAAACTAAACAGGGATTCCTATAATGATTTTTAAGGTTTTACCTAAAGTGAAAAAAGGACTTAGAGAGGTATTAAGGTTTTGCCCAAAGTAAATGATCAATATTGGATAACCGCTGGTAGGTTGAAAAAGTAGGAAAGTAAATGTGTAAAAATAAATTGTCAACATTAGGTAGCCTCCAACATATTACGAAGTAGGTGAAGTAAATATGTGAAGATAAAATTCCAAATACTAGATAGTCTTTAGCAGATTAACAAAATAGGTAAAGTAAATATGTGAAAATAAGATATGGAAAATTAAACAAAATACATCACGAGATGATAAGTTAAGACATGTTATAAGAGCAACTATATAAACTTTGTCGAAGCAATGAGAATATACATATTGCAAGAGTAATTTAAAAAAATATCTCAAGAGTAACGAGAAATGACATATTACAAGAGCAATCAAGATAAATATATGATAAGAACAAAAAAATGACATATTTCAAGAGAAATCAAGATAAACATGTCATGAGAGCAATGAGATTAAACATGTTTCAAAAGTAACCAAATAAATAAAATATATCAGGTAACAAGATTAAACATGTTGTAAGAGAAATTGAATAAACATATCACAAGAGTGAAGAGATTTAACATGTTATAAGAAATAAGTATTTTTAAGTACAAACTAGAGTGATTTCCAAGTGTTAAAGTAAAACTCTAGTTTAGAAAACGTAGAGGTGGTTCTAAGTAATTAAATATAAACCGGGTGGATTTTAAGTATTTAACAAAAACTTTGGTAAAGACCTATAAGGGATTATAGGTATTTAACTAAAACTTTGGGATAAGAGACCTAGAGACAGTTCTAAGTATTTAACTACAAACTTATAGTGGATTCCAAGTACCTAAAACTAAATAAATAAGTCCTAAAGTAGTTTTTAGGGTTTCGTAAATTGAGTATGAATGGCAATGAGCCTTAATATGCAAATTTCAGATAAGTCATTTTAAAGTCATCATGTAAATAAATAAATAAATAAATAATGATCAGGGAGAATTAGAAGGTACTTCCTCTTTCATAATTTACCCTTTTGTTAATTAAGGACTTTCCATCATCAGTGCCAACACTGATGTTATTTATTTAAACAAAAGTAGTTTGCTTTTCTTATTAGACCAAAAATGAATGCTTTTTTATATACAATTTTTAGTGGCTAATTAGTTTATATTACAAATTTTTCTAGTTATTTCTTCCTTTTTATGCTTTCTTATTTGATATTTGCTTAATTTTGGTGCTTACCTTGGGGAATAAATTAAAACCATAATGGACAACTTAAAATTTTCTAGTTGCTTTTTCTTTATCTCATATTGTTGATGTTGATCTTAACCAACCATCCAAGTACGAATACCTTTATATAAAAGAACATTTTTGACGTAGAAAGTTCCAAATTTATGAAAGGTTAGTATAATGATTATTGATTTATAGAATCTTGTATTTTACAACTATCATTGATGACAATAAAGGTTTTCACATTTTTCGCTTTAGAAAAGAGTCTTTGAGCTTTTATAATTGTTCAAGTTCTCTTAGCCTTTCCTTTTACAAAATTTTTCGTTTTTTAAATGTTATCTATGTAAAATAACTCCAACATTTAGAAAAAAAAAGGTATGTAAATATTAAATTTGGCAATTAATTCGAGCAATTCTTGGACAAACGCAATATTTGCATCACTTGAAATACTAAAGATGACAATTGATAGTCAAAATGCCTAAAATGATGAAGACTTGAAATTGAATTCTAAGATTGATAGTTAGTGCAATATGTCTTGTAAAATTCAAAAGAAAAGATAAGGGTGCAAATTGGTTTTGTTGATAATGAAGTGTGATAGTGTTTGAGTCATTGTTTTAGTCAATCTTTGAAGAAGTATTGATGCAAGTAGAACTATTCAACACTTGAGTGATCTATGTCTTGTGCCTATTAGACCAATTATAGGAGCTCTGAGCAAAAAGGTTAAAGACTTTTTGAATGGGCTTATTCAAGACATATATGTCAAAATTAAAATGGCAGTTTGAGAATCTATTTAAGAGGCTTGTTGGACCTATAAGAAGATTAACCATTGGTTACCTTAATGCAAGTTAAGTTTGGAGAAGGACTAGATGTGAACATGATCTGACATATGGCCTTGTAACTAGGTCGTGTTATAGTGAGTTACATGGCCTTTCACACAGTCATATACCAATTTTATAACTTTTTAAAAAACTAAATTGTGATATATGGTCTCTAAAACGGGCCTATCAAAACTCGTGTTGATTTTCACAAAAGTTATAGAAAGGTTTACGATTTTAGACATTTATTGAATTTTTTATAACGAACATAACCTAGAACATAGTCATGTCCTAGTCTATATTTATTTGAAATATGTCCTAGTCTATATTTATTTGAAACCATAGTTGTTTATAATATTTAAAGGATGTTTAGTTTTAGGTGGTTTTTGACATCTTTGTTTACTGAGAGTTATGATTGCTTCTTTTCCTTGTTTTTTATCGGACTGTGAACTTATCAAATAATTCTTTTTTTATAGTATTTAATTACTTGATAAATTTGATTCTCAGTCCTTTATAATCAAAAGAACTTTATTTTAAGTTTAAAGCTCTTTTTATGTGATCAATTGTTTTCTTATAAATTTAATATTTAATTAATAAATCTTCATTTTGAGAAACTCACTTGGGTTTCAATTTGAATAAGTCCAATTACAAGTGGTGACCTTCATAATAAATTAGGCCTCACCTTAAATGTGAATATGTCTAAAATGCTTCGGCCCAAGCCCTAAAACCAATCTAAATACAATAAAATATGACTATTTCTTATTTTACTTGCTTAAATGAATGCATGATTCCAAAGGGGCACGAGTAAGGAGATAGAGAATTTTAAAATAATTAGAGAATTTTAAAATAATCTTAATAAAAGTGATATTCTTTCATAGGCTCAAATTCTTATTTTTTAAAAGCCCAATTTCTAGCAATTCTTTGTTCAAAATTTAATTATACTTTTCAAAGGTCCTTTTTTGTGTAATAATTAAGAATAAGAATTTTCTTAGTTATGTCTACAAATCCCTTAAGATAAACTAGTATCCTTTACTTATTTGATTTTAGAAGTTTTAATTACTCTTATAGATCTATTAGGTATAATCCAAGTTCTGTAGGCTTTTAAGATCTTTTTTTACTCTACAAATGGTTAAGCTTAAGATCGTCTGTAAATATTTTAGAGCCTAATATTTCTTTTGAACCAATTACATTAAAAAGAATAAATCTAATCATTTCTATTTCCAATAGCTCAATTAATAAATCCTCTTTCTAAAGTTTCAAACCTTCTTTTTAAAAATCCTTTATCTTTTCAAACAAGAGCTTTTACATTATCTCATTTATTTATTAGTTTTATTTTTTAATTTACACTCATATAGAAATCATTATTTATCATTTTAAAATGATAACTCAAACTTGTTAGCATTCAAAGTACCATGACACAATCTAGGCATCTTTATGCATTTTATTATAAGGTTTAAGTATAATCATTAAATCTAATGCATTTATCCACACGCTTTAAAATTCCTTTATCAACTCATTATACATCACTCTAAGTATTTTATTTTAAAACCTAAGTCAAAATATAAACTCTTAGGAAATCAGTTATATGTTTTTTTAATTATTCAACATGTATATTATTAACTTGGCATTTAATTTAATTTAATTTTCTTTAATCCAAAATTTTAAAACATATTTTTGTATATAACAACTTCCTTATTTTTCAATTATAACTAAATTCATTTACAATTAGTATTCAAACTCAATTTTCTATTTAAGACATTTTAGTGTTGTTCCCCTAGGTTTTTTCCCTACCTATTCATAATAAAGTAAAGTAATGACTCCATTATATGTCTTTTTTAAAATTTGGTCATATCCTTGCTCGAAGATGTTAATGATTGTTAACGAAAAATGTCATTCACCAATCAACTTTACAATAGAGGGCATATTGAGGTGATGAAAAGCATAATACATTCCATATGTTTTAGCAATCCAAGTTTATAGTATTGAACAGGAAAGTTAGTAACATCTCAATTTAGAAAATGAGATATGGCCATCTCTCTTAATCCTTTATAAATGCTAGCTAAGACAAGAACTTCTAGCCTAAAAAGGTTGCTTAGTAGCTCTGGGGCGAATGAAGTCGACATACCTATAAAAAAAATTTGCATGACCGATAAAAAAGGGAGACAATTAAGTATATGTTCCCATAATAAGAATCTGATATGCATAATTGTTTAACATTTAATGTCATGTTGCATATTCATGGTGATGGAGGATTAATCTTGCCATAAAGATTAGTTTTACTTCAAGAATTCCTCTTTAGATTATAATACAAGTTGGTGGTTGTGTATACCTACAAGGACTTCCGTGCCAAAAGTTGACCTAATCCTCAGTGCCCATATTAGAACCACTTGTCATCTAAATGCACAACATTTGGTATATAGAAAATAAATGCATGTAAGTAGGAGGAAGAAGATGATTTATAAAGTGATCCTCATTAATAAGCTCATCTATAAAAGGGAAGAACTTTTCATAAGATAACTCATCAATTTGAAGACTATAAATATGTACGAAACAGATCTTGTAAAGTCAGTAACTCCTTTCTATTCAACCAAAGAAGGCATTCATCAGCACACTCCATTATTTATAAAAGGTTTTAAAAACACTTGTTAGCAATAATAGCTGAATAAAAAAGACAAAATAACCTCATAGATATAAAGATTATTGAGAAGTCATTGATATGAGGACAAAACTTTTTCAACCATTGCTAATAGCCTATGGCGAAGGATGACTCCCCCAATCAAGAAAAGTTAAATTTTGATGTTACTTAATTTAATGTAATGCTCAAAAAGAAGGAGAAGATTGTCATCTACATCATTAGCATGAAATGGAGATAAAAGGAATAAATTAATCTATTAGTGAATAGTAACTCTATAACAACTGAACACAAAGTTACTATCTTCAACAAACCACTCTGAACAATGTATATCATCATTCAATATTAGATACTTAAGGTCAAAACCTACAATGACAAGTTTGAACACTCGAAATTAGACTTCTAAATTTGGGTGATTATAGGAATCAAAGTCAGGAAAAAAAGCAAACTTATTAGGGTAAGAATCTCTACTAATTGGACCATCTTTAAAGAACCTATAGAATAAAATGTTCAAAAAAAAGGTTAGATGATGAAGAAGCCCCTTAGAGAAAATTAATATGAGAGCATATGCCATTATGGCAATATTAAGGAACAAACCAAATTCATAAGCAACCAATTTAAGCAAGAGTCAAAAATAGGTAAAGTTACTCTTGTCAACTTAACTGAGTCAACAAACATATACAGTTGGGTTTCAAACATCAAGTCTTATAAACGTAGTATAATATAGCATGCTAATTGAAGAAAAATTCGTGATAAAATATGTGCATGGCACAATCAACACCAAAAATCATAATTCAGGAACAAATTAATTAAATAAAGTAAATAAAGTATCATCAGATCAATAAAGTACAAACAAGAAGATCAAATATCAGATTAAATAAGAACTTATGATAAGATGAATTTTTGTTATAGTCAAAACAAAAAGGCATAAATTAGGCACAATTTAATCAATTAAAGTAAATTGAGTAAACATCCATTGAGTCAATGCAACACGACCAAGACAATCAGGTTTCTAACATAAGAAGCACTTAAAATAAAATGGATGCTTGGCTCATTCAAAACCAAAAGGTACAACTCAAGCATTACTCATTAATCGAAGTAAATCGAGTAGACATCCATCAAATCAATACAACACAAACAGGATGATCAAGTTCTCAACTTGAAGAATAACTTATGATAAGATGGATATCTAGCCTAATCAACACTAAAAAGCATAAATCAAACACGATTTAATCAAACAAAATCAATTTGAGTACATATTCATAAAATCAATGCAATACGAACAATATGATAAAGTTTCTAACAAAATAAGAACTTATGAATATGATGGATAAATCAAATATGAATCAATTAATCGAAGTAAATCAAGTACGTATCTATCAAACTAATACAACAAAAGTAAGGTCATTAAATGGAATACTTGCAATCGGTCATAACAAGCTAATGGTAAATGTTGTAGAAAATTTATAAAAAGTGCATGTTTTAGTAATTTAATAATAAAAAGAAAATCAAATGTTAATAACCTTCACCTTACTTAAATGAGCAATAAGGAATAATCATGCAATAATAAAGGACATTCCAATAGCTACAAGAGTATAACAGGGAGTCTTCCTTAACTTGTAATTATAAATACTATAAAAGGAATATTTACACCTTGTAAAGATATAACAATTCAAGAAGAGGCAAGGTATAATAAAGATGAAACATGCCTTAAGAAGGAACATAAGTACAGTCAAAAATATGTTGTAATATGTGTATTTTGAAGCCTATACTAATAAAAGAGGAAAGTTTTGCCAATTGGATAGGAAATCTTTTCCTCATTGAGAAAATATTTACAATGGGAGGTTAATTATAATTAGAACATAATATTAACTCAATAATTTATATGTTTTATTTAGGTTCTCAAAGGAATTCAAGCAAGCTGACAATCTCTCACATGGAAACTTTGAGAAAAAATCTTCAATAAAAGGTTCATATAATTAAGCAATTTATTTCCTTATTAAAATAGAAGTCAAATTGTCCTAATAAAACAAAAATAAAATGATAATTGTAAGGAAAATGTCTTTTAAAAGAAAAAGACTTGTTTTTTTTAGAGCATGGCCACGATTTAGGAGTAACAGTCTTCTATACAAAGCTTCAATTCTTATTAATCCGACTCAATCACAAAGTATGGCATAGGCATATCTTATAAACAAAAATATTCTTAAGAAAAGTTCAATTCCCATTAATCAAAACCAATCATAGAATGTAGGCACGCCTTACGAAAAAAATCTTCTAGACAAAAGTTCAAATTTTTTCATTGATATAACCAATTATAGAGAGTGGGCGCGCTTTATGAACAAAAGTCTTTCAGAAAAAAATTTAATTCTCATCAACTAAAACTAATTATAGAGTTTGGAATACCTAATGGACAAAAGTATTTAGAAAAAGTTTAATTCTTATTAATTAGAACCAATACAAAATATAGGTATGCCTTGATTCAAAGTCTTCTAGAAAAAGTTGAATTTTCATTGATCAGAACCAATTATAGAATATAAACACACCTTATAAACCAAAGTTTTGTGAACAAAATATCAATTTCTATCTACTAGTAGTAGCACAAAGGAAACCAGCTCTCACACGGAAACAACATCTAGTGCAACACTCAAAACAGGTGGGCTATAAGCGTCAAGATACCAGTTGCACTCTTCTATCTACCAAAGGAATTCAGCAGCTACCAGGAATTACAACACACAATCTATAAACAATCACGAGAATACTATGGAATTACCTCAGTGGAACCAGACGGTGCAGCAGGTCACAAAACAGGCTTTTCACCTATATTATGACGGTGTAGTCTCTCGTCACAACGGAAAGGCATTAGCTGGTGGCTTCCTCATGCAAAGCAATGGGAATTGGATCATAGGTTTTTCTCAAAGAATCGGCATCTGCGATCCCCTTCAATCAGAGCTTTGGGCTGTTCACACAGGCCTTGACATTGCAGCAAAAATGGGTATCAGGAATATCCAAATCCTCTCAGACTATACTGAAGTTATTAAACTAGTAACGGAGGAAACAGGAGCCTTACCTGAGCTTGCGTTGGTCAGTAGCATACGACAGCAAGTCTCTCTTTTGGAGGATTTTTCCTTTATGCACATTCCCAAGCGGTTGAACACACTGGCTGACCATATCGCTAAGGGAAGCCTATCGAACGTCACTTTCGACACCATTCTCCTCAAGAAGCCTCTAGAATCTCTGTCCCAATTTTCTCCTACCATTATCGCTGCTCCATATCCGGTTAACCCAGACTCAGCTAGTCAGCTGCACATATCGACACAAAGGATCAAAGTTGGAACCATTTTGCGATATCAGAAATGCCATTCTCTATGGAACTCGGTAAGCACAATTCAATGGTCTTCTGAATACATCCTTCAAGATCTCAGGGGTGAATTGTTAGATCAACCGGTAAGAAGCACAGCGGCATCATCTTCGCAATCTCCATTAAGGATTGAGGAACTATTTGGGCTAAGAATTTTCGATAGAAATGAGGTTCTGATGGATTCATCTGAAAGCATCGAACTTAACGCTTTGACGCTAGCTCAGGGGGTAATCCCGTAATTTCACAGGTGCTTTGCACCTTCCCTTGTAATAAAAAAAATATCAATTTCCATTAATCAAATAGAGCATAGGCATGTCTTACCAACTATTTATGGCATATAATATGAATGGTAAGAGCATATATATATATATATATATATATATATATCAAAAATTAAAAATTTAAACATATAACTAAAATTTATCTAAATAAATTGAATTCAAGTACCTATACAATTTAGAAATAAATTCATGTTCCCCAAATTTACATGTAAATGAATAAGTCTTCAAGGAGCATCTATAGAAATAAACATTCGTTTATTTTTACTTTGAATCCATTTAATTAAAATCTGTCAGTTAGTATGATTTGTAATTAACTTCACAATTCAAGTAGGACTTCCAAGAAAAGAATTTGACAGTCATTTATAAGGCAACATATGATATTCAAATTAATTCCATGAAACACTCTTAGGGTATGCTTGTTTAGTGAGTATGAAAAAAGAGGAATGAGTATAGAATGAAAGATTGAGTTTGGTAAGGGATTATATAATTATAGAGTCGTTATTTTGATTACCCATTTTTGGGTAATACCTCATTCCTCTCCTAATCCAGAGGAATGAGTATCATTGTTATGTAAGGGTGTGTTTGTTAAAATTAATTAAAATATATATATTTATTAATTAAAATATTATAATTAAATAATTAATTACAATACAATTAATTAAATATTATTAATAATTAATTAACTACAATATAATTAATTAAAATATTGTAATTAATTAATTAATTACAATATAATTAATTAAAATATTATTAATAATTAATTAACTACAATATAATTAATTAAAATA
>JANIIA010000005.1:61812458-61837394 GCA_027478495.1 Erythroxylum alaternifolium
GGTAAGGCTGCGTACTATCAGACCTCCTCAGACCTTGCGATTTTGCGAGATTCTAAACTGGGTGATGATGATGATGATGATGATGATGAAACACTTTAACTATAATGAATATTCAAATTAAAATGTATAGAATGTAACTATGCAAAGAAAATAAATTAAGATTATTTAAGTTAAATTAAATGTAGGATTTAATTGTTTTGATATGATGGCAAAACTTGTGAGTAAATATTAAAACATAAAGAATTTGAATAAAATTGGCTAAAAGTTGGCAAATTTTTGAGCATTAACATCTACTCTTGATTGAGTTCTTACAAGTATGAAATCCTCCAAGGTAGGATTATGCCATGTTGTTATAATTATAGATCTTAAAAGATTTAAAGAAAAGTACGAGAAACAACCAACTTAAAGACTTTCCCTATGAAATAAGCTTCTTAATCATGGAAGGCCTTTTCTAAATGCTTATTCTCCTCCTTATGACACTTGATCTAGGCATAAAAACAATCAAAATCCTTTTGAAGAGCTTTAATCTCCTTAGACTATTATTGATCTCTATCCTTTTAGTTAGTTGCTTTTATAGCCCTATCCTTTTGAGCATAGTTAAATTGGAGATTTAGACGTTAAATTTCCAGGTGTGCATGTTTATTACACACAACCAAAGAGCATGTCACAAACAAAAGAAACTGTTAAATCTAAACATAACTTAGGAGGAGAACTAATGAGCATATCACCTATAAGTAACATACTTGTGCCATTATTGAAATGCCTATCATTATTAGGAAGAATAATCTTTATTAAAACCTAAGGTCTCATATTATTGTCATTAAAGATGGAGTCTCTAACTCTAACAGACTAATAGGGATAATAGATATAATTTACCAACATACCTTTTCCTTTATTACACCTAGGAGTTATAAGTAAAGAGAATGCAAATTATACATTAAGGTTATCTTGAACAATGTTGGAGACTCTAATAAGATTAGGAATTAGTATATTCGTAATTTTCTGTTGCCTCCTAACACCCTTAGAAGTTTTAAACTTGCACCTGTCACCCATAGGCTCGCCATGCTTCCTCTTTTTACTAGAATTGTCAAACATCCATTAAGCCATCTTCCTAACCCTTTAGGCTATGTGGTTCATGTTCATGTCTACAAATAAATGTTAATATGTCAACTTAAGAATATAGCAAGTCTAAACATTTATATTGTTGGTGGAACCTACAAGCTTATTCATCTACAATTTCATCATTTAACAATAACTCTCTAGTAATGTCTCTCCAAGAAAGAGATTTATCACGCTCAATTATAGTCTAATCTTGACAGATAATAAGCTATTATTCTTGTTTCAATCATTGCTAAGATTAAAATCTCCCCAAGCAAGCTTGAAACCTCATTCATAAAAATGTTTTAAGAAAAAGAATAAAATTTTCCCATTTCAATCATAGGTTCCTTTTGAGGGATCCTACCTTTGTCCACATATTAGACATTGAGTTTAAACTATAACATCCAAAGAACCTCCTACATGTCTTTGCATAAACCTGAATTAATCAAAAAATTGTTATATGTTTACCAAATGAAAAACTATAATAAAACATGATATTAAGCACTGAAAGTGAGGATGTAATTGACTTAAACTCAAGCATGTCTGACTTAATAACTGAATGAAAAAGTCATTAAGTGGTAACCTCAAGATACATCTAAAGTTATCATGGTAAACACTCAACTCCCAAGGCCTGCAGATATACGTTCTCACATGGGTCTAAGGGTCTTCTTGTCTTTACAAACGCGAGAATGCTAAAATCTAGCCCCATTTCATCTAGGTCTACCCTAAACCTAAATTCATACATTTTAGTCACAAAATATTCTATAAGACTAGGGATATAATCAAGGGCAAGTCCCAATTTTCCATTGGTAATAGGTTCATTATCGAATATTATAGGTCTATTACTAATTGAACTAGACTTAGTTTTATACTAACTAAAAGACCTGACACTAAAACCCCCATTGGTGTACTTAAAGATTTAACATTAGAAATTCCATCATACAATGAATCACAATGTAAAGACACTTAAAAAACAAAAGGATCAAAAGCCTTATCATAAGATGACAATAGACTTTCACCAATTAAGAGTTGATTAATTCAATTTACTTGAACTTTCAGATTTATAGTAAAGTGAAAAAAGAAGTTATCGCTTAGATGTGAGACATAAGATTGTATAAACTCATCAGGATTTTTCCTCAAACATAAATTACCCCAACATCAAACTTCTACCCAATCAAGTATTTTATGTCTAGTCATAAACCTTCAAATATACAGCTAGCTTGATAGTGAAAATAATGAAATCAAAGATAAATATAAAAAGATATGACCATTAAGATAAAATTCTCAATGCCTTAGAACGTAGATAACAAATCTTTGATAAATGTTAAATTTGTCTCTGAATTGTTACCATAAAAACAAATATTCATAAAAAGAACACTCATAAAACTAAAAGATAAACGTCTATATATGACAAAAATCTTTAACAACTCTCACACTTATTTTAGAATTACTACAGCAATATATCTCTTACAAGTGTCACACTTATTTCAAAACTTCCATAGAATGAGTGTCATACTTACGTTAATTGTTAACATAAGACACATATTTGTGAAAAGTTATCACTCACAAGTTTGCTAAAAAAAACTATAAATAACAGCAAATCTTCCTAGTTAAAGATAATCTAGAGCTTAAGAGGCAACATATTAGTTCTTCAAGCTATCTGTTGCTTAAGTTTGTCCTAATTAGGCTCAAACAAATGTTATGAATGGCATACCGAATTTGGTATCGGATAATATTATGATACAGTATGATTCCGATATCGATCAATGTTGAGTATTGGTTTGAGTAATTTTATAAAATTACAAAATAGTCTCTAAATTTTATAAAATATCAAAATAGTCCTCCAATATATTTTGTTATATAATTTTAAAATTTACATCAAATATGTCTCAAAAACCATTGAACTAACAATTATCTCTTTATTTCTATTAATATTACCTTTCACATATTTAACATATTTGAAAAGTAACTTTACTTAGGATTGTTTATGATTCTCCATTATAAATAATTTTAGAATTCCTTATTAAAAAGATTTGATTTTATATCCTACTTCATTTTAATTGATTCAATCATAAGTTGGTTAATTCATAAGTTGATATAAATTCAAATTATTTATTTCAAATTATTAGCAAATGAATGATGTAGATTCTATCAAAGTGAGTTGTTTTAAGACTTTTATTATATAAAATTGATGTATATAATTATACTTTATTTTTATTTTTAATAATAATGATGAATAAAATTAAATTATTATTAAATTAATTTAAGAATAAAAATTGATATCTCAAGAAATAATTTAGGATAAAATTTTTAAAATATGATAATATAAAAAGAATAAACTAAAAATTTAATTTAGTAAAATAAACATAATTTTATTCTTTAATTTTTATTAAAATTTTCAATTAAATAAAATTTTATTTTCAATTTTAATTATAAATCTTAAGTCTTAACTATACAAATTTTATCTTTTAAATTAGAAATTAAAAAATAAGAAAGAAAAACTAAAAAAAAGATTGAAAAGGGGGTCTCCTAAAAATTTTCTACTTAAATTGATCAAGGAAATGCATAACCTTTTGTAATAAAGTATTAAATGCATTATTAGAGTAAAAGGGTAATAACAAGATTATCACGGACACAGGAATAAGTTATTCCAACTATTTTCTTACGAAAAGGGATCATATATAAAATATTTGTTTAGTCAAAGTGTCTTTAAGTGTGAAGATAATGATTACAACTATTTTCTGGTATAATATATAAAACTATTTGTTTGGTTAAAAATCATAATGTCTTTAGAAGAGCTTCAGAAGATGAAAGGATAAAAACTAAAAAGTTAAAAACTCTAAAACCTTCATCAAATGACTTTTCCAAACAACACAAACATGAAAGATAAAACAATAGAGATGGAAGTGGCCATTGTGGGCGAGCAATGTTATGTTGGCAGGAGCTACGCGACCACGAGTACACTGGTGAAGCAGTGACTAGACAACAAGACTGAGAGCTAAGGGGGTTGATAGAGGCAGTGAAATTGGGTGAGTCACAAGAGTGAAAATGAGGAAGGAGGTTCATATAGGGTAGTGTCTAAAAGTTTTTTTTATTTTCAATTTATTCCAAAGTTTGAAATTTATGAAATTTTTTATATTCAACGAGTATTCTAAATACCAAGTAATATTGAATGGTATCAATTGAAATAACCGATATAATTCGATACCCTAATCTAATATGGTATCAATTTTGATAGTACCATTTTTTGGCTAGTATGAGTCAATACAATTGAATCTTGTATCATTTGCTCAAACAGTCCAAAGTCTGATTAAGTTAAGGTCAAAATGATATTGATTTGATAAATAGATTTTTTATAAATATGTTGAAAAACCTATTGAATAAAATAATATCATTTTAGTAAGTATAATCAAACAATATATTTTTGTCTAAACCAACTCGAGCCAACTATCCAAGCTCGAACTCGATCTAACTCGTAATCAATGTGAACCTAGCCAAACTAGGCCAATGTTTTTATCCCTAAACCTAACCTCAGGACAAACATGTGTTCAAAGTTTTAAAGACATCATTTCCTCTTCAAGGCGGACCTATGATCAGGGCTTATAAGTCATCACTCCATTCTCATGGCAGGTTTATCGGCAATATTTAAAACTTAAAAATGTAGTTTCCCACCTTAAGGCATATATGAGGTCAGATCTTAGAAGGCAAATAATATATATGAAAATATGCTAATGGATCAAAGCTTAACAAGAAGCCTATTAAGCTAAAAGTATCCAAGCAATACACAAGAATGAGACAAGTGTCATAATCTCACCAACTTACAAGTTATTATAAAAATAAGGGTAGACTATATTAGAATCCATTGTAATTTTCACCTTTTCACTTTAGTCCCTATTTTTAAAAACTTTCATATACCTCATAAAGTTTGATTTTCATTTCACCCATATTGTCTATTAGAAAACCTAAAAAGATGAGAAAATAACCTATGTTGCTTGATTAAATATTATTTGGCATAACACCTGACATTACTAGGTGATGTAACACACAACCTTTGTCATTATCTTCTCCCAAAGTTATGACCCCATCAATATATAAGAACTCATTTAGGTTAAAATCATAACATGGAATAAAATCTATTATGTTTGTGCCATGTAACTCATATGTTATCTAATTAAAATATTAATTTTCTCTCTTTAATTCTCACTTATTGAATTTTCGAAGGCCAAACATCAAAAAATAAATATTTCAATACTTAATTTTGCAAATTTGTGAGAAAACATATGAAGGCTGATAATAAACTCATGAGCCCAGACCTTAGCCTGTATGATGGAGGAATGAACTGAAAGTGATCGGAATAGGGTCTGGTGGTTATTGGAAAAGTTTTGGACAATCTGGTTTTTATCGGATAAAACTGAAACAGGAAATATGAAAACGTTTTCTGGGTGAATTGGCTAGAAATTGGGTTTCGAGGAAAGAAGCAAAGTTGTAGAACTTTTTGTGAACTACAATTTAGACACAAGAATCGGATTAATCGGATAAGTAATGATTGAGTTATGGTGGATTTTGTGGTGACATGTTAATCTAGGTGATATAATGAAGATAGATGATGAAAACAGGAATTTTGAGGAGGCTGGGGTTCGAATTGGGTGAAGATGTCTTTTGGAGATTTTTAATTTAAGATGTGAGGAACAAACTTGAAGAAGGAAAACGAAATTAGATCTCGGACAGAATTCTGGAAATCGCACAACACACAAACGATTGAATATTTTCGGCAAACAAAAGGCCCTTTTAATTATTTTCGGAAAATAATCAAACCCAATGATTGTTTTTTGGATAAACAATCAAAACTCAGACAATTCCTTAGCAAAAGATTGAGAGAAAATCTCGACTTTTCCTTATATTTTTTTGAATAATATTGAATAGGAAACAAATAAGCTGAAATAGGAAGCAAATGGGTAGCCACAAAGTCAGCTCCTCACTTTTCCTATTCTGCAGTTTTTTTAGCTCATTAAAACAGAAATAAAACTTATATTAAAAGTCTTACAAAATAGATAAAATAAAACAAACCAAACAAGTCATTAAATCGGGCCAAAATAACAAATCTGGGCTAAGATAAAACAGGAAATAAAACAAGTTTTTTATCAAACCAAATACTAGTTAAATTAGACCAAAGTAAGCCCAATTTAAATGTGAGAAAATCTACTGCTCCGAGGCTTCGAACAACTCACTATGATTAGGTGCAAAAACACAAGCTTTAAAGTCACCAAATGGGCTCAACATCACCTGGAACTTTAAGAACAAGTGCAACCCAACTTCTTCTTCCTCCAAGACTTCAACTGGCTCTTTCTGGACCTCATCTCCAAGCCCCATGGCTTCCATATCTTCAATTGCAAGCTTGTATGGCCCTCCATCAACCGCTCTTCTAAGAATAATGTACATTAACTAATCACAAGAGCAAAAGTACATGCCAAATTTTGGTATGTATTTTTCTAGTCAATTCAGGCTCTAATTATGACTAAATAATCTTAAAAGTAATAGAAAACAAGAAAAATTTTCGATTTGTTCATATGATTTTGAAAACTACCTAAGATGCCACACAAGCCACAGTTAAGCTCAAAAATATACATAGAAACTATCATACCCCACTCCCACACTTAAAACTTACATTGTCCTTAATGTAAAATCAAATGCAAGAAATGAAGCAGTTAACAAAAACAACAAATGCGAAAATGTAAAAGACAGAAATTAACTCCCCTTGGGTTGCCTCCCAAATAACGCCTTGTTTAACGTTGTTGGCTCGACCTCTATTTACGTGCATTAAGTGATACTAGTCACATCTTCTAGCATCAACACCTCCAAATCCTCCATTTGGAAGCCCTCATAATACTACTTCAAGCGATGACCATTCACTCTGAATGTCTTGTCAGTTTTAAGGCTCCGTATCTCCACTACACCAAAAGGAAAGACATGAATGATAATAAACGGACCAACCCAACAGGAACGCAACCTACCTAGAAAGAGTTTGAGTTTGGAATGATATAGTAACACTTTTTTGCCCACCAAAAAGCTTTTCCTTGAAATCATCTTATCATGAAAAGCTTTCGTCCTCTCCTTTTATATCACTGCATTTTGATATGACTCATTCCTCATCTCTTCCAACTCTTGAAGTTGCAACTTCCTATGCACTCCTGCATCATCCAAGTGCATGTTGCATCTTTTGATAGCCCAATATGCCTTATATTGTAATTCCACAAGAAGATGACATGGCTTCCCAAAAACTAGCCTATACAAAGACATTCCAATTAGTGTTTTGTAAGCCGTCCAATAGGCCCATAATGTGTCTTCCAGTCTTACACTCCAATCCTTCCTATTGGGCTGCACAATTTTCTCCAGGATTAACTTAATTTCTCAATTTGAGAGTTTAACTTGCCCGTTGGTTTGGGGATGGTAAGCAGTAGAAACTTTGTGCTTGTTGTGATATTTTCTGAACATTGCTTCCATCACCCTGTTGCAGAAATGGGTTCCTCTGTCACTAACAATGGCTTTCGGTATCTTGAACTTAGAACAAAATGTACAACAACCTTGGTATCGTTAGTCCTAGTGGCTTTGGCTTCTACCCATTTAGAAACATAATCAACCATAGGCATTATATAAGTAAAGCTAAAAGATGGAGGGAAAGGTCCCATAAAATCAATGCCTCAAATGTCAAAAATTTTCACAAAAAAGCAATGGAATTTGTGGCAATTGATCCTTAGGGGACAGGTTACCTGACCGTTGGCATCTATCACAAGATTTGCAGAAGGTATATGCATCTTTGAACAATGTTAGCTAGTAGAAGCTGCTTACTAGAACTTTATAAGATGTCCTTCTCACTGCAAAATGTCCTCCGCAAGTGTATGAATGGAAGAAGGCCAAAATTGATGATGATTCATTTTTTGGTACACACCTCCTGATAACTTGATTTGTACAGTGCCTCCAAAGATACGGGTCATCCTATACATAATACTCACTTCACTCTGTAGCTTATCCCTTTGAGCCTTTGACAAACCAATAGGTAATTCGTTAGTAACTAAAAAATTGACAATGTCTACATACCATGGTGGTGTCTCATCGACAGAAAATAATTACTCATCTGGAAAGGTTCCTCGTAAAGGGATATTATCTTATTCCTTTTTCAAATGGCTAAGATGGTCCGCCATTATGTTTTCTGCCCCATTCTTATCTCTGATCTCCAAGTTGAATTCTTAAAGGAGGAGAATCCATCTGATCAGCCTCGGTTTTGCTTCTTTCTTTGTGAGCAAGTATCATAAAGCTACATGGTCAGAATAAACAATTACTTTAACACCAAGTAAATACGATCGAAATTTTTCCAAAGAAAAAAACCACAGATAATAATTCCATTTCAGTAGTGGAATAATTTAGTTGAGCTAGATTTAGAGTTTTTGAAGCATAGTAGATGGCATGCAAAGCCTTTCCTAATCTTTGTCCTAAAATTGCCCCCATTGCATAATCGCTCGCATCACACATGATCTCAAAGGGGAGGTTCCAATCTGGCGGTTGAATCACTTGTGGGGATGTCAGAAGCTCCTTAAGTTTGTTGAATACTTCTTGCACGTTTTGTCAAACTCAAAGGAGACATCTTGTTGAAGAAGCTTGCATAGTGGTGCGGCTATCTTTGAAAAGTCCTTAATGAACCTTTGATAAAAACCTGTATACCCAAGAAAAGAACACACTTCCCTCACAGTAGAGGGTTAAGGTAAAGAAGAAATAAGATCAACTTTGGACTTGTCTACTTCAATACCCTTGGTAGATATTAGATGGCCTAAAACTATACCTTGATCCACCATAAAATGACATTTTTCTTAGGTCAATACAAGGTTAATTTCTATACATCGTTCCAAGATAATGGTAAGATTCTCAAGACATTCATCAAAAGAAGATCCATACACACTAAAATCATCCATGAATACGTCGATAATCTTCTCAACATATTCAGAAAAATGGTTACCATACACCTTTGGAACGTGGTGGGTGCATTACATAATCTGAATGGCATCCTTCAGTAGGCAAACATACCGAATGGGCATGTAAATGAGGTCTTTTCTTGATCTTTTGGTGCGATCGGGATCTAAAGATAACATGAAAAGCCATATAAAAAGCAATAATAGTCATAACCGACCAATCTCTCAAGCATCTGATCAATACAAGAAAGGGGAAAGTGGTCTTTACGAGTAGCAAAATTTAACTTTTTATAATCAATACATACTCGCCACCCGGTTTGCACTCAGGTGGGAACCAACTCGCCTTCCTGGTTTGTAACAACGGTGATTCCAAATTTCTTTGGAATTACCTAGACAGGACCTGCCTACTTGCTATGGGAAATCAGGTAGATAACCCCAGCATCGAGAAGCTTCAACACCTCCTTCACAACTTCCATCATTAGAGGATTCAACCTACGCTGAGCTTACCTTGTGGATTTTGCATCCTCCTCTAACAAAATGTGGTGCATGCATATGGAAGGACTTATCCCTTGGATATCTGCGATAGTCCACCCGATAGCCTTCTTATGCCCTTTTAGCATTCAAACCAGGCTCTCCTCTTGATTTGAAGTCAATTATGCTAAAATGATAAATAGGAGAGTCTGCTTATTTTCTAAATAGGCATACTTCATATATGTAGGGAGTGGCTTCAATTCCAATTCTGGTGCCTGCATATCAGAAGGTAAAAACTTTTGGTAAGCTTCAGGTAGTTGTATACACGCCAAATTATACCTTTTTGGAGAGCTTTCCAGTGAATCCAAGGCGGCTGTCATTTCCACAAGCTCTTCTTCCATCTCAACATCAGTATTGGCTTCTACTTCCATATCCTCAGTTAAAACCATTTCTAAATGATACCTGCAACTTAATTTAAATATTTCCTGCACCAAAGGATCAATCACATCAACAGAAAAACACAATGATCATTAGGAGGATGTTTCATGGCATCAAAAATATTGAATTGAATCACTTCTCCATCAAATTCCATTGTGAGGGTGCCTTTACAAACATCTATCCAAGGGCCCAAATTTAAATAAAGATAAATCGAACAAGGCATCACATTAATAGAAGCACCCAAATCGAACATAGCTTGATTGATCATAGTATTACCAATTTTGCAAGGAACAGTAAACATACCTGGATCCTGGCATTTTAGAGGCCTCTTTTTTCACTCATCATCACTTTCTCATCGCCCCTCAGTTTCCTTTTATGTGTACACAGTTCTTTGAGGAATTTAGCATACCTTGGTACTTACTTGATTGCCTCGAGCAAAGGTATATTGACTTCCACCTTTCAGAAAGTCTCCAATATCTCTTTATCTTTATCCTCTTTAATTGGTCTTGTCAATTTGCTAGGAAAAGGTGGAGGTAGTTTTAATAATATTGAGATTTTCAAAATTTACTTTTGTACTTGATGACGAATTTTTTTCCTTTCCCAATTCCTTCTCGATCTCTTCCTTTGTAGCAATCCTTGATGGATTTCTCTTAAGACCCTTAATCTCCTTTCTGCCCCTTAGGGTTATAGCACTGGCATTCTTCAAGTTTTCCTCTACTTTGCGATTTTAAGCGATTGAGCCTCACTGCCATTTGACCTATTTGGTTTTCCAAATTTTGTATGCTTGCTTTTGATTTTTGTCGAATTTGCTATACACCTTGTTGAAATAACTGTTGCATATTCTGTTGGAATTGGTGCATATCCTATTGCAATTGCAGATTGTTAGCAACAAAATTCTTAATAAGATCTAAAAATGTACCTGAACTGGAAGAAGAAGCTCCTTGTGCTCCTTGTTGCCTTCGTTGAAATCTTTGTGGTCCTTACGACTGATTTTGGAAGAAATTTTACTGTCGGTTTCCTCCACAATTCAAGTTGGGGTGATCCCTCCAACCTGAGTTATACGTCTGTGAGTACGGGTTATATTGGTTTGGGAATTTTCCTCATGCAGCATTTACGTACTTCATACTTCCTTCTTGTAATATAGGGCACTCATCAGTTGGATGGCTTGTGTTTGAATATATGCCGCACACTTTCACTTGTGCCTATACAACTGTAATCTTTCTCATAAAAGATGTTAGTTTATCTAAACGATGTTCAATGGATGAAGTGCTTACCTCGTTTACTCGTCGAATATCATTGTGAATGTCGAATTGTTGGGTCTTAGTGGCTATCCACTTAAGTAATATCCTAGATTCAATGAGAGTCTTCTCGTAAAGTGCCCCACTGCTCGCTGCATCAACCAAACTCCTCTCTATCGATAACAATACTTCATATAAATATTGGATGAGAAGCTGCTCTGGTATGTTATGGTGCAGACAATTGACACATAACTTCTTAAACTACTCCTAATACTTGTAAAGAGATTCTCCATTATGCTGCTTGATGCTATATATCTCCTTCCGAATACTTGTCGTCTTTGAGGCCGGAAAATATTTCTCTAAAAATAGTCTCTTCATCTCCAACCAAGTATTTATACTCCCTACTGGTAACAACCAATCTTTTGCTGCATCTTTGAGTGAGAATGGGAAGGTTCTCAATATAATCTGCTCGTCCGTCACCCTGGGAGGTTGCATACTCAAACAAACCATATCAAGCTACTTGAGATGCTTCTGTGCATCCTCACCAGCAAGACCATGAAAATTAGGTAATAAATGAATTAATCCAGACTTTAACTCAAAGGTAACATGTTCAACAAAATTAGGAAATGTAATGCATAGGGGTCTTTGGGTTAAGTCTGGTGCAGTCAATTCTCTCAATGTTCTCGGATTTTCCATAGTTGCTTCATATTCAGGTTCTGGGTCTACTACTAAAGATGTTCTTGCTTCTCTTCTTAACCTCCGTAGTGTTCTCTCGATCTCCAAATCAAGTTGCTCAATTTCTCTACGAGGAAATCTGGTCACTACCATACACCAATACTTACAAACCTTTAAAAGTTAACAAATAATCAGAAAGAAACAAATATATTCACAAAACATCAACTAAAATAAAATACAAAAATTGAATTACCACACTCCCCAGTAACGATACTAAAATTTGACAGCGCACGTCGAGTGTACTGTAAAATTTACCTGACTCTGTACACTAAAATTTGTAGTTATGGTGAGTCAGGATTGAATCCATAGGGAATGTTCGGTTCATTTTCATAAAGAAATTAATTGATGCAAGAAAAATATAAGAGGGTTTTGGATTTTTAAGCAATTTAGAAATTAAAGTAAAAGTAAACTATCAAAGCAAATTAAAACAAGCAATCGAAAATGAGAAAAGTGTTGAATATAAGTAAGGTCTAGTTCTAACAATCTCAGCCTAAGCACGATCAAGCATATTCCATCATCCTAATATCTTTACAACTCTCTTCGGACTATTGATCTGAGACTAACAGAATGCTCTACTAATCTCGATTTTCCCTTAGGTTGTGTTTAATCAAAATACGATCATAAATTAAACTTAACTACCGAATAACTTAGGATATGATATCTAGATTCAATTTGGCAGCTGCCTTACGAATTGGAAAATGATCAATATAGGCAGTAACCTGACATGTTCGGATTATCAAACCTAAGTTATGTTGTTCCTAACGATTATCGATCATTAGATGCTACTCACAAACATCAAAAGTAATGATTACAGATTACATTCAATGTGTTAGCAATAGGTTCAAAATAAAGCAATCAAAATAACGTATTACTACCATTCATCCCAAAACCTAATCAAATAAACACCAACAACATAACAATATGAAAAGAAATTACAATCTTAAAGTAATAAAAATAGCTTAACCATGACTTGACGTCGATATTCTCGTTGAACCGGTGTCAAGAAGCTAGCCTTCCATCTCCATTTTTATGCTCCAAGTGTGAGCCATCTTCTCCATCTTTCGGTGGTGAAAAGCAAAGGAAAACCTAACCATCCACTCTATTCCATGTTAATGCTCTCTTCTCCCTTTGCTATTATTCATTGATGGGACAAATTAAGTTTAGGGTTCATGCTCACTATTTACGTATCCTCTCTTCTCTCGCAACTATTCTCTTCTGTTTTCCAACCCTCTCTTTGTTTCTTTTATTCCTTCTTCAACCCTCCTAGCTATGTTCAAACTCAAATGAAGCAGCCTCCACTCTTATTTTTCTCACATACCAGGTCCACTTACGTATATTCAGCCTCCAACAAAGATGGGAGCTTCAGTTCTTCCTTCCTTCTTTCAGCTAGACATTGTTTTATTCTCATTTCATCCCCACACACTCCAGCCGACACTTCCTCCCTCTTTTTCTCTTATTTTGTAGCCCTCTCCCCTTTCAGCTAGGTTTCCAAAATTAGACAAAATGTACTGGTGTTGCATTTTTACTTCTCCTCCAATTCCAACCCTCCACGTTTTCATTCTTCCATGTTTTTTTTGCAACACTCACACACTCACATTCTTTTGTTCAGCCCAACACCTTAATATCTCTTTTTTTTATACTTTGAACATGGAATAATAGCTGTAACTCACATGATATACATTTAACCTATACAATCCATGCAACTGCGAGTAAGAGCCCTCCAAATATGTAGCTGTCTAATTTTTGTTTTATTATCCCAACTTTTTCATGCTACAGTCGACATCATTTTAGCTTTTTCCTCTTGCCAGCCATCTTCATTTCACAAATCTTTATTTTTCCAGCCCCTCTTCATGTCACACACATGTATTCTTTATTCTTTAAATGTTAGTGGAATTAAAATACTGCATAGCTGTGAGTTACAATGTAGTATTTTTCTTTGTGTTTCCAGCATATGTCTCATCTTTCTTGGCATTTAATTGTCTTCTCTTGCTTTCAATCTTCTTCTTCTTTATGCTCTATAAATCAATAAAATATAAAAATTAAGAAGATGGCTTTAATGGACATGCTTTCGGGTCGCTTTAGTTCCTTCACTTTTGAAATGTATCTAAGATCAAATATGAGCTAAAGTGAGTATCCTAAGTATTTCTAAGGCATTAATCACTAAGTCTAGTATATCAAATGAATCAATATTGAAACACATATCATTACTCATACAACACAATTAACAAAAGTGTTAAATTTAACATTTTGGTAAGACTTCACTACTTGTCAAAGTCATTAAGAAGTTTTATATATGTAGACTATTCAAGGCCTCAGGTTCTTAAGAAAGACAAGGTCATGTCTAAAAGGCACGTCATATAGTCTTAATTACTTATATGTGGTAATTAGAAAATTTTTCGTAGCATATGCGTGTTCATTTATGTATAGAATAAATAAGGTCTCAATACAATTATATGAGATATACTAGCCCCTAATGTAACATTAAAATTTTCTTTTAACTTTTTACTTAATGAACATTACATATTTTTATTTAAGTTTGAACAGTATAAGGCCCAATTTGTTTTAGTTGGGATAATGTGAGCTCAAAACATTAAGGTATTAATGGTTTTAGTTAGTTGCTTTCTATCTATATAGATCCTTGTAAGTCCCTAAATATACACATTAATGTTCATACAAAAAGTCACGATAAATTCTTAGGAAGAAAAGGAAATCTAGTCAAGGTTTTTAAGGCACCCCAATGTCTATAGCAGTAATAGAGACAAGATAGAGCATTTGGTAGTGGGCAAATGTGAGCATTTTCACATTCCTACGAAATACACAAAGTCTAAAGTCTATTTAGGATTGACCATAATGTTATAATGATAAATGTTCCTCATTTTCTATGTATGATGAAGGTGTGGGGAAAATTTTTTAGTTTCTCATGCATAAAGAAAATGATGAAATTTTATTTTAAGGCTTAGAGTATTTCTAAGATGACTAAATTAAAATTTTTTTAGCTTCCTTAGTTTTGTTGTTGTATATTAAATATCTATTAACACCAAATTAAGAGTTTAAAGATCTTATTGATTACCTAATTCTATATTCCATTTTCCTAGATTATAAATATTTAGTACATAATTCATACATACAAACTAGTAATTAAATTTAGATATGTTATAATATTTCCTGATCAGTATAAGCTCAAACTAAAAGCTAAAATTGCTAGGTACACATGAAACTTAGGGCCATAAAAAGGTGAAACATAACTCTTTATGTAACTTTTCTTATTTCTACTAATTTAGTTTCCACTAAAATCTCTATCATCTGTAGACATTGACATATTTCATGAAAAATAATTATTACTGAACATATCAACAATTAAATGAATCTTTCACTCATCAATTGATGAAAAAAAATCTCTTATAAACAAGAAGTTTTAATTGTTCTCCATCTCATCTAATAAGCTATCAAAAAGCAAAAACTAACTAATAATAGTAAAACTATCTATTTTCTAACTCATATGCATGTGAAGCGGCATATACACACCGTCAAACTAAAATTACATATAAATAAATTAATATTTGTTTATCCTTTTTCAAGTTAAAGTTTGATGAAAGTCATACAAGCCCAACTTGTATAAAAACTAGTGAAAAAGGGTGTTGCAAATGACTTAATGAACAAATATGCAATTTAGAACTTGGAAGGAATATGAGTGATCAACCTTTATTTGTATTTGTATCTTATAAGATGGCAATCGATCTCTAAGTGTTTTGTTCTTTTATGAAAGACAAGGTGAGAAGTGATGTGAATTATAGCCTGGTTATCACACCACAGTGATATAAGCAAATGTAATTGTTTCTAAAAATCATGTAAGAGGTAGACTAACCATTACATCTCACAAACAATGGCTCCCATACTTTTATACCATCCTTTTGCATATGAACGTGAAACTTTATTATGTTTTTTCTTGTTTTCCATGATATTAGTGAACCTCTAAGGAAGATGTAGAAGCCAATTAAAGACCTTCTAGTGTGAGGGCAAGATGCCTCGTTAACACATAATAAGCCTAAACTCTAAATGAATGGGAAGGGAAAAATAAACCTTTTGAAGGATAACTCTTGACATATCTTAAAACAAATATAGTTGCATCCTAGTGTGATGATATTGCATCTTGGATAAATTAGCTTAGCTTTTGAACTACATGTGTAAGATCAAAACTAAAAGAAGCCTAAATACACCAATCTTTTTACTGATCTTTTATATTTCTTTGGATCATCTAATATCTCTTATTTTTTATCACTAAACTTATCCCTCTTTGGTAGTGGAGTAAATGGTGGATTGGAACCAAGTAATAGAATCATTGAAGATATTTAGAACATATTTTATTTGGTTGACGTAAAGACCATCTACATACCTTACTATCTCTAATCTGAGGAAATATTTGGCATATCACAAATCCTTTATAAAAAATTGCTTCACCTTCTGTATTTCTGATTCAAAAGATCCTATAAGAAGGACACCATCAATATAAACAATTAAGCTCAAGAAATATGAGTCTATATTTTTTATGAACAAACAATGATCACTGGAAGATTAAATGAAGCCAAATTGTTTTATCTTCATTACGAGCTCCTAATTCCATTGTTAGTACTGATTAACCTATAAAATTGATTCTTTTTAGGTTTATCATACCCTTCTAGAGGCATCATGTGTATTTCTTCATCTAGATATCCATATGGAAAAACATTGTTAATATCTAGTTTATAAAGTGGTATGATAAGCATTTACAATGATTAAGAAAACTCTGGCTACCACCACCGTTGTAATTAGTGAAAAAGTGTCCATAAAATTAATTCCTTTAACATGGTTATAACACTTAGTTGTTGATCTTTTTTTATCTTTCTATTAGGGATGGCAAATGTGGTCTGGTTCGACTTCAGCCTCGACTCGTGACCTGATAGGAAGGTATAAAACAACATCATTTTTTATTTTTTATTTAAAAATAATAAAGTCGGGCCAATCACCAGGCCATGGGTCGATTAGCTCTTAGCCTGACCCGAGCTCAGCCTATTGTCATCCCTACTTTCTACAGTTCCATCATGCTTTATTTTCCCTAGTGTTAATTTTATCCACTCCCATGCTTTATTCTTCTTAAGTGGGTCTAATTTTGTATTCATAGCACTTGCCCACTCTTTATTAGCTTTAACTTAATTAAAAGAGGATGGATTTTTAATATTAGATACTATAGCTAAAAATGACATGTGTGATGCAAAATAATTGGATGATTTATGATACGATAAAGTATTTGGAATAAGGTTTATATAGTTGTCAAAAAATAGGATAGACTATATATTAAAGGAGTCATAAGCATTAAACCAAGCAAGGGTTTTTCTAACTTTAGCACTTTACCTAGTTTTTAGTTCATTAATTGATAATGATGGTATCTGATCGTCGTTTTCTAATGTGTGTAAGTTCTAATTAGTTAACCTTAATAATCCGCAAGTGCAAAGGTTGTTCTCGTAGTACCTAAGGTGTTGATCCCGCAAGGAAAGATAATCTAGTCCTAAAATCTAAGGCCAACACAATTCGCAGAAATTCAAAAGATAGCAAAACTAAAACAAGAATTTAATTCAATCACGCAAATCAATCCAAGCATCAATTATGAAAATATTAACAACTTAACTATTGCAATACACTCAAGAATTAACCTAAGAAAACTATCAATTGAGAAAAAGGAGAATTTATCTATCTTTAACGCTAACCTAAGCGATTATGACTTACCGAATTATTGGTTCTAGATGATCCTTAGGTTAATTACTCTCTCTCGATTATAACCATTAACCCTAAATTATAAACTCTAATCAGATT
Source organism: Erythroxylum alaternifolium (assembly GCA_027478495.1). Classification (NCBI taxonomy): domain Eukaryota; kingdom Viridiplantae; phylum Streptophyta; class Magnoliopsida; order Malpighiales; family Erythroxylaceae; genus Erythroxylum; species Erythroxylum alaternifolium. The sequence goes on from JANIIA010000005.1 coordinate 61,830,247, forward strand.
ATGAAAATTGCAATTTCTCAATTAACAACCTATCCAAAACCCTAATTATATCTAAAATTGTCTAATAAACTATCGAGAACCTACGCAAGATCTCTCTTCACACAATTACCGATTTGATTAATTTCTTATTCTTATTAAATCACCTAACTCTCATTAGCCCAATTTAAAAAAATTTCATTCGGTTCACCGTCTCAGTTTATTACCGAATTATGCAATCATAGAAATCAATCACAATAAATTCAATAAACATAAAAACAATCAGATTTCATTAAATCAAAGATAAAAAAAACCCGAAGGTGAGTGTAGAACATCTTAACATTCACATATCCTATCTTTAAACTGCTATTCCCAATTCTATACAATAATAAAAATGGAAAATAATAGGAAATACGATCTTGGATGGAGACAGGAGGCAACAACGTCAAAAACTCTTGATCCAAGAAGTACGTCAATGTTGGCTTCTTCTCCACTTCTCTCTTCCTTCTTCTCTTTCTCAATCTCTCAACAATTCTCTCTAAGGTTTCTTTCCAAAAGTGGCTGATGCAAAAGCTCCATTTTTCTGCCTCTTAATGTTCTTTATATACTCTTTTATGTTTTGGGTAACCTTAGGATTTTTTCGGGGTCTAAAAAGTCCAAAAAATCCCTTAAAACATGAAGTTTATGCAGGCCACGATCTTGGCCTACGTTTAAGCCTTCTATCACGATCTTGGCCTAATCATAGGTCGTTGTTTTGGCCTGAATGTCTCCCGAAACTCCTCTGTTCTTTAATATTGACCCTGGAACACTAGCAAACACATCAAAGTACCTCAAAAACATAATATTTAAGCTCAAAAGCTTGTATTAGCCTATAAAACACTTTAAACACAAATAATTAACAAAATAACACAATTCTAACCTAAACACATACTAAATGATTGAATTAATGGATAAACACATATCAAACTATGCCTTAAAACACGATGCAATTTACACTTATCACATCCCCACACTTAAATGTTTACTTGTCCTCAATGCAAACAAAAACAATCAAACAAATCAAGACAACATAAAACACGCATATGTAATAATGAGACGATGACTTCAACTTAGCGAAACAAATTTAACTATAAGCACAATCCTTCAAGTCGTTCTAACTTATTAACAAGTGAAATCCACGTCTATGCACCTTGGTCTAAATGTACAAACTAATCAAAATTTTAATGTAGAGTCTATTCACCTCTATCACCTGCACACACATATTGATAATCATTCAGTGAAAACAAAAGTGTAGTTATTCCTCAATAGGTTTTCGTGAAAAATCAAGCTATTAATAAGTTTGGTAGTTTTTTTTGTTGATTTTTCTTTAAGGACATGAATCTAGTCTTTTTATGTGGTGGCAAATATTTGTGATGAATGTCGATCTGGTTACTCAACTAAGTCATGTTGTTCTTAAACTGCTTGGTTGGAATGTCATTATAGCATTTTTACACGAAGGCACATATTGGTATTACATGTTGATCCAGTTACTCAACTACGTCACATTCTCAACTGGCTACTAGCTCTATTCATAACCCAAAGGCCAACGGAATAGTTATTTTTGTTAAAAATTAGACAACCTTTTTCTAAAACACAAAATTTTACCTACCTTATTGCTTTAGCTAATCATTCTCATGAAAATGTATTAATAATGCCACTTATTTGATTGGCCTAAATTTATAAATGAGTATGGAAAATTCCTAGGGTGAATTGACTAACATAGTATCCTAATTAACCGGCATATTTAGCCTAAGTAACTTAGGCCACTAATTTCACAAGCTAATAAATCTTTGTAACCTAAAAGGCTATGTTTAAGGCTAAATCTATCCCGTTAAGTCCTAGCCATTGATGCATTCACACAATTCACATCATGCAACTTAAATAAACTATCATACAATATGCAAAATTCACACTCAAGGTAAAAAAACACAACCCTCCCCACACTTGAACAACACATTGTCCTCAATATGAGAAGAGTGTACAAACGCGCCAGGGGAAAATAAAACACAATATACGAACAACATAAGAAGAAAATATTGACAAAAATGAAAAGAGAAAGGCTAGAAAATGAACTCACCAGGGCGACTGAGGTGGTGATGTGTCGATGGCAGAGACTAAATGCGCTTGACTCCTGAGATTGTTGCCCCATCTTATAATTGTTTTTTAAAAGTAAGAGAGTTAGCACTCCAAAACATTCCAAATCATTACGAACTTATTTTTGAAATTTAAAACAAATATAACTATGTAACAATTTAAACCTAAGTACTAAACGTGCTAATTTATAGTTATTAGCTTGACCTTGTACCATTGGAAATTCAGTCGAGATTAATTATAAGAGGCTTGCTTCCACCCTTTTTGTTCAACATCAGTTTTGTAGCCTGTAAGTAAGCTACAATTTACAAAATAATTAGAAGGACAATATTGATAAAATTATGAAAACCAATTAAGCTCAGTAATGTCCTTTTTTCGAGTGAATTGTTAATAAAATATGGAATAACAAAACTCCCTGAATGTTCCATAGAATCCAGCAGTTTGCTAGATAAGAGGGTGAGTTGTTCTCTTCTTAGGTCTTCCTCATTCGCCCTCATCTCCTCTTCTTCTTTAGCTTCTTGAACAGATACTTCCATAGTTTCTTCAAATTTGATATCCATTGTCAACTGTTCATCGTCCTCTCGTTCCTTAAAAGATTCAAACAGATCATTTTTTCTGCATGCGTCACCCTCCTTCGGATTCTTTAATACATCATTCTTGTTGAATGTCACTTGGTCATCACTAATTCAAATGATGAGGTTCTCTTTATGGACACCTACCCAAGTTTTTTCGATGTTCAAGCATGGTATACCAAGATCTAGGGGATAATATGAGGGGTTTTCATCCTTTTCTTCATCCTCTTTCTTAATTTCTTGGTCTTCTATAAGGTAGAGTTCAGCTTAGTTTCTCGCTGATTCTTCTAGCTCTACCCCATTCCTAAGTGTGATAGCCTCATATTGCTCTCGTTGATATAATTCCATATTGCTCAAAGAGTCTTCCACACTTCTTTTACATAATTCACTGGAAATCTGTCTTACTTGAATCTCCAGGTTGTGAATAGAAGCAACATGATTTTTCATTACTTGATCAAATTACTCTTCCAGTCTCTTTTGGTTCTCTTCCATGTCTGTTAGCTTATCCATGCTTTTTTCCAATTTGAAATCCCATGAAGTGGACTCATCTTGTTGAACTTCAAATAGGTCTTGATGTCCTAAATGAGTACTTACATTATTAGACCAATAGAAATTTGAGTGGTTCTACCACCCCTGAGTGTACATGTTCTAGTAAGGATCGTTACTTCCCTAACCATACTGTGCCTCATTGTAGTTCGCAAAAGTTCCTTTCTCCCTATAATATCTATCCTCCATCATTGTTCTTTCCATTTCTTCTTGGTGTCTAGCACTTCAGACGTCTCATTCTCACTCTAAGATTTCTTGATGTGTCTCTACTTTACGCCCCAAACTTCTTTCTCTATTTTTTTTCCCTTTTTAAAAAAAAAGATAGTGAAAAAAAACTTTAGACAAAAGAACTAAACTAATCGCCTCCCCGACAACGGCACCAAAAACTTGATCGTGATTTTTCGATTTATGTAAATTCTAATTAGTTAACCTCGATAATCCGCAAGCACACAGATCATTTGTATAATACCTAAGGTGTCGATCTCACGAGGGGGGATAATCTAGACCTAAAATCTAAGGCCAACATAATTCGCATAAATTCAAGACTAAAACAAGAATTCAATTCAATCACGCAAATCAATCCAAGCATCAATTATGAAAATATTAACAACTTAGTTATTGCAGCACACTCAAGAATTAACCTAAGAAAACATTTAATTGAGAGAAAGGAGAATTTACCTATCCTTAACGCTAACCTAATCGATTATAACTTACCAGATTATTGGTTCCAGAGGATCCCTAGGATTGATTACTCTCTTTCGAGTTATAACTATTAACCTAAATTATAAACCCTAATCAGATTATGGAAAATTGCAATTTCTCAATTAACAACCTATCCAAAACCTTAATTAGATCTGAAGTTGTCCAATAAACTATCGGGAACCTATGCGAGATCTATCTTCACACAATTATCTATTTGATTAATTTCTCGTTCTTATTAAATCACCTAACTCTTGTAGCCCAATTTTAAAAATTTTCATTCGGTTCACCCTCTCAATTTATTACCGAATTATGCAATCACAGAATCAATCACAATAAATCCAATAAACATAAAAACAATCATATTTTATTAAATCAAAAATAAAAAACCTGAAGGTGAGTTTAGAACGTCTCAACATTTACATATCCTATCATCAAACTGCTATTCCCAATTCTATACAATAATAAAAATGGAAAATAATAAGAAATACAATCTTGGATGGAGACGAGAGGTAGCAACATTAGAAACTCTTGATCCGAGAATTACGTCAATGTCGTCTTCTTTTCCACTTCTCTCTTTCTTCTCTTTCTCAATCTCTCAACAATTCTCTCTAAGGTTTCTCTACAAAAATGGCTTAGGCAAAAGCTCATTTTTTTGCCTCTTAATGTTCTTTTTCTACTCTTTTATGTTTTGGGTAACCCTAGGGTTTTTCCAGGGTTTAAAAGGTCTAAAAAAAACCTCTCGAAACATGAATTTTATAAGAGTCTACATGTCTGCTAGCTTCAGGCCATGATTGTGGCCATCGTGGCCTACATATAAGACTTCTATAATGACATGATTGTGAGCTATTGTTTTGGCCCGAATGTCTTCCAAAATTCCTATGTTCTTCAATATTAACCCTGAAATAGTAGCAAACACATCAAGGTACATCAAAAATATAATATTTAAGCTCAAATGATTGTACTAACCCATAAACACTTTAAACATAAATAATTAACAAACAAACATGATTCTAACCTAATCATATACTAAATGATTGAATTAATGGATAAACATATACCAAACTATGCCCTAAAACACGATGCAATTTACACTTATAAGTATCTCATATGGTTAGTACACTATTAATTCTTATTCTGATTTAGGTTGATAAGGTCTAAGTAAAAATTCTATATTGGCTAGTACAAAGGAATGCTTTGTTATATTCAGATAAGTCAAAAGGTTTTAGTCAAGGAATGGTTTTTGCAGGTTCTTTTAGTTTATGGTAAAGGAAAATGGTTTCACGAAATTGGACATCTCTGGATATAATAACTTTATGGTTTTGAATATCTTAAAGTTTAAATTCTTTACACCTATAGATTTGTCAAATGAAGATGCATTGATACACTTTAATGTCAAACTTTCTTTTGTCAAGGCTTGAATTTATGACAAAAAAAGACATCCAAAGCTTCGAAGGTATTTGGTGGATTAAAAAGGATTTCATAAACTTCGAAGGTGTTTAGTGGTTTAAAAAGGATGTTATAAGGAGTTTTCCAACCCAATTTAATGGATGGTAATCTATTGATTATGTAAGTGGCAGGAAGGATAGAATCTCCCCAGATTCTATTAAACAAATTTGATTGAAACATTAGGGCTCTTACAACTTATAACAAATGCTTATGTTTTCTCTCTACTACCCCATTTTCTTGGGGAGTATGTATATAGGAATTTATGTAAAATTACATTATTGGATAGCAATATTTAGCATTCTTGATTCATAAATTAAGAGCCATTGTCACTTATCACATTTTGAACTTTGAGGTTGAATTATGTTAGGGTCATTTGAAGAAAGGATTAAAGTGACTTAAGATTTATACTGTAGCAAACATGTCCATACATATTTGCAAAAATCATCAACAATGGTAAAAAAGAATTTTGCTTCATTTAAGCAAGAACTATGATATGGACCCTAAATCCATATGAATAAGCTCAAAACATCTGGTTGATTTATGTTACTAGTGGGAAAAGGGTTCCTTTGCAATTTTTTCTATAGGATATATATCACAAGGATTAGGATAGTCATAATTGATTTTTTAATAAAACAAATATGGGTGGTTACAACATAAGAAGGATGTCCTAATTTATTATGCCGTATTACACTATCAATTATAATAGACACTTTATTTGTGAGAGAATCAGGAGTATAACTAGCGTTAAAAATATTATACTCTATGATATATTGATCAAAAGAAAATAAATCAAGTATACATAATCTCCCTATTGTTTTGCCAATTTTTAGTATTTCATCAGTTTTTAGGACTTGTAAAAGATTGAAGATGGATAAAATGAATTATATATATGTTGTAATGATTAACTTTTTGACATAACTTTTTGACATATAACAAGTTAAATTGAAAACTTGTATCTATAAGGCTTCTTTCAAAGTTATTATTTTTGTCAAGTTTATATCACCTATATAGTGAACAAACTTAATTGTTCCATTTAATAAGTAAATTAGGGTTAGTTGTTTAGAAGGAGTGGTATTTTCATGTTTTTTAATCTATACATATATGATTAGAGGCTTTAGTGTTTATTAACCATGATTCATTTATAATTAATTCAAAAGAACCAAGAGATTTATGTGTTTTGGTATTTGCAAACTACTCAAAGTGTGCAAATTTCACATCATTTCCTCCATCAACTCCCAATTTTGGCTTTCCTTTCATAAATCTCTCAACCTCGTGTTGAATTATGCTCGAAATATTCAACTGCCAATTATTTATTAATGTGTTAATTTATTCCACATTTGTTTCTCCTATTTTCTCAGTCTCTACCATATATGGCATATTTCTCTTCCTAGACTTTGATTTTTGCTCTTTTGACTCCTTATACCAATCTAGATACCTATGTATTCACATGTCATTTATTCTATGATTTCCCTTTCCTCTCTATCTCTTTTGATCATTTATGCTCTGATTGTCATTATTATCAAAAATCACCACATTAATTTCTTTCTATCTCTCAACTCTTAAAATCACTAAACATACCTTGTCAATTTTAATTAATGGATTAATCACCAAAATTTGGCTCATGACATGTCTATATCCCTTATGTATGCCCATGGTAAATTGTATCAACTTGCTATTTGAGTTCCTCTCCTGTCATACTCACATACCCCCTAGGAGGATATGCAGATGCTACACAAAACAGAACCAAAATAATCCAAAACATACTAAAGCATTTCC
>JANIIA010000005.1:61842495-61857105 GCA_027478495.1 Erythroxylum alaternifolium
GCACGTACAATAAATTTTTTATGCACATATCACTATTCACACATGCATGAGCATGAGATGCCTCGATTTACCACACTAGGACCCATTTCTTTGGTCCGACCCGCTCCCTGGAAACGGGATGTTACATTGAAAATCTAATCCAAACTTTCAATTTAGAGCATCTTGAAAATCTATCTTTTATTATAGTCATTAATTAAGTGTTGTTAAGAGGTCCAACTTTGGTCCAGTTATCAAATTACCATGAGGCCAATTCACCATTTCCCACCTTATACTTGAAGTTCCCAGATAAGCTTCCCTTGTACTTTTTCCCTTTAGAAAATAGGTTTGGATCATCAATCTCTATAGCCTTTTACACATGAAGACTTTGTTGATGAGGTTAATTGGAGAAATTCCCAGTAACCTTTCATAGATTGATTTGAATACCTCTTCTTATACAACTTTTCCATTGTATTTTCTCTAGCAATCCTTAATCCATAGAAAAAACTCATCAACCTTTCTATTGTTTGGTCAAACCTTTAGAAAGAAATATATATGATGACTAATAAACATGAAGTGAGTTGAGACATTCATGTAATTGCTGATACTTCAGCATGAGCTTAACTTCTTGAAATGATCTTTGATTGCCCTTTTTTTTGACATACATAAAAGCTTTATAGTTGTGGAAAACATAGGATCTCCTTTTACAGGTAAATTCATTAAACCTTTCATCTTTTACTTTGAAGGGAATTTTTCTCGTACAATTTGTTGAAAAATTATGGATGGCTATAAGAGAATGATTCAAAAGCACATGCTTCACGAAATTGGCTTTATGTTCAAGGAATCTAGTTAACTAGTCATCATTCGCAAGCAAATAATCAAGCTTTTCTATAATATACGATTTCGAACTTTGTTTGTCACTCAATGTAAAGAAGCATCCCTTATATTTTAAGTTTGTAACTCCTAGTTTCTCAATATACTCTTCGAAATCATTATTAAAATTCCTTTTAAAAAACATTAGTTTTTTTTTCTAAATTGTAGAAAGTTATATTAAAGTTCCCTAATATGATCCAAGGGGTCTTATTTGGTGGAATTTATGCATCTAAGTTAATCCCTTAGTAAGTGCCTTCGAAAAATAAAGATTGATCCATAAACAAAGGAGGTTGCAATTTTTACATTTTCTCGAAGGAACCAAACTAAAAAATGCATCAATTGATCATTAGCTTACATGATGTTAACATTTATCAGCCTAGAATCAAAAGGTTATTCTCCTATAATGAGGATGATGATGATTAGATAAAAAAGACAAGTTATTTCCCAAAAAATTCAACTTTAATAAGCATTTTTTATTAAGTTTAGATTCTAAAATACCAATTATAATAAGTTTTGTATCGAAAATATTCCTTTAAGGACTCTTGTTTCTAGGGGTAGGTATTACCCCTCATATTCTAAGGCATTAAGGATAATTATGGTTTTTTTGGATCAAGGATCCCCTAAATAAAGGTTGCTCTATCTTTATATTTTTTAGATGGAAGTTAAAAAGTTGAAAACCAAATATCGACTTTCATCTTCAATTTTTGTAATTAACTTTCTTTTTTGAGAAAGTTAATTTTCCTTCAACTTAATTTTTTTTATGTTTTGTGTTAGCGAAAAAGAGAAGAGAATTTAAAGACAATAATAGATGTATGGTTAATTGCATTGTTTTCAAGATTTTTATCATGGTTTTTTTTTATGTGTGTAAGTTCTAATGATTAACCTTGATAATCAGCAAGCGTATGGGTAGTTCGCGTAGTACTTAAGATGTCAACATCACGAGGAGGGATAATCTAGTCCTAAATCTAAGGCTAACATAATTCGAAAAAATTCAAAAGATAGCAAAACTGAAACAAGAATTCAATTCAATCACGTAATTCAATCCAAGAATCAATTACAAAAATATTAATAATTTATCTATTGCAATACACTCAAGAATTAACCTAAATGAACTATCAATTCAAAGAAAGGGGAATTTTACCTATCTTTACCGCTAACTTAATCGATTATAACTTATTGGATTGTTGGTTCTAAACGATCCTAGGGTTAATCACTCTCTCTTGAGTTATAATGATTAACCATAAATTATAAAGCCTAATCAAATTATAGAAAATTACAATTTCTCAATTAACAACCTATCCAAAATTCTAATTAGATCTGAAGTTGTCCAATAAACTATAGGAAACTTATGCTAGATCTCTCTTCACACAATTACCGATTTGATTAATTTCTCGTTCTTATTAAATCACCTAACTCTCGTTAGCCCAATTTAATTATTTTTCATTCGATTCACCTTCTTAATTTATTACTGAATTATACAATCACAGAAATCAATCACAATAAATCCAATAAACATAAAAACAATCAAATTTCATTAAATCAAAGATAAAAACCCGAAGGTGAGTTTAGAACATCTCAACATTCACAATTCCTATCATCAAACTGTTATTCCCAATTCCATACAATAATAAAAATGTAAAATAATAGAAAATACGATCTTGAATGGAGATGGGAGGCAACAATGTCGGGAAACTCTTGATCTAAGAAGTACGTCGATGTCGGCTTCTTTTCCACTTCTCTCTTCTTTCTTCTCTTTCTTAATCTCTCAACAATTCTCTCTAGGGTTTCTCTCAAAAGTGGCTCATGCCAAAGCTCCCCATCTTCTTTGTCTTATTCTTTATATACCTTTTGTGTTCTGGGCAACCCTAGAATTTTTTCGGGGTTCGAAAGGCCCAAAAACTCCCTCGAAACTTGACATTTTTTAGCGTTTACTGCAATCAAGCCTTCTATCACGATCGTGGCAAGCAGGCCACGATCATGGCAAGTAGGCCACAATCGTGGACCGTGTCCTAGCCTTCTTGACTCCAGTGCTTTTGTCACAATCGTGGCTTGTTGTGCCACAATTTGGGTCGTTGTTTCGGCCCGAGTGTCTTCGAAACTTTTTCGTTCTTCGATGTTGACTTAAAACACTAACAAGCACATCAAGGTGCCTCAAAACATAATAATTAAACTTAAAGACTTGTACTAACCCATAAAAACACTTAATTACAAATAATTAACAAATAAACACAATTCTAACCTAAACACATACAAAACAATTGAATTAACAATTAATTACATATCAAATTAAGCCCTTAAACATGATGCAATTCACACTTATCAATTTTGTTTTAAACAAATCTTATCAAGGCTCGATGAAAGTTATTTATATGTTAAAACCATTTTATTCATCATCATATTATATATTAATCATTGCCAAGGGTAGGTCAGTTAATCTACCTCTTCCCCTTCTGAAAAGTGACTTAAGGAAAGGTTTTTGTTCGCAAAACTTTTTTTATTCGAAAACTTTTTATATTTAGTTATTTGTTATGAACATAGACTTAGTCTTTTTACATGGAGGCAAGCATTGATGATGAATGTCGATCCAGTTACTCAACTAAGTCATATTTTTTATTAAGCTACTTGGTTGGAAAGTCATTATAGCCTTTTCACACGAAGGCACACATTTGTGATGCATGTCGATCAGGTTACTCAGCTACATCACGTTTTTAACTGGCTACTAGCTCTATTCATAACCCGAAGACCAGTGGAATAGTTATTTATTTAAAATTAACAAACATAATTTTTTTAATTGCCTACCTTGTTGTTTTAGCTACTTGTTTTCATGAAAAAAATACTAGCCAAGCTACTTAAGATGAAAGGCCTCAAATTATGAATGAATGTGACAATTTAGGGGGTGACAAACTAACATTAAATCCTAATTAAGCTACATATTTAGCCAAAGATCCCAATTCACTAATTTTTCAAGCTAATGATTCTTCACAACCTAATAGACTATGTTCAAAATTAAATCAATTTCAATCCATCTAAGCCCTTAACACATTCACACGATTCATAAAATGCAACCTAACAAACTATTATACAATATGCAAAATCACATTCAAAGCAAAACACATAACCCTCCCCACACTTGAACAACACATTGTCTTCAATGTGAGAAGCGGACAAACAAACACATATGGAATGACAAAACATGAATTAAAGTGAAAAAAATAAAATAAAGACTAAATTTAAAAAGAAAGGTGTTAGAACAAAACCTCATGGTGATGGAGGTGGGGATGGTTTTGGAGGTGGCAGTTGAACAACCAAAGCCTTGAAATAATGATGGATACGACGTATATCCCGACTTTACATCGTTGAGTTCAAGCCATCTCCTTCATCCTTCTGGAGTTCTTCGCAAGTGTATCTGTAATTACCTTGGTGTTTGTGGAGATTGTATCCAGTACTTTCTTCCAGCCCAGTTCTTCTGTTTCTTCTTCTTCCTCAAATTCCTTGTTGGTTGAATCCTCTTGTTGTTGTTGTTGAGCATTTGAACTCGCTTGACTAATCTTGTCTTGAATGTGTGTCTTGGCACTAATATCTCGAAGTTCCATATTATGGGATTTCAGGATTTCAACTCACTATAGATTATGATGGTTCATGAATTCAGGACAGTAGACTGTGAATCGTTGGCACTCAACTCGATAGTAATTAGCTATAGCTGAAACCAAGTAACCCATTCCTAAGTTATTGCTCCTTTTCTTTCAATCAACAATAATTACGTTAAAGATATAGGTGGTTGTGTAGCCTGTAATGCTATGGTCCATGCACTACAACATGAAAAGTTCTTTCGTCGAATACTTATTGGTTTCTGTTTTGTCAAAAACAATTTGACACATGAATTTGTGCAACAAAAAGTGTTTGTGGCTCCGAATGATGTTATTGTGTGCATTCTTAATGTCAAACGCTCTTAGCTAGTTAGTTCAGTCTAGTAGGGGTTGACACAGGAATCATCGTGTTGATCCACTATGGATGACTCGGAGAAACCATAAATTTCATGCAAAGTCTCATAGTCAAGCCCAGAAGGTTGTCCCCGCATCCTAAACCACAATTCCTTAGGTTTGTTATATTTGAATTGAAGGGATATAAAGAATTCTAAGGTAAGCTCTTCGTAAACTGGGAATTGAAATTGAATGAACTGTCCCCATTGAATTCTCTCTGCTAAAATTTCGACCTTATCTCACAATTTTAACCTATTTAAAGTTTCAAAATGAAAAAAATTTGGAACCATAATTTGCTTATTACATAGAGAATGAAAGCAGGTACCTTCCTCATTTGAGAAGATCGGGAAAAGTGCGCTGTAATCAGATGCCGTATTCCTTTTCCCTCGTCTCGAGACTTAGTTTTGCCTTGCTGATTGATCATGCCTTGTTGTTTGTTTGAAACGCGACATACTGGCTTGCGAGTTGGTAGAAATTGGAAGAAATTTAGAAGTTTGAAATTTAGGTAGAGACAAATGAGAGTGTTTGGAAGTTTAAAGCATAGAGAGATAAAGTAAAAATGAAAGTGAGTGAAAAAGTGAAGTTAGAAATGAATATATAGGTGATTCGAGGGTAAAGTGGTAAAAATTGAAAATGACATTCACGTGTCCCTATTTTTACCCTGCCGTAGGCCACGATCGTGGCCTGTAATTTTTTTCACCAATGTTTTAATAGTTCTTCTTCTTTTATTCTTCTACACTTCCCTAAAATCACTTCTTAACTATTTATGGCCCTTTCACCTCTCTTTGTTTACTTCCTCGATCATCTAATTCATGTCGAAGTCTTATGCCTTCCTAATTTTATTTGGAAATGAAATAACATAACTACAGAATTCAAATTTTCTAAAAACAATCAAAGGAAATAACATTCCATGGGTTGCCTCCCATGTAGTACTTCTTTTAACGTCAGTAGCTCGACGCTCTTCTTTTGCTCACAGTGGTTCAAATGAATGGTGCAATGGTACTATAGTCATTGATCTTACAATTTGCACATGAGCTACCATGCCTTGGATTCGACCTTCTTTGTGATTCTCCTTCCTTCATCTTCTTCTTCGCGATCGTTTCTTTCTAAATGCAGTCTCAGGATCCTCAACATCTTCCTACTATCCTCGAGGTTCGATTTCCTTGATATTAGTCGGAGATAAAGGAGAAATGTTGTCTTTCTTTGACACTTTGCAGGTTATTTGATGCCTGTCGACCCTCAGAGTTAGTTCACCCCTATCAACGTAAATTATGGAGCCAGCAGTGGCCAAAAATGGTCATCCAAGGACCATAGGGTTTCCACATCTTCTCCAATATCCAATATATAAAAGTCTGTGGGGAAGGTAAATTTATCAATTTGTACTTGGCACATCCTTAATAATCCCCTTCAGTCAATGAATTGTTCTGTCGGCCATCTTTACTAGCATCTTTGTGGGTTCTAACTCTCCTAACCCTAACTTTTGACTAAAGGTATAGGGCATTATATTGATACTCACTCCCAAATGCACAAATGGTCTGTCTATGTTGACTTCATTGATACTGCAAGGAAGTAAAAATCACCTTGGTCCTCTTTCTTCTATGCTACGTTAGGGTTTTCTTCCGTTCTATGCTCCTTATCCTTCCTCTTGACTAATTTGTTTAGTGTGAGCCTCATTTGTAGTTGTTCTGTTATGTTCTCAACCTTGTTTGATTCAACCTCCTTAAAATTCTTTATCATCATACTTGAAATTAACTTCTGATGAGCTAGAATAGGGTATAGAAATTCAGATCGAGGTTCCTTAATTGGCTCAACTTCGAGCTCACTTGTCAGGAATTCCATAATTACTTGTCCTTCACCCTTGTTTCCATCTTCCTTCACATATTCAAGTTTCGTTTCCTGGGTTTGAGTAATAGCCATGTTTCATTCCTTTGGGTTAGACTTGGTATTGTTTGGAAGTGCTGCATTCCGAGTAGAAATTGCCTTCACTAGTTGACCTACTTAGACCTCCAGATTGTGTATTAAAGAGGCGTGGTTCTTAGTGACTTGTTCAAATTTGCTTTCAAGCCTCCTGTGTGCATCCTTCATTCCTCAAATTTTATATAAAATCTTATCCAACTTAGATTCCATTGAGGTTGGTTTATCTTGTTAGAGGTCTGATTGTCCTTGAGGTCTGAACTATCCTCCAGCATTGTTTGTCCAAGAGAAGTTAGGGTGATTTTTCCACCTAAGGTGATAAGTGTTGGAGTAGGGATTGTTTCCCCCTCCTTGTCCATATTGAGCTCCCATATAATTCACTTGCTTTGGATCGCTTTCCTTCATCAAGAAATAGTCCATCGTATCATGGTCCAATTGTCCACAGAGTTCACACTTTAATTGCACAACTTTCACTGGAGCTGAGGACGAAGCCCTCATGTTGTTGAGCTATTGAGTCAAGTTATCAATTTTTGCTTGTATTTCCATCATTTAATCAACAGCTACAATTCCTTTTCGTTATCGGAAGGTAGTGGTTTGTCTACTCCGTGCATTCATCTATAAGCAGATATTACTCGCCATCTCCTCTATCAGCTCTTCTGCTTCATCAACCGTCTTTCTTATCAATGATCCTCCTAAAGCTATATCAATCGTGCCTCTCATATATGGGGTTAATTTGTTATAGAATGTTTGCAACAAGAATTCCTTGGGTAAGTTATGGTGTGGACATTTCTGTTGCAACTCCTTATATCATGCCCTCGCTTCATAGATTGATTCCCTGTCACTTTATTGGAAGTTGGTAATTTCCTTGATGAACTTAGTGGTCTTATTCAGGGGGAAACACTTGTCTAGAACGGCACGAACTAACTGATCCCACATTGTGGGGTTAAGGGAATGATACTAAGCCTTTGCTTTATCTCTAAGGGTAAAAGGGAAAAGCCTAATTTTGACTGAATCTTTCGACATCTAATGGTACTGAAATCACTATATGTGCGTTACGATCCTCGTTCGTTTGTCCATAAAATTGCATATTCTGTTGAATCATATTTAGGAAGGTTGGTTTGATTTCAAATGATGATGCTTGTATGGGTGGCCTAGCTACTCCGTAGTTAGTCGCATTGAACCCTAGTCTCATGAAGTCCATAAGGATCTATTATTAGCATCCTTGGTTTGCTCTGTGGTTCAGATCTTGCTGAAATTCCTCGGCCATTGTTGCTTTCACAATTTCTTCTTCTTCACGCTGAGCTTTCCTAATAGATCGTTCTAGTCTAGTGATGTCTAAATCTACAGTTTCAGCTGCATGACTCGAACTTCTCGTGACTCTTATGTTATGAAAAAGCATGATTTTAGAAATGGAAAGAAAGAACAAAAAATAAAAAATGAAAACCTAACTAAATGCCTTAAACTATAAAACTAAACTAATCACCTCTTCGGTAGTGATAAAAAAAAACTTGATCATGGTTTGATGTATGTAAGTTCTAATCATTAACCTTGACAATCCTAAAATGCACGAGTCATTCATGTAGTACCAAAGATATCAATCCCATGAGGAGGGATAACCTAATCCTAAATCTCAGGCCAACACAATTTGCATAAAGTCAAAAGATAGAAAAACTAAAACAAGAATTCAATTCAATCCAAGAATCAACTACAAAAATGTTGACAATTTAGCTATTGCAATACACTCAAGAATTAATCTAAAGGAACTATCAATTTAGAGAAAGGGGAATTTTACTTATCTTTAACGTTAATCTAATCAGTTATAACTTACCAGATTATTAGTTCTAGACGATCCCAGGGTTGATTACACTCTCTCGAGTTATAACCATTAACCCTAAATTATAAACCCTATGGAAAATTGCAATTTCTCAATTAACAACCTATCTAAAACCCTAATTAGGTCTGAAATTGTCCAATAAACTATCGGGAACCTATGCGAGATCTCTCTTCACACAATTACTGATTTGATTATTTTTTCATTCTTATTAAATCACCTAACTCTCGTTAGCCTAATTTAATTATTTTTCATTTGATTCACCCTCTCAGTTTATTACCAAATTATGCAATTACAGCAATCAATCACAATAAATCTAATAAACATAAAAACAATCAGATTTCATTAAATCAAAGATAAAAACCCGAAGGTGAGTTTATAACATCTCAACATTCACAATTCCTATCATCAAATTGTTATTCCCAATTTTATATAATAATAAAAATGGAAAATAACAGGAAATACGATCTTGAATGGAGATGGGAGGCAGAGATGTGACGAAACTCCTAATCTGGGAAGTACATCAATGTCAGCTTCTTCTCCACTTCTCTCTTCCTTCTTCTCTTTCTCAATCTCTCAACAATTCTCTCTAGAGTTTCTCTCAAAAGTGGCTTATGCAAAAGCTTCCCATCTTCTTTGTCTTATTCTTTATATACCTTTTGTGTTCTTGGCAACCCTAAGTTTTTTTAGGATCCGAAAGGTCAAAAAACTCCCTCAAAAACTTGACGTTTTTAGTGTTTACGTGTCTACCCGACGTAGACCACAATCGTGGGTCACATTTGAGCCTTCTGTCACGATCGTGGCAAGTAGGCCATAATCATGGGCCGTGTCCTGGGCTTCTGTCACGATCTTAGCATATGGGCCAAATTTGTGGGCTAACTCCAGTGCTTATGTCATAATCGTAGCCTATTGTACCATGATTATGGGCTATTGTTTTAGCTCGAGTGTCTCCAAAACTTCTTCGTTCTTCGATGTTGACCTTAAAACATTAACAAACACATTAAGGTACCTTAAAAATATAATAATTAAGCTTAAAGACTTGTACTAACCCATAAAAACACTTAAACACAAATAATTAACAAATAAACACAATTCTAACTTAAACACATACTAAACGATTGAATTAACAATTAATTACATATCGAATTAAGCCCTAAAATATGATGAAATTCACACTTATCAATTTTATTTTAAACAAATATTACCAAGGATTGATGAAATTTATGTATATGTTAAATCCATTTTGCTCGTCATCATATTTTATATTAATCATTGCCAAGGGTAGGTCAGTCAATCTACCTCTTCCCCTTTTGAAACGTGACTTAAGGAAAGGTTTTAGGTAACGAGGCTAGTCTTTAAGCTAAACTGCCAGAGTTGCCAGGTCCAATCTTCACCTCAGAGTTAGATGTGAGCATTTGTTGCCTAGTAGTACCGTTATGTATATATTCTTCTTTTATGTTTCTATACACATTTCCAATTAGTAATATTTAATGTTTACTTTATGCCTATATTTCTATCAAATTCTTGAAATTATGAGTGCTTTTTAATTTCTCTTTACCTTTTTATGAAATACAGTTTGTAGCTCAATAAATAGAAAAATTCACTTAATTATCATAGTTTTGTAACCCCCCAATAATGAAGAGTTAGATTTATCTAGTGAAATTTAAAATAGAATAAAAAATCTAAACAATCATATAAATAGCCTAATAGTATGGATACAATTTTAGTAGCAACATTATTAAAGAATATATAAATTTACAATGGTTGATTAAGTAGTTGAATTGACTACTTCTCTAAATATTATTAATGAATAATTATTTTGTAAATTAAAAAATATATTAATGATCTTTAAATGGAGTTGCGAAAGCTAATCCATTACACTAAGACTTATGGAAGTTAAGTAAAAGCTAGTCAAGCATACCGTCATTGTACAAAGTGGTAGTGTCTAATTCTAGACATAACTTTGCACATAGATTTAAGCTTCTATATTGATATAAGGATAGCCTTATTGTAATCATTAACACCTCATCATGTAGCTCTTTCCTCTTAATCTTATCAGACCATCTGGTGGGATCTAAATATTCCATCTCCTAGCCATTTCAACTGATACATTCAAAATTTGGTAATTCCTATTTTCAATTTCCCTTATACATTGCAATTTTCTTTATGAGCTAGCCAAAGAGTCTTATTATTGTTTCCTAAGTATTCCATAATTTCTTTCCCTCAAAATGGAGTAGATATTTAAATGCTATTTTAAATAGGATGTATTTAAATGTTATTTTAAGTACAATGTATTCTCCTTCAAGCAAGTGGCATCTTTTGGCAGTATATTTTTCATACCTACTAAGTATTCAATTAAAGGATTGTTGCATAATTGTATTTGAATGGGAGATGAGTGATTGTGTTTAGGTTCAAGGTTGCATAATCTATACATAGGTTTAAGGTTATTTGTTACCTTAATCCTATCCAAGGTACTAAGTATATTCCTTATTATAAGCTATAGTATGAAGGATACCTTTGAAATTTTTTTAAAGCCATATTAGTCTAAATTTAGGCATCTTAAAGCTTAAGCCTTGAAGATTTCATTATAAGTTCAATTGGTGCATAACCATATGGAGCCTCATCCAAAATAAACGATTATTCAAGTTTTTATTAGGAAATTAGGAGAAGACCTTACTTATAATAAATCCTTTAGTGTTGCAATGCTACTCTTACCCCAAATTATCTACTTGAACTTTACATTCCCTAGAAGCATATGCCTCAAGATCTACAATTCAGAAATTAGATGCAAAAACATAGTTCACTCTAGTTATCTTACCATAACTAAGTGTTTTTTTCTATTACCTATTTCATATTTAAATTATATATACAATATACCAATCATCATTAGGAGTTGAATCTTTGTCTAGGAGGATTCACTTCTAGACTTAACTCTACAAAAGTTATCCTACTTTAGGTAATGACCATTGAACCATTTTAACCATAATGCCTCTTTATCTACAAGTGTCATTTAGATTCTTTATGCAAGCATTAACTTATTAATCAGTTTGATAGGTATGATACTAGTCCCCCATTATTTTTTAGTCAGTAAAACTTAAACCATCTAATCTTTTCAAAAAAGTATTTATAGGAATCCACAAGCTACAAAAAAAAGTTCCTCACCAGCTCCTTAATGTATTTGGACAGGTTCTTAGAGATCATTAGCTGCAAAGACTAATAACTATGAAAGTTGTTAATGATAAAGAGGATTAGTTATAACTTACAAGAAAAGGAAAGACTTTTGTTACTTCAATAAACAATTTTACTTTGCACTAACTCAAATATGGGTTGGCATAAATATGGTTGATTGACTTTTTTTCGAGTTATTCAATATTGTAATAATTGCAAGTGCATGGCATAGTTATTGCTAGTGTCGATAAAAACTAGTCTATCCCATAAGGACAATGAGTACTAATAGTTTCTGTTGTTCTATTATTTAGTCTACTAACAGATTGTGGTTTTTGAATTGAAGAAATTAAAATTAAGCAAATAAAATAAATGAACAACATAATTAAAGCAGAGAATTACGAAATCACTTAGTGAATTTCCAATATTAGACAATTATTATCTAGGTTTCAAATCCTTTAATAGATTAATCTTTTATTAAGTAATTGTTTTTTGATTTATTGGATTGTGGAGACTCCAATGGTATGCTAATAGCTAATCTTGAGTCTACTAATAACTACTCCTAAGGTTTCCAATCGAATTACTTAGGTTAAAGTTTTTATAACATTGCGTTACTAATTTATGAGTCCCTCTATTAGGTTTAACCCTAATCTGGAAGATTTATCTCATCCTATCTCTAGGGTTGCAATCAACTCCTTCCAATTATTATAAATTTATTCATCAATACGATTTATAAATCTATACGTATAAAATCATATTATGATATAATATTCCAAACTACTAGAACATAAGTAAAATAAGCAATTGGATCATAACAATTCAATCAACCAATTGCACTAATAAAAAAGTCAATACATTTTAAAGAATAAACATAAGGTTCATCTAACCTGTACTGAAAAGATGTTTAGTTACACATTACCGAACATTAAATCAAATATAGATAAAAAGAAAAATGAATTGAAAACAATGAAATCATAATTCTAAATCTCCCTGGTTGTCTTCTATCGAGTATTCTTGCTATGTAGAGGTTTAATCATAAATTCCGATGGATTTTTCGATAAGTTCTTTCTATTTCCTACTTCTTTGGCTCAAAATTGCACCTAAAGTCGCCTTTAAGAGTTTTAAAATGACGCCTTTTATATCTCCCTTCCAATTGTCTTTGAAAGCATATTTTATGTTAAAAACTAGGGTTTTGGATGATGTATGACCTTGCACCAGACCATGCATAACCAAAAATTGCCAGAATTTGTGAAACTATTTGGTTATGTAATTTGTTTCACACAATTCCCTCAAAAACTCATCAAATCCATATAGTTTGTTTCGTACCATTCCCTCAAAAATTCATCAACTCCATATAGTCTTCCTTTATAAATACTATGTTTGTCCGTCTACACTCCTTTACTTAGTAAAATACTATGTTTGTGCATCTACACTCCTTTACTTAGTGATTAAAAGGAGGCTTCCACTGATATGTAACTAAGACTAGATCTTGTATCAGTCTCTCCTTTCCATTTAGGATCATTATTGTTATGAATTCATATAGCTTATGATCTATATTAGCTTTTATAAAAAAAATAGTATAGCTAATATGTTTCATAAAGGCTCTGGCCATATCAATATATATTGGTTGCTGCATATAACTCATTAGGTAGCTTCGTCTAATTGTTGACTATTATTATGAAGGGACATTACAGATATTAAGGCTAAAAGCTCAAATTGAGGCCAATCTTTTTTTAGTTTGATCAATTAAAGACCAAAACTTTTAATTTGCTCAATAAAAGTGTAAACGTTCACGAGTCTGCTCAATGTTGGACTATTTTGAATGGAAATTAGAAAGTGTTATAAACGCGTCGTTACTATATATAAAAAGTGTGTTTTGAGAAGCTAGGTGGATTTTAAATGCCGCATAGATTTTCAGAAAAGAAAAAAAATGTATGGAAGGGGTTTACCTACAAAGTGTCCAAAATCAAGAGAGGCTTTTTGATCAGTAAAGAAGTCTTGGGGTTACAGAAGAATTTTGCTTTATAAGAGAAATAACATAATGGGAAGAGGTAGGGTTGAGTTGAAGAGGATTGAGAACAAGATTAACAGGAAAGTGACCTTTGCAAAAAGAAGAAATGGGCTTTTGAAGAAAGCCTACGAGCTTTCCATTTTTTTTAATGCCGAGGTTGCTCTCATCATCTTAGAGTCCTCAAGTTATAAGCAAAAATCGGTATGCATGAAGAGGTAGAATTTAGGATAGATCCTGATACTATTTTTATGGATATTCCTGAAAATGGACCAAGAACTATCCATCCTCAATACTCTAAAACTTCTACTTGTAAGGATTAAGAGGTTGTGGAGATTATTGCAGAAAACCATAGAACTAAGTCTTCTAGCTCTAAATATTGGCGTTTCAGTGCTCGTGTTCCTGATGTTGGTATAGGTGGGAATAGTGATGAATGCCTAATCTGTGAGATAGATGGGACCTTAATTTGTTGTGATGCTTATGCATAGGTGTTTCAAAAATGCATATACCAAAGGGGCCATGGTATTGTCCAGGGAGCACAATTAACAAGATGGAACTTGTTATTACAAATGGAACTTCTTTAAGAGGACCTGACATGTTTGGTGTTGATTTATATCAACACATATTCTTGGGAACTTGCAATCACTTACTAATGTATGTTTGCATCCTCTTGTTTTGAATTTTCAAGTTTGTTCAAAGCAGTATAACTCGTGAAAATTTACACAAGTAACAAAATTATTGGTATTAATTTTTTGTACAAATCTCTGTTTCACATTTTTGAAGTTATTTAAGTTCTTACTTTTTTACACTTGTGCCATTATATTCATTATAAACCATACTGTATGTTTGCTTGCTGATTCATT
>JANIIA010000005.1:61857205-61881089 GCA_027478495.1 Erythroxylum alaternifolium
CACAACCTAATAGACTATGTTCAAAATTAAATAAATTTCATTCCATCTAAGCCATTGACACATTCAAACAATTCACACAATGCAACCTAATAACTATCATATCGTATGCAAAATCATATAAAAGTAAAACACATAACCCCTCTCCATACTTGAACAACACATTGTCCTCAATGTGAAAAGGGAACAAACAACACATAAAAGAAAAGACAAAAATTAAAGTAAACAGAAAATAGAATAGAAATAAACATAAAAATTAGAATTGAAGGCTAATTTGAAAATGAAAATTGGAAAAATTGGGTTAGATACAAATCTCATGGAGATGGAGGAGGTGATGGTGTCGGAGGCAACAATTGAACGCCTCGAGCCTCGAAATATTTGTGGATCCGATGAATATCCCAGCTCTAGTGTCTTTGTGTCCAGGCTATCTCCTTTATCATTTTGGTGTTCTTTGCAAATGTCTTGTTAGTTTTTGAGATCGCATCCAAAACTTCCTTCCAACCATACTCTTCTTCCTCTCCTTTAGACTCTTCACTAGACTTTTCTGCCTGCTGTGGTACGGTTGAGCTTGAACTTGCCTGACTTGCCCTAATCCTGGCATGTGTCTTTTTGCTAATTTCCCTAAGTTCCATGTTGTAGGAATGAATGATCTCAGCCTGCCATAAATGGCGATGGTTTAGGAAGTCAAGTAAGTGGAAAGTTAACCCACTATGGTCCATGCCATAATATTCAGCAATTGTAGACATTATATACCCCATTCTTAAGTTGTTGCTCCTCTTACGCGAAGTCACAACAATGACATTTAGCACATGTGTGGATGTGGAGACTGGAATACTGTGGTCCATACACCACAACATAAAGAGTTCCTTTCTAAAACACTTGTTGGTTTTTGTTTTGTCAAAAACCAACAAATATATAAATTTGTGTAGCAACAAGTGTTTGTGGGACCTTATAATGTTGTTATGAGCATTTTTGGCATGAAATTGCTCAATTCCAATAAGCTCATTCCAATATTGAGAAGGATGAAAATCCTCACGCTGATCGATGATGAAGGATTCGGGGAATCTACACATATCACATATGATCTCTACATTCAATTTATAATCTCTTCCTCTCAACCTAAACCATAATTCCTTGGGATTCCTAGGGTTATAAGTCAATGAAGTGAAAAATTCCAACGTGAGCTCCTGATAGACAGGAAATTGGAATCATATAAATTGGGCCCACTGGATTCTCTCCACTAAATTTTCTACTCTTTCATGCAAATCGGGCCTATCGAGTGTTTCAAAATCAAAGTATTTAGGAACTACTATCTATCTAGCATTGAGAGCTTGAAATGACTAAGGACATGCCAAAGTCAACTGCTTGGTTTCTTCTTCTATGTCCAATAACTTGATTTCATCCTGCTTGCTATCATCTGGCAGATTGCTTAATGTGTAACATAATTTTTAGGAATTAAGTGGAATTTGGAAGAAAATTGGAAGTTTAGAGCGATGTGAGAGTGTTTGTAAGCTTGAAGTCTACAACGATAAAGTGAAAATGAAAGTGAATGTAAAAGTGAAGTTAGAACTAAATATATAGGTAGTTAAAAGGGTAAAATGGTAAAAATTTCTTAAAGAAATGCATCCTTCCTCTTTATTGCCAGTTGTAGGCCATAATCGTGACCTAGATTTCCCACACTTCTTGATTTTTCTTCATTCGTTCTTTCGCAAATCTTTTCAATTTCACTTCTTAATACTTTTGTGGCCCCTTTCACCTCTCTTTTCTTACTTGATAATTCATCCACTTTATTCCAAAATCCTATTTCTTCTTGATTTTATTCAAAACAAAAATAATCCTAACTATAGAATTCAAACGTTCTAACAAAAACAATAAAAGAAACTAATTTTTCATAGGTTGCCTCCCATGCAACGCTTCTTTTAACATCAGTAGCTCGATGCTCCTTTAAGTTCACGGTGGTTGGAATTAATGGTGCAATGGTAGCGTATTCATTAATCTTAAAGTTTTAACTTTAGCTACCATGCTACAACTTCCACCTTCCTTGTAATTCTCTTTTCCTTGCCTTCTTCTTTGCAAGTGCTTCTTCCTGAATGCATTCCCAGGATCCTCGATATCCTCCTATTCTCCTTGAGGTTCAGGTTCTTTGCTATTCTTTGGAGGTAAAGGAGATTTGTAATCTTTCTGCGACACTTAGAAGGTTATTTGCTCTTTTCCTATCCTCAGAGTTAATTCACCCCCATCAATGTTAATGATTGAACACGTAGTGGCTAGGAACTATCGTCTAAGAATTATTAGGGTATCCACATCTTCTCCAGTGACCAATATGTAGAAGTTTGTGGGAAAGTTATATTTATCAACTTTTACTTGCACATCCTTTATAATCCCCATTGGTTTGTGTATCGTTTTGTCGACCATCTTTACCAAAAACTTGGTGGGTACTAACTCTCTTAACCCCATCTTCAAACTAAAGATGTAGGGCATCATGTTTATACTTGCTCCTAAATTGAAAAAATCCCCTGGTCCTCTTTCTTCTGTGCGATGTTAGGGTCTTTTTCTAATATTCACTCCTTAGCCTTCGTCTTGATGGATTCCTTTATTGTAAGCTTCATCTGTACTTATTCTGTCACTTCCTCAATCTTATTTAATTCAATCTCCTGTAGGTTCCTTATTGCTCTCTTTGCATATAACTCCAGCTCAGCCAAAATAGGGAATGGAAATACACGACGAGTTGACTTAATTTACTCGATCACTGGCTTGCTTGGAAGGTCTTCTTGACCCTTCCCTTTATCTCCTTCTTTCTGAACCTGTTTCGGTTCTTCATCCTAGGTCTGACTGATGACTGTGATCCTTTCTTTCGGGTTAGACTCAGTGTTACTTGGAAGAGTTCCAACATTCCGAGTAGACATTGCCTCCACTAATTGACCCACTTAGACTTCTAGATTGTGTGTAGATGAGGTGTGGTTCTTCGTTACTTGTTTGAATTTGTTCTCGAACCTCCTATGTGCATCCTCCATGCCTCTGATCTTATCCAAAATCTTGTCCAACTTCAATTCCATCGAGCTTGCTTTATCTTGCTGAAAGCTCGATTGTCCCTAAGGCCTGAACTGTCCTCCAGCATTATTCGACCAGGAGAATTTAGGGTGGTTCTTCCACCTGGAGTTGTAAGTGTTAGAGTAGGGATTGTTACCCCCTCCTCGTCCATATTGCAGTGCCATGTAGTTCACTTGCTCTTGATTATCTTCTTTCATTAAATAGTAGTCCACGATATCATGATCTATCTGTCCACAGAGCTTACACTTTAAATGTACGACCTTTACTGGAGTTGAGGATGATGCTTTCATACTGTTGAGTTGTCGTGTCAAGTTGTCGATCTTTGCTTCAATCTCAATCATTTGATCAATTGCGACGATTCCCTTTTGCTCTCTAAAGGTAGCAGGTTGCCTACCACACTCGTTCATCCATAAATAGCTGTTGCTTGCCATCTTCTCAATCAGCTCCTTTGCTTCATCAACAGTCTTCCACATTAAGGATCCTCCTGAAGCTGCATCGGCTGTGCCTCTTGTCGATGGGTTCACTCCATTGTAGAAAGTCTACAATAAGAACTCCTTCGGTAGGTTATGGTAAGGGCACTTCTGTTGTAAATCCTTAAATCTTTCCTATTCTTTATAGACTGATTCCCCATCATCTTGTTGGAAATTGGTGATTTCCTTTATAATCTTGGTAGTCTTCGTCAACAGAAAATACTTGTCTAAGAAAGTACGAACCAACTGATTCCACGTCGTAATTTTGGCTGGGCTCAGTGAATAGTACCAAGTATACACTCTGTCTCTAAAGGTAAAGAGAAACATTTTGATTTGGACCGCATCTTCCGACATCTGATGATACCGGAAGGTATCATAGATCTCGAGGAAATTAACTATGTGTACATTTGGGTCCTCGTTAGCTAATCTATAAAATTACACATTTTGCTGAAGCATTTTGAGAAGTACGAGTTTAATATCGAATGAGGTCACTTGAACAGGCAACCTAGACATTCCTTGGTTTACCATGTTGAATCCTGACTTCATGAAGTCCATTAAGGTCCTTTGTTGCTGTTCTTGGTTCACTCCATGGTCTATATTTTATTGAAACTCCTCGGCAATTGTTGATTTTCTGACCTCTTCTTTTCTTCTCACCGAGCTTTCCTAAGGGTTCGTTCTAGTTGATTAATATTTAAATCTAACATTTTCGCTGCACAACTTAAACCTCTCGTGGCTCTCGTGTTCATACAAAAGCATGATTTCTAAAATAACACGAAAGAACAAAAACAAAAATTAAAAACTAATCTAAACTAACGCCTTAAACTAGAGAACTAAACTATCGCCTCCTTGACAACGGTGCCAAAAACTTGATCAACGGTTTATGTATGCTAAGTTTTAATATTTATAACCTTGACAATACTACAAGCGCACGGGTCATTCCTATAGTACCTAAGGTATCGATCCCATGAGAAGGGGTAATTTAATCCTAAAATTTAAGGTTGGAAAGTATTAAACAGATATTTAACAGACATAAAATTAAATACGAGAACTAAATAAATCAAACAAACCAAATCAAATAACAAAACAATAATTGACACTTAACACTTAACGAAAACAATCACGACAACAGTTAACAATTTTAAATTGAAATTTAATAACACTTAAGAAAAATTGATTGATTTGTTCAACAATGATAGCACACCCTAGAATTCAACCTAGTGAGTTAACCGAAAGAGAGAAAAGGAAAATTATTTATCTTTAATGCCAACCTAACCGATTATGATTTATCGAATTAATGGTCCCAGATGATCTTAGAGTCAATTACTCCCTCTTAAGTTATAATTGAACCCTAAAGCATAAGCCCTAATCAAATTATCAGAAGTTGTAATCTCTCAATTAACAACCTATCCAAAACCTAACTAGTTCTTAAGTTCTCTAATAAACAATTAAAAACTTATATGTGATCTCTCTACACGAGATTTACTAACCTGATTTAATTTTGAGTCTATTAAATTACTTAACTCTTGTTAGCCCAATTTAATCATTTTTTCTCGATTCACCCTCTCAGTTTATTGTTGAGATATGAAGTGAAGAATTAAACCATAATTAATTCAATAAGCTCATAAAATAATCATATTTTGTTAAATAAAAAATAATATCCCAAAGGTGAGTATAGAACATCAATCACAATTCAATTCTATCATCAAACTATATATCCCAATTCTATAATCAAATAAAACTGAAATATATAGGAAATAGAACTCGAATGGACGATGGGAAGCCATAACTTCAGGAAGCTTCTTATTCCGGGAAGCAGTCGAGTCTGTGTCGTCTTCCTCTTCTCTCTTCCTTTGTCTCTTTCTCGATCTCTCAAAGCTCTCTCCTTTAGGGTTTCGTTGTGGTGGCTGATCAAAAGCTCTCCCTTTCTATTATTCTTGTTCTATTTATGTTTGTTTGTGTTTAGGGTTGAACTAGGATTTTTTCGAGATCTGAAAGGTCCAAAAAATCCTTCAAAATGTGAAGTTTAGAAGTGATTGAGCATTTGCCCGATGCAGGCCACGATTGTGGCCTATGTCAGACCTTTTTGTCACAATCGTACACTATCAAGCCACGATTATAGGTCGTTATTTCAGCTTGAATGTCTTCCGAAACTCCTCCATTCTTCGATATTGACCCTGAAACACTAGCAAACACATCAAGGTACCTCATAACTATAATATTTAAGTTCAAAAGCTCGGACTAACCCCTAAAACACTTAAATCACAAATAATTAACAAACTAACACAATTCTAACCTAAACACATACTAAATGGTTGAATTAATATCTAAACACATATCAAACTATGCCTTAAAACATGATGCAATTTTCACTTATCAAGCAACAAAGAAGAGCACCTTTTGTTTTAATAATTGCCTGACTAAGGTTGAGAGGCTCTTTTTATGGGTCTTTCTTTAACTTTTCAAGGTCACAAAGCCCCTATCTATAAGAGGAAGTTAAAAATGGTGAAATAAGAGTCAAACTACTAAACCAGAATAAGTTCTATAATACCCAAATAGATATATCTTTTGTAAAATTTAAATCCAAGAATGTTTAGGAAGAACTCTATCTAGATCCTAGTGATTCTATTAAAAAAATTGAATAGAAAGCTAGCTTATTTGATTATACAAAAGCCCTGGAGATACATAACTCCTTACTCAAACATAATTCAAAGATTTAATGATTCAAATAAGGAGATAAAAATTTCAAATTCTTCTGTAAATTCATCACCACTAAAAGGAACATCAATAAGATCACTTCCTTACTTAAACATAATGATGAATGAGCTTAATCTAAAAATGAGATCAAACAAGAAGCATATGATTATTCCCTAAGCCTTTGGGTTCTCTAGCTAGCGGTAATTCTTCTATGTAGTTACTTAAATCTTTTATCACTGATAAAATCATAGATGAAGTTGTAGAGCCTCTTTATAAACCTTTCAATGGTGAGATGTTGAGTGAGTTATCTTTGAGCATAATCATAGTAAATCTCCAAGCCCAGATGGTCCAATTTCAAAAATATTGGCATCTCATTAAAAAAGTAGTAAATTGATTCTATTTTGGAATTTTTTTGATAAGGAAACATGTTAAGAGAGATCAATAAAACCTACATTTGCCTTATTCTCAAAATTCATGATCCTAGCTCCTTCAAAAACTTCAAACCTATCTCTTATTATAACATTCGTTACAAGATCATTATGAAACTCGTTGCGTATAGATTCAAACTCATCATAAAACCTCTTATTAATGAGTTTTATAGGCTTTTGTCAAAGGTAGGTTGATTAGTGACAATATACTATTCTCCAAGAATTATATAAAAGTTATAGTAGCAAAAGCTCCAATAAGAATTGTGTAATTAAAACAAACTTTTATAAAGATTTTGATTTAATAAATTGGAACTTTGTTATGCTCATCTTAGAGGTTTTTGTCTTTCCAAAAGTATTTATCACTTAGATTGATCAATTTATTCACACTACTTCATCTAAAATTTTGGTTAATAGAGAACCTACCAATAAATTCAAAGAATGCAAAGGACTAAAACAAAGGGACCCTATCTCCCCTTATCACTTCATTCTTTATATGGAATTCCTTGCTAGGTAGATTGACCATAACATCAAGTAGGATACTAAATTTAGGTTCAACTTTAAATGCAAGAAGTTAAGAATTTTTAACCTTGCATTTATTGATGACTTGCTTGAAGGGCTAAGGATAAATTAGTGTGCACACTTATGTCTGCCTTACACACCTTTGTACTCTCTATAGTTTAGTTATAAATAGAGACAAAAAAACCATTTGATAGTATCTATAGGAGCAAAACACCTTGTTGGATGGTTTTCTTTTATTACCAATCCTGAACTCAAGGATCCTCCTTTTACTAACCTTATATTTTCAATCACTACTAAAAGAATATCTTTTAAGGAGTGCTCACCACTAATAGAGAAAATTCAAAAAATAATTTGTAACTAGTGAAACAGGTCTTATTTTTTACAGGTAAGTTATAAATTATTAACTCCATCCTTAATTCCTTATATATCTACTAGTCCTCCCACACTTTCCTCTAAAAAGGTTTTATGAAAATCATTGAGAAGATGTTGTATTTTTTTATGTTTAGGTGACATTAACAAAAATTCATCTGCTACTATCAAATGTATAGAAATTTGTTTGCCAAAGAATGAAGGAGGCCTCGACATTCTCCTAATTTCATTAATTAAAAAAGTCATGTATCAAGAAGAATATGGAGAATTTTAACTAATATAATGGCCCTATGGGTTAAATGGATACATATCTACTTCTTAGAAGGAAAAAAGTTTTTGACAGGTATCTATTAAATCTACTTCCTTTTGGTTTATTCACAATTGCTCAAGTTAAGGGAATTGCTTCACTTGCCATCATTTGCAGAATTGGGTAAATGAAAAAATGCTTCTTTATGGTTTGAAAATTTGAGTAAGTTAGGCCCTTTATACAAGACCAATTTGCTACTAAGATTAAAACATCTTTTCCCTAAAATAAACTTAATTATTATAACTTATACATATTTGCCAAAAAAAAATCATATCACAACCATAATCAAGCTCATAATGAATCATCTTAATCAACATCTTATTTAATTTTTTCCAATTATTCATTATTAAGATAATTGTAATAAAATTGATGAGCTTGATTGGTAAGTCCCTGTAAAACCTTAAACCTTTCATTTTATTGAATATAAATATTTATTTTCAGTGAATAGCATTTTCGAATGAATAGTGAATCTAAGTGAATAATGATTTTTGGGGGACCTAACCCCGTAATATTGAAAAATATCCAAAATAAGTATTAGAGTTTAATAATACTAAAACATATCAAAATAAGTCAGATAAGATAGATTTTAAGAGTTTTAAAAGTTTAGGACTAAAATGCTCTTTTTGGAAAATCATAGGTGTTAAAGATTTTAAACCCATTCGAATTTTTTTAAAGCATCTAATCAATAAATATTGACTCTAATTAGATTATTTCATGGTCAGTTTGATAATAAGAGGGTTACGAAATATTTTAGGAATGTAATTTGGTTAGTTAGTGAATTAAACTCATTAAAGGGCAATTTGGTATTTTTATAAAAGTTAATGGATTAATGAGTCATTAGAGTGAACTAATAGTAAAGTGACATGTGTAAAACATTAAAGAGTATAAAAAGCCAAAAGTAAGAAAAAGTTGCTTCATTTTGTAACATAGTCGTGAGTGTCAAAAAAACAAAAAGGGAGAGAATAAGACAAAGGGTGACTTACGGCCAAGCTTGAGAGGAAGATGAGTGCAGCCATTTTTCATGGGTTTTGAGTTGTATTTGAAGAGATCTTGATCAAGCCTAAGTGTTCACCAATTACCCCAAAAGGTTGAAGGAGAAAGTGGTAAGATTTTTTTGCTTAAGCTTTTAGATTTGTGGGTTTTTGTGTGGGATGGATGTATTTAAGATAAATGGTGATTTTTGACTTGCCATGGAGTAGATAATGAGCTTGGAAGCATTTAAGAGTTGAAAACAAGAAAGTAAACCAAGAAATCAAGAAATGAGATGATGGGCCATGGATATGGATTTTAGTGTGATTTGATCCAAAAATTCTATTATGATATTTCATGATGTTCATAGCATGTTTTTGATGCTAATGACGTAAAGAAATGAAAAAGAATTAATTTGGAATTGAATTGGAAAAGTTTGATGTAAAATATGTTAAGTTTAGCCTTAAGGGCATTTTTGGTATAAAAGTATGGTTATGATATGATGACCATGTGAATGCGATTATGGATGGTCATTAAGTGTATTTGTGACATTAGAATTATTAAATGAAATGTTATGTTATTATTTGGAAAAATTCTATGAAGTGTATGTGGAAAGTGATGAAGTTGAATGGTTTGTGATGTGTTTGGATGATGCTTGGCATGAATATTAGGTGAATTTTGTTGAAAAATTGGAAAGAAAATGAATGATGATATGTGTGTGTGTGTGTGTGTGTGTAGTGAGGACAATTTGGCCTTAAGAGAAAATGTAATTATTGGTGTAAGTTATTGAAGTTTGATTATAATTATGGTGAATTAATTGGGTGAGATAGTGTTTTGAAAAACATGATAAGTTAGAATGGGTAAAAGATGGTATTTAAATAATTTTTGAAGTTAGACTTTGAAATGGAGAACAATAGATTAACTTATGGAAGTAAGAGAAAATACGATTAGCATACGTGTTATGTCATTAAAGACTAATCTTAAATTCAGTTAAACTAAATATATATAGTTTTAAAGCCTTATTTTCGAACTTGGAAATAAATGACTAAGCAATGTGATTTATGTACGTAAAGGGGAGGTGCAAAAAGCTTGAGTGTGTTTGAAGATAAGTTTACAAAATAGTGAGTGTATTTAAATTATTTTATATGAATAAATTTTTTGTAAAAGAATTGATGACGTGATTTTAACTTGTATGATTATGAGTTTCATGTGAATGATACATTACAAGTGAATATTGTTAGTATAAGTTTATGTTTTAGCAATATATGAATTGAAGTTTGAAAGTAGAATTTCATACGATTTGAAGTTACATTGAAATTATGTTAATTGTTGATAAAAAGGAAATGAGTTTTAGCCTATGGTACATTGTTAGGTTTTATACATGTTATTATATCAGTGTTTAGTGGTTAACCCAGTACAGGTAAGCGATGTAGAACCAACTCCATAACTAGTGGTTAACTAGTTGCGGCTAAGCAATATAGAACTAGCTTCGTAATTACCAGTGTGTAGCGGTTAACCTAGTGCGGGTAAGTGATGTAGAACCAGCTCAGTAACTAGTGGTTAACTAATCGCTAGTAAACGATGCAAAACCAGCTCCGTGACTTTATGCCTAAGCGTACTATATGGCAAAGAAGTTAGTGGTGTGCTATGTTGTGTAAGAAAGTTCATGAAAATAATGATGCCACCATAATTTACTTTAAAAGTAACTTAAGAAATTTGATTTTAGAAAGCATATATGTTTTATATTGGGGTTGTATCATAAGAAATGAAATGAATTTGTTTTAAGGAGGTTTAAATTGTTAAATATAGTTTGCATAGAAAAGTTAACACTCACTAAGCTCGTTTAGCTCACACTCTACTTTCTATTTTCAAAATAAAACCTCCCAGGTGTACGCTCAAGGGCTTTAGTAGCAAAGGCTTCACCTCACGAGTAGTCAGCTTTGTCACGTGCTACTGTATAGGCATTTTTACCTTATAAATGTTTTTGGGAACATTTGCATAATTATGAATATGTTTTGGAATGTATTGAATGTAAAGAACGCATATATATATATATATATATATACGAATATTTTTAAGTTAAATGCATGAATATATTTTAGCTTTTTAAAGTTTATTAAAGTGACTGTTGAGATTGCATATGAGTAGACTTAAAGTCCAAAATTTGTAGTGGGAATTTTGATGTGAATATAGAAGTGTTTTGAACTTTTACAAAGACTTTGAACATTTACAAAATAGTAAAAAAAAACCATTAAAAAAGTAAAAAATAGAAAAGTTAGCACTCACTAAGCTCATTTAGCTCATACTCCACTTTTTGTTTTCAAAATAAAACCTCCCAGGTGCATGCTTAGGGGCTTCAATAGCAGGGACTCCACCTCGCAAGTAGTTAGTTTCGTCACGTGCTGCTATGTAGGGATTTTTTCCTTGTAAATGTTTTTCAGAACATTTGCATATTCATGAATATGTTTTTGAATGTATTTTGTGTAAAGAACGCATGTATATGAATGTTTTTAAGTTAAATGCATGAATTTTTTTAGCCTTTTAAATTTTATTAAAGTGATTATTGAGATTGCATTTGAATGGACTTGAAGTCCAAAATTTATAGTGGGGATTTTGATGTGAATATAAAAGTGTTTTGAACTTTTATAGAAACTTTGAAAATTTTGGGAATTTCAAAATACAGTCGTTACGCAGTTGAAATTTTTAATAAAATGGTTTAAAAACTTAAAAAAATCCACCACTTATATCTTTTTATGTTGAGTTAAAACTTTTCGATAAAAAGGGAAATAGGCTTAGCTTCACGAGAACTTTCTAGTTGGATCAAATATTGACTAGAGAATCACCGTAAGGTACCGAATAGACTACCCAATCATTAGATTATTTCATTGTCAATTTGATAATAAAAAGGTTACGGAAGATTTTAGGAATGTAACTAAAAGTTTTACACATTTGCATTTTTATTGAATGCATAACATATTGGATAGATGAGGTCATGGACATCCCAGGGAAACCATTGCAACTACTTTTGCACCTGAGGCACCTTCAACATAGGAGTATGATCGTATGCTAGACTTAACGAGTACCTCGATGAACCAACCACGTTCCAAATCATCAGGGTTGGTGGAACAAGTCAGAGTGAAATTTAATACGGAACAAGTGGCTCAGTTACTCGCCGCTACGATGAAGTAGTCACACATAACTATGGGAGCGTCAGGATGTTCGATTGAGTGCATCTGTAAATTAGGCATGAGTAATTTTGACGAGAGTGGACATCTTGAGAATGCACTCATATGGTTAGACTAAGTTACGAAGACATACAGAATTGTGGGATATACAGTAAACGAAGAGTTATATTTTCCACCTTCCTCCTTGAGGACAAGGCGAAGGATTAGTGGGAGGCCATTGAGAGACAACATTCGGACGGGGTGTCATGGGTAGAATTTTAGAGGGAGTTCACAGACAGATTCTACCCACAGAGTTATAAGGATGCTAGGTAGAGGAATTTTTCTATCTAGAGCAGGGTTTAGCATCAGTGATTGATTATGAAAATAGATTTTTAGAATTTTTCAGAAGTGTTTCGTTTATTGTTAATAGTGAAGAGCAGAAGTGCAAGAGGTTCATTGCAAGCTTGAGTCCTAGATTACGAATCCATCTGTCTTTGGCTTTGGTCATGCGTCGTAACGCTACCAAAATAACTAGACTATAACTATACAACTACAACCCTACCTATCGAGAAACCTAGAACATGCTCTCTAACTTTATCCAGACAACCACATTGCAAGTGAGAAAAACAGACCAATCTAAGCAATAATCACATAAGCTCGGACTATTTAACTTATGCTATGTTATCCCTAATGATTTAATACCATTAGTTTCCATAGAAAACTCTAATGGGTGAAGCTAGTTTAGACTCCCAAAATGCACCAAACACTTTAATCCGAAGTGCCTAGCATTTACTTTTGCATACATTTATGTGTTTAATGGTTTTCAATAGAAAGTAACAAATACTCAAACAAAGAACTTTTCTTCCTTTGGTATATGGATCGAAAAATAAAAATCAATACTCGTTATCTAATTTTTCGATCAATAGTGAGTATTGTGAATAAGAAGAGCTCTTATTTTGGCATGCCTTATATTGTTACTGGTTTGGCTTTGTTTTACAGCTATGATGTGGATAGTGTACATACAACTCAATACGATATGTTTGATATATCTTATTTGAGACGCTTTGAAATTTTGGAGCTTCATTTTATAGAATTTCTAAATCCTCAGACGTGCATTGTAGTAAAGAATAGGAAGGGTAAGGATATAGCTACTTCTCGACCATCCAAATCCCAAGTGGTCTTGGAGCCACTAGAAGAAGCAGTGGAAGAGGAACCAACTGCACCAGCAGAAGTTAATATATTTCAGCAAATGCTCGACCAGATGGCCTCTAATCTTCATTAAATGGCATCACAAATTAAGGAGCTCGACACCTAGATGAGACAAGTCCATAAAGAGCGGTGGTACTTGAAGAAGAAATTCCTTAAGTTCTTTCAAAGGAATAATTTTGAAGCCCCTTTGCCAACACTGTTGCCACCACAATCTCCATAAGCCCTTCTTACCCTAAACTTTTAAATTGTGTCAATTTCTTTTGTTTGGTTTTATTTCTTTTGTTTGGTATCATGTCTTTTTTTTAGTTTGATGTCTTTTGTTTGGTTTGATGTCTTTTGTTTGGTTTACCGTCTTTTGTTTGGTTTGCTATCGTTTTTCTTATTTTATGGTTGCCTTATTACATTGAGGACAATGTCTTCTTTAAGTGTGGGGAGGTGACACTCGTGTTGTCAATTGCATTGTTTTAATCATTGTTTACATTCTTTTAAATAGGATGCATATTTAGGTATATCATGTTATTTTGCGTTAAGCAATGGAACCGCACTTGAATCATTTTGATTGGGATTGCCATGAGATTATGTCATGCTAGCTAGAATTAGATTGAATGTATGCTTGAACTTAGATTAGGCTACTTGAGTAGAAAGTGAAGCAAGTGAGCAATGAAAAGTAGTTGGTTACATAAGTTTACTCACAAGTTGACATTTGAGCAATGAGATAGTGTAGATATGCATAATGAATTTTCATTTGAGCCAATATATGGATTGAGCTTATATTACTCCATCTACAGTCATTCTATTTCTTTGTTGTGTGATGCTTCCTTCAGTTATTACCTTCAGAACTTGCTTTACATCGATTTGAGTCTACTGGATGCATATTTAATAGAGATAATTAAGGTCCTTTTTTTATGATTAACCCTTGGTTTAAATGACCTACCCTTTGATTATCCCTTGCTACCCCCAATGAGCCTTAACCCTTTTGTTTCTTGAAAATACCCAAAAAACACAAAACCCCATTAACAAGCTTAGGAGAGTATTAAGTAATGCATTAGTAGGGATCGTTGCAAAAATGTTTACCGAGATGAGTAGAGGATACTTCTACTTTTGAATCACATTGTATTTAGTTGCTATTTTATTCATAGTTTCTTCCTTATAAAAAGAAAAAAATGAAAAATGAAAATGAAAAAATATATATGTTGAAAAGAAAAAGGAAGAACACTTGAGTCGCATCAAGTAGTGCAAAGTATTAGCATATTTACACTTATGTATCTCGTAATTATGTTCTGTTATCCCTTTTACCCACTTTTTACTTTACGAATGCTTGTTTTAAACCCTTTACCCTCTGTACCCACCCTAATCTTACCATATTAGAACCCTAAGCAAGTGCTTTTGATCTATTTATGCATGTAATCATTATATAAGAGAATTAGTGTATTAGCAAGCCTATGATAGTGTAGTTTCCTATAGAAAGTTTGAGTAAAACAGTAACCATCAAATACTTAAGAGAAATGAGTGAAACTTTAAGAAAGATTCATTTTTCATCTATACTTATCTTTAAGTGATGGTACCATATGTTGAGTTTGCTTATATACACTAATGAAAAGTAATCATGATATGTGTAGCAACTTGATATTTGAGTTAGCTTAAATTTGAGGGATTGTATGTTTTGATCTTTATGAAAATGAAGTGATGGAATTGATTAGTTGTATTTATTTTGCTTGACAACAAGCAAATTTTTAAGTGTGGGGAAGTTGATAGTTGTGCATTAGTGCATGTTTTTCTAAGCATTTAGCATGTGTTTCTTGCATAATATTTTATTATTTTTGTATTTTAGGATTCATTTTGTATGTTTTCATTTAGTTTGATCTTCATTGTTGTTCTTTTATGTTTGATGCTAATTTAGGGTAATAATTAATTATTTTGATATAGGAATGGAGGTTGGCAACTTTAAGATTGAGCTAGAGACTAAAAGAGGAGAAGAGAATAGGAAACATTCTAGTGCAAGAACAGCCAATTCCCACGATCATGGGATGTTTAATCCGAGAACGTATGCGGGGTCACTTAATTTTTAGGTTTTCTAGACTATATAAGATAAAAAAACTCCTATGGAAGAGAAAGGACGTGCTCTATGTAGAACAGCCTCCTTAAGTGAAGAATCCAGGTTTTGAGTCTTGAGGAAGCTGGAGATTCAAAGATCATTAATCACAATTGGGAAAATAGCACATCAACACTAGAATTTCCAAATTTAGGCAAAGAAAAGGAGTTTTCTTTATTTAATTTTCTATCATTTTTATCTCTTATAGTCATTGTAAGATGGAATATTTGAATGTTGGTAATGTTATAGACACTATAATTGGCTTATTTGTTTTTAGGGATTACTTTTGAACTATCTTATTAAAGTCTTATTTTATTGATTTGAATGAAAGATGTCTTTGATGAATGATAATTATATTTATACCTTGCAATAAATTGAGAGATTGAGTAGGGTAATTTGTGTAGGATTGTACAACAAGAGTTGGCATTCTATAGATTTACATTCATCACGTTGATTGATTAGTTGAAAGAGAGATCTTGGCTAATTTAATTGGTCACCCATAGGATAATTTAATAACTAGTTAAATTGGTGGAGTGATTTGGTAGATTGAGAGATTGCCTAATCAAATTCATTTAATTTGATTAGGGACAATTAATTACCGCTTGAGAGAGGGTAGTTAATATAATTGGGCATCTTAGGTGAGACACAATTCGATTAATAAAATATGAGGGAGACAAGATAGGGAAAAAGTGACCTCTAGTTGTTAAAACCTTGAATTCCAAATTTCTACATTTTGGTATTGTCAATTATTCATTTTTAGTCATTTAATTTTAATTTAATTTTCTAGTTTATTTTATATAAAACAATTTTGTTTCATAAACAAAGATTAATCTAAATTAAGTGGTGCCTAAGCATCAATCCTCATGGAATCGATATCTGCTTTTTAATTACAAGTCACGACCCGTATACTTGTAGTTTTTTTAGCATAAAACTAATAGACTATTTTGCAAATCAACAATTTCCAAATAAAATTAAGAAGGCATAAGACATCGACATGAATTAGATAATCGAGAAAGTAAGCAAAATAGAGGTGAAAGAGCTATAAAGAGTTAAGAAGTGATCTTGGGAAAGTGTAGAAGGACAGACGAAGAAAAAATTAGATATTGGTAGAAAAATTGCAGGCCACAATCGTGGCCTACGGCAGGGTAAAATTGGAACACGCAAATTTTAGTTTATTTTTTACCATTTTACCCTTCATTCACTTATATATTCATTTCTTACTCCACTTTTTCACTTCCTTTCATTTTAACTTTATCTCTCTAAGTTTAGAACCTCCAAACACTTTGACTTCTCTCTACCTAAATTCCTAACTTCCAGTGTCTTTCAACTTCTACCTACTCGCAATCCAGTATGTTGCGAATTAAGCTATCAGCAAACTGCGGTCAATCATCGTGACAAAACCAAGTCTTGGGATGAGGGAAAAGGAGCAGGGTAGCTGATTACAGGGCACCTTTCTCGATCTTCTCAAATTAGGAAGGTACCTGCTTTCATTCTCTTCACAATAAGCAAATTATAGTTCCAAAATATTTTCATTTTGAAACTTTAGATATACTAGAATTGAGAGACAAGGTCGAAAACTTAGCAGATAAAATTCAATGGGGATAGTTTTTCAATTTCAATACCCAGTTTATGAAGAACTTACCTTAGAATTCTTTACATCCCTTTAGTTTGAATCCAATAAACCTAGGGAATTCTGGTTTAGGTTGCGGGGACAACCTTATGAGCTTAATTATAAGACTTTGCATGAAATTTTTGGTTTCCCCGAATCGTCCATAGTAGATCAGCACGATGATTTCTGTGACACCCCTCATTGGACTAAAATAATGGTGTTAGAGCATGTTGACACTAAGAACACACACAACAACATCATCAGCAGCCACGAACACTTGTTGCTGCAAAAATTCATGTGTCAAACTATTTTTGACAAAACCGAAACTAACGAGTGTTTAACAAAGGAACTTTTCATGTTGTGGTGCGTGGACCATAACATCCCAATTTACACAACCACCCACATCTTTAACACAATTATTGCTACTTGATATAAGATAAGCGATAACTTAGGAATGGGTTACTTGGTTTCGGCCATAGCTGATTACTATGGAGTTGAGTGTAACAGACTTATAGTCTACTGTCCTGAATTCATGAACCGTCATCATTTGTAGCGAGCTGAAATCCTAAAGTCCCATAATATGGAACTTCGGGATATTAGTGCGAAGACACATGTTAAGATCAGGACTAGTTAAGCAAGTTCAAGTGCTTAGCAACAACAAGAAGAGGATTTGACCAACGAGGAATCCGAGAAGGAAGAAGAAACAGAAGAGTCGGGCTAAAAGAAAGTTCAAAGCCCCTAGACACGAATTTTTTAGTTAACGATTTAATATGACTTGAATAATTATGTTTTAAATTAAATTTATTTCATGAAGTTGAAGCCATTGTCTCGTTACTGCATTGTGTGTTGTGTGATTTTGTGTATTTGTTGTTTTGTTTGCTTAAAGACAAGCAAATGTTTAAGCGTAGTGTTGTTAATAAATCTGAATTGCATCATGTTTTAGGGCTTAGTTTGATATATATTTAATTGTTAATTCAATCATGTAGTATGTGTTTAGGTTTAGAATTGTGTTAGTTTGTTAATTATTTATGTTTTAAGTGTTTTATAGGTTAGTACAAGTCTTTGATCTTAATTATTATGTTTTTGAGAAACCTTGATGTGTTTGTTAGTATTTCAGGGTCATCATCGAAGAAAGGAGAAGTTTCGGAGACACTAGGTCCGAAACAATGGCCCACAATTATTGCACAATAGGCTATTATCGTGACAAAAGCATTGAAGTTAGCCCACGATCATGGCTCATATGCCACGATCGTGACAGAAGCCCAAGACATAGCCCACGATCATGGCCTGTTTGTCATGATCATGATAGAAGGCTCAGATGTGGCCTACAGGGCCACGATCATGGCGTGAATCAGGCAGACGTGCAGACACTC
This sequence comes from Erythroxylum alaternifolium, assembly GCA_027478495.1. NCBI lineage: Eukaryota > Viridiplantae > Streptophyta > Magnoliopsida > Malpighiales > Erythroxylaceae > Erythroxylum > Erythroxylum alaternifolium. Next base: position 61,875,457 of record JANIIA010000005.1, read on the forward strand.
AAAAATGTCTAGTTTTGAGGAATTTTTTGAACCTTTTAGACCTAGGAAAAACCTAGGGCTGCTCATAACACAAAAGGTCTTTAAAGAACAAAACAAAGAAGAAGAGCAGGTTTTTGAATCAGCCACTTTTATGGAAACCCTAGAGAGAATTATCGAGAGATAGAGAAAAAGAAGAAGGAAGAGACAAGAGAGAAGAGGAGAAGAAGCCAATTTGACATACTTCCTAGATCAGGAGTTTCCTGACATTGCTACCACTTGTCGTCCGTTCAATTTTGTATTCCTGATATTTTCAATTTTGTTATTTCATAGAATTAAAATAACAGTTGATGATAGGATTTTTAGATGTTGATGTTGCTTCTAAACTCACCTTCAAGGTTTTATCTTTGATTTAATGAAATCTAATTCCTTATGTGTTATTTAGATCTATTGTGATTTAATTTTGGACGAACATAATTCGATAATAAACTGAGAGGGTGAATTGAGTGGAAATAATTAAATTGGGCTAACAAGAGTTAGGTGATTTAATAAAATAAGAATTAAATCAATCGGTAAATTGTGCAAAGAGAGATCTTGCATAGGTTTTCGATAGTTTATTAGACAACTTCAGATCTAATTCAGGTTTTGGATAGGTTGTTAATTAGGAAATTGCAACTCCCATAATCTAATTAGGGTTTATGAATTAGGGTAATGGTTATAACTCGAGAGAGAGTAATCAACTTTAAGATCGTCTAGAACCAATAATCCAACAATTCATAATCGATTAGGTTAGCATTAAAGACAGGTAAAATTCTCTTTTGCTCAATTGGTAATTCCTTAGGTTGAGTCTTGAGTGTGTGTTGCAACTGCTAAATTGTTAATATTTTCATGATTGATTCTTGAATTGATTGAATTGAATTCTTGTTTTAGTTTCGTTACATTTTAAATTTCTGCAATTTATTTTGTCCTTAAATTTTAGGATTAGATTATCCCTTCTCGTGAGATTGATACCTTAGGTACTACGCAAACGATCTGTGCATTTGCATATTGTCAAGGTTAATCAATTAAAACTTACATACATCAAATACTCGATCAATAACTAAACTACTAATGAACATCCTAAAAACTACTCAAACAAAACAAAAACACCTAATTTTTAGTTGCCTCCTAACTAGCAGTTCTTTACAAGTTTTAAAGTTGGAATTCTTAACAAGTCCTTATTCAACCTAAATCAACAATCAATGGCTTGCTTCTACTCATTATCCCATATAAAGGTTCACCAGGCTGCAAATAAGTCACATGCAATAACATAATAAGTATATAAGGTATTGAATTGATAATACCAAGTGCATCCACTAATGTCCTTTTTAATAAAAAAAATTGTTAATATAACAATTGCAAATACAACTATATGGATCTTTGATAGGTGTGAATGCATCGTATTTTATGGTATAGATTAATATGTGTTTAGCCATTTATTCGACTATTTAGTATATGTTTAGGGTAGAATTGTGTTAGTTTGTGATTTATTTGTGTTTTAAGTGTTTTATGGGTTAGAACAATCCTTTGAGCTTAAATATGATGTTTTTTTAGGTACTTTGATGTGTTTGGCAGTGTTTCAGGATAAAAATCAAAGAACAGACGAGTTTCAGAGCAAATTATGACAGAAAGGCCTGACATAGGCCACGATCGTGGCTTGCATCAAGCAGATGCGTAGCCACTTCCAAACTTCACGTTTCGAGGGATTTTTTAGAACTTTCGGATCCCAAAAAATCCCTAATTCAACTTTAAACACAAAAGAACATAAATAAAACTACAAGAAGAGAAAGAAAGAGCTTTACATTCAGCCACTTTTAGAAATCCTAAAGGGAGAGAAAAAGAAGGGAGAGAGAAAGAGAAGAAGAGGAAGAAGGAGGAAGAAGAAGTGGATCCCGATGCCGCTGCTCTCCAGATCAGGTGGTATCTTGACGCTGCTGCCTTCCCGATTTGTCCAACCTAAGTTCCATTTCTCTTCATTTCCTTTTTCATTTAAATGTATAAAGTTGAGATGGATTGTATGGAAATAGATTTCGGGTTGTTGATAATGTTCTGAACTCTCCTACTGGATTTTACTTTGAGTTAATATTGATTTAGTTATTTTGTGTTTATTGTTTTCGGTGTTGTGATGGATTAATGTAATTGCATGTTTCGGTAGCAAACCGAGAGGGTGAGCCAGATAAAAATGATTAGATCGGATTAATGAAAGTAAAGTGATCTAATTGATCACTTAATTAATCTAGTCGGTAATTTCATGGAGAGAGATCCCGTGTGAGACCTGATTATTTATTAGAGAGCTTTAGAACTATTTAGAATTGTGGGTAATTTCTAAATTAAGAGATTGCAAGTTCCATAATTTGATTAGGGTTTACAATTTAGGATTTAATAATTATAACTCGAGAGAGAGTAATTAACCCTACGACTGTGTAGAACCGACACCCCATAAACACATAAATGGCTAGATTGGCATTGATGCTAGGTAAAATCCCCTCTCTCATAGCCTGATTAACTCTCTTGAAAGATTTCCATTATCACCTATGTGACTGCTCAATTTAATTATGTTTTGTTGAAATTTCTGTGTTACAATTCTTGAATCAATTTCTCATATTTTCTTTCCATATTCACTTGTGTAGTTTTTATTTCTTTTTATTCTTTTCTCTAAGCCTTAGACAACTTAGGATTAGGCTAATACCCTCTTCGTAGGATCAACCTTCAATACTACAAAGTACGATCCGTGCGCTTATAGTTATTGAGGGTTTTATAAATTGTAAAACTTCCTTAACAAGTTTTTGACATCATTGTCGAGGAGGCATAGATTAGTTTAATTCTTGTAGTCTAAGGATTTTTCACCATCTTTTGAATTAAAAAAAAACTAGGCATAAAGTAGATGACACATCACTTGGATAACACCAAACAACAATGGGGAATCTCAAGAGTTAAATGCTAAAAAGAGATTGAAAGAACGATGGTAGAGGAAATACATCATAGAGAGTGACAGACTCTTATAGATGTTATGAGGCCATAGCTAAATGCCCATCGTTAAGGGATTATACGACCATTGGTGCAAGCGAATACATTCGAGGTCAAACCATCACTACTAAACATGCTGCAAAACAATATGCAATTCTACGGATTAGCCAATGACGATCCCAATACTCATTTAGCTAATTTCTTAGAAATTTGTGATACCTTCCGATATATTAGGATGTCGGAGGATCTTGTTAGGATTAGGCTCTTTCCCTTTACACTTAGGGATCAAGCAAAGGCCTGGTGGAATTCTCTCTACCAGCCAACATCACAACTTGGGAGTAATTGGTGCGAGATTTTTTAGATAAGTACTTTCCCCTAAACAAGAAAACAAGCCTAATAAAGGAAATTATCAATTTCTAGCAAAATGATGGGGAGTCTTTCTATGAAGCGTGGGAGTGGTATAAGGAGCTGCAAAGGAGCTGCCCTCATCATAACCTACCCAACGAATTCCTATTGCAAACCTTCTACACTAGAGTTAATCCACCCACAAGGAGCACCATAGACATAGCTACTAGAGGATCATTCATGAGGAAAACAATTAAAGCATCATATGATCTGTCAGAAGACATGGCATACACTAGTTAACTTTAGACATCCAAACAAAGTAGAAAGCAGTCAACCTTTTGGGACCTAGAAGGAATGATTGTTGCTTCAAATTCAATGACAACATTGCAGGCTAGGATTGACAACCTAACCAAGCAATTGAATTGTAACATCCCGTTGCCCATGTTAAGGCTAGAATAAATAATTATGAGAAATTTCTATGAAATTAGGAAAAAACACCTTATGCATAAATTAATTGTGACATACATATATTATTTTGCACATTCATATGATTGTACATGCATTCATTGGCATTTTCAGGTAAATTGGTTTATACATGGAAATGATGGATTTAATTAGAGTATATTAAATGTGATTTTGTAATTTTTTTACATTTTGGATATTTTGAAATTTTTGGTGAATTATTTTGAGTTGAAATTTTATTTGGTGATAATAGTTATTATTTTAGATTTTTTGGTGAATTTTAGAAATTTTCAAAAAAATTGGTGTATTTTGGACCAATTATGGTGTGACACATGGCAATATATGTATATGACAAATTTCTTGTATATGTGGTGACATGTGGCAATAATACATATGTGACAAATGGCAAATTGCTATTATGATAAATGGTGAATCGGTGGAGATAAATGGCACATGTGAAGGACATGCAATGAACCCACGTATTGTTATGTATTAGTTAGGAAGAAACCACTGTAGCTTTTGTTCTCCACTGAAACACTCAACACCGTAAATTTCTTCCTTGTTCTTCATCACCGAATAGCAACTTCTTATACTTTTGTGTTGTTGATTTCCCTTTCAGTGTTGGAGTAATTGTTGACTCAAGTAAGTGATTTTAATGTTGTTTCTACTGTGTAAATGAATATGTGTATGTTGGAAATATATATACATGCATGAGAAGTTTTACAGTGTAGTCACGGTGAATGAAGGATGAGAGTATGGATATGTTGTTTTTGCATATGTGAGGATTAATATGTCATAAGATAGTGTTGAAGTGAGTTTTGAGCTTGCAAAATCACTGAAACCGTGCTTAGGAAGAGTTCAGAAAATTCATGAAAATGATTTATAATATATTATGTTTTTTTTCATTGTATATGCGTGGATATGTTGAGTATGTGTAGAAAAGTCAGTATAAGGGTAAGGAATGAGGATATGATGGGGTTCTAAAACATGAACAGGTTTTGTTTATGAAATGAAAATGTAGAAGAAGGTGAAAAATGCATTAGCTGTCTGTAAAATAGAGAAAAATGCAGAAACTGGACTTTACGTGAATGAGTTTACGTTTTTGATGTTTATGATGTTTGTTGGATTTTTGATTTATTTGTGTTGAGAGGGGTTGAGATGAAGTAGAAATGTTCGTTTAGGCATAAGTAGTATGAGTTAGGTAGTCTAAAAGTGGGAAAATCTAGAAAGAAAAAAAAAAGAGGAGAAGAAAAACTGGGTTTCGGTGAAGAAGATGCGTTTTAGAGAGAGAAAAGGCGATGGGTTGCATGTAAGAGTTTATGAACAGAGTATCTCATTGAACAGCCTTGAGTCTTTTGCCTATAACTTTTTCATCCAAACTCCAAATAACTTGAAACTTGGACCAATGGATTCCTAGGATATTTTTCTCTCTCCATGAAAATTTAGAGTTATCTGAATTGATTTGAAAGTGATTGATAAGATGAAAGTGTGAAAGTCTGCTGGAATGTTATGAATTGGAAAATTTTCATGATCATGCTTCGGTTTTCTAATTATAACTTGAGCTGTATATCTCTGAATGAGTTGATTTTTGATTCTTATTAAACTAGAGAGTGAAGAATTTGAATTTTAATTCTGTCTGTATGATTTTCAAATTAGCATGAAACTGAGCCTTAGCTTAGACTATAGCATTACCAGGGATAGAAATCATGTTCTGTGGTTATTGAATAAACTGTATTGATGTGGGCCTAATTAGGCTGAGATGTCTTTACCAAAGTTGTAGCTTATTCTCTTAGCTTTAAATTGGTATAAAGTTTGTAATTTTTGGATATCTGAGCTGAAAGATA
>JANIIA010000005.1:61881189-61896092 GCA_027478495.1 Erythroxylum alaternifolium
AGTGAGAGTGTTTGGAGGTTTAAAGCTTAGAGAGATAAAGTAAAAATGAAAGTGAGTGAAAAAGTGAAGTTAGAAATTAATATATAGGTGATTGGGGCGTAAATTGGTAAAAATTGAAAATGACATTTGTGTGTTCCTATTTTTACCTTGCCGCGGGCCATGAGACCAAAATTTTAATTTTTTTCTTTTTTTGTCCATCTCAACTTTCCAAAGTTACTTTTTAACTCTTTATGGCCCCTTTCACCTCTCTTTGCTTACTTCATCGATCATTAAATTCATGTCTAAGTCCTATACCTTCCTAATTTTATTTGGAAATGAAATAACCTAACTACGGAATTCAAACTTCTCAGAAAAAATCAAAGGAAATAACATTCCATGGGTTACCTCCCTTGTAGCGCTTCTTTTCACCATCAGTAACTCGATGCTCTTCTTTTGCTTATGGTAGTTCAAATGAACGGTGCAATGGTAGTGAAGTCATTAATCTTACAATTTGCACATAAGTTACCATACCCTGAATTCCACCTTCCTTGTGATTTTCCTTCCTTTACCTTCTACTTTTTGATTGTTTCTTTTTGAATGCATTCTTAGGATTCTCAATATCTTCCCATTGTCCGCGAGGTTCGGGTTCCTTGATATTAATTGGAAGTAAGGTAGAGTTGTTGTCTTGCTTTGACACTTTAAAGGTTATTTGGTGCTTTCCTACCTTCAGAGTTAGTTCACCCCCATCAATGTCAATTATTGAGCAAGCAGTGGCCAAGAATGGTCATCCAAGGACTATAGGGATTTCCACATCTTCTCCAATATCCAGTATATAGAAGTCTGTGGGAAAGGTAAATTTACCAATTTGTATTTGTACATCCTTAATAATCCCCTTTTGTCAATTAACTGTTATGTTAGCCATCTTTACTAGGATCTTTGTGGGTTCTAACTGTCCTAGCCCTAACTTTTGACTAAAGATATAGGCATCATATGGATACTTGCTATCAAATCTACAAATTCCCTGTCTATATTGACTCTATCGATACTGCAAGGAATGTAAAAATCCCCGGGTCCTCTTTCTTCTGTGCTATATTAGGGTTTTCTTCCGCTATGCGCTCTTTAACCTTCTTCTTAACTGATTCCTTTAGAATGAGCCTCGCCTGTAGATGTCCTTAACCTTGTTTAATTCAACCTCCCTAGAATTCCTTATCGCCCTACTTGCAATTGAATTCTACTGAGCTAGAATAGGGTATGGAAATTCAAGTTGAGGTTCACTCTACTAGTTGACCTACTTGGACCTCTTGATTGTGTATTTAAGAGGTGTGGTTCTTAGTGACTTGTTTGAATTTGCTTTCAAGCCTCCTGTATGGCTTCAATTTTATCTAAAATCTTATCTAACTTGGATTTCATTAAGTTTGGTTTATCTTATTGGAAGCCTAATTATCCTTGAGGTCTGAACTATCCTCCAACATTGTTCATCCAAGAGAAGTTAGGGTGATTCTTCCCTGGGGATTATTTCCCCCTCCTCGTCCATATTGAGCTCCCATATAATTCACTTACTTTAGATCACATTCCTTAATCAGAAAATAGTTCACCATATCATGGTCCATTTGTTTACAGAGTTCACATTTGAATTGTATGACTTTCATTAGACCTGAGGACGAAGTCTTCTTGTTATTGAGCTATCGAGCCAAGTTATCAAATTTTGCTTGCATTTTCATCATTTGATCAAAAGCTATAATTCCTTTTTGTTCTTAGAAGGTAGCGGTTTGTCTACTCCTCTCGTTTGTCCTCAGGCAGCCATTACTCGCTATCTCCTCTATCAGCTCTTCTGCTTCATCAATCATCTTTCTCATCAATGATCCTCTTGAAGCTACATCGATCGTGTCTCTCGTATATGGGGTTACTCCAATATAGGATGTTTGCAGTATGAATTTCATGGGTAAGTTATGGTGTGGGCATTTCCGTTGTAAATCCTTGTATTGTTCACAGGCTTCATAGATCGATTCCCCGTCACTTTGTTGGAAGTTGTTAATTTCCTTGATGAGCTTAGTAGTCTTAGTTAGGGGAAATACTTGTCTAAAAAGGCACAAACTAGTTGGTCCCATATCATGACATTGGTCAGGTTAAGGGAACGATACCAAGCCCTTGATCTATCTTTAAGGGTAAAAGGGAAAAGTCTAATTCTGACTGCATCTTCTAACATCTGATGGTACCTAAAGATATCATAGATTTCAAGGAAATTCACTATGTGTGCGCTAGGATCTTCATTCGTTGGTCCATAAAACTGCACATTCCATTGAAGCGTATTTAGTAGGGCTGGTTTGATTTCAAGTGATGTTACTTGTACGGGTGGCCTAGCTACCCTTTGGTTAGCCACATTGAACCCTAGTCTCATGAAGTCCATAAGGGTCCATTGTTGACGTCATTGGTTCGTTTTGTGGTCCAAATCTCTCTGAAATTCCTCAACCATTGCTGTTTTTGCTATTTCCTCTTCTTCTTCATACCGAGCTTAATAGATAGTTCTATTCGAGTTATGTCTAAATGTAAGGTTTCAACTGCATGACTTGATCTTCTCATGACTCTTGTGTTCATGCCGGAGTACAATTTCAGAAATAGAAGAAAAAACGAAAACAAAAATTGAAAACTAACTAAATGCCTTAAACTATAAAACTAAACTAATCACTTCCCCGGTAACGGCGCAAAAAACTTGATTGTAATTTTTCGATGTGTGTAAGTTTTAATTAATTAACCTCCATCTGTAAGCGCACGGGTCGTTTGTGTAGTATCTATGTTGTTGACCCTATGAGGAGGGATAATCTAGTCTTAAAATCTGAGGCCAACACAATTTGCAGAAATTCAAAAGATAGCAAAACTAAAACAAGAATTCAATTCAATCACACAAATCAATCTAAGGATCAATTATGAAAATATTAACAATTTAGCAATTTTAGCACACTCAAGAATTAACCTAAGAAAACTATTAATTGAGAGAAAGGGGAATTTACCTATCTTTAATGCTAACCTAATTGATTATGACTTATCAGATTATTGGTTCTAGACGATCTTAGGGTTGATTACTCTCTCTCGAGTTATAACCATTAACCTTAAATTATAAACCCTAATCAGATCATGGAAAATTGCAATTTCTCAATTAACAACCTACCCAAAACCTTAATTAGATATGAAGTTGTCCAATAAACAATCAGAAACCTATGCGAGATCTCTATTCACACAATTATCGATTTGATTAATTTCTCGTTCTTATTAAATCACCTAACTTTCGTTAGCCCAATTTAATAAATTTTCATTCAGTTCACCCTCTCAGTTTATTACTAAATTATACAATCATAGAAATCAATCATAATAAATCCAATAAACATAAAAACAATCAGATTTCATTAAATCAAAGATAAAAAAACCTGAAGGTGACTTTAGAACATCTCAACATTCACAAATCCTATCATCAAAATACTATTCCCAATTCTGTACAATAATAAAAATGGAAAATAATAGGAAATATGATCTTGGATGGATACGAGAGGCAGAGATGTCAAAAACTCCTGATTTGAGAAGTATTTCAATGTCTTCTTCTCCACTTCTCTCTTCCTTCTCTTCTTCCTCAATCTCTTAACAATTATCTATAGGTTTTCTCCCCAAAAATGATTAATGCAAAAGCTCCTTCATCTTCTTTGTCTTATTTTTTATATACGTTCTGTGTTCTGGGAAACCCTAGGGTTTTTTTGGGGTCTAAAAGGTCCAAAAACTCCCTCAAAACTTCACGTTTTTTAGTGTTTGCCCAATGCAGGCCACAATCGTGGGCCACATCTGAGCCTTCTGTCATAATCGTAGCAAGTAGGCCACGATTGTAAGCCATATTCTAGGCTTTTGTCATGATCGTGGCATCTGGGCCACGATCGTGGGTTGACTCCAGTGTTTCTGTCATGATCGTGACCTATTGTACCATAAATGTGGGCCATCATTTCCACCCCAGTGTCTTCGAAACTTCTCCGTTCTTGGATGTTGACCCTGAAGCACTAAGAAACACATCAAGGTACCTAAAAATATAATAATTAAGCTTAAAGACTTGTACTAACCCACAAAAACACTTAAACACAAATCATTAACTAACACAATTCTAAACTAAACATATACTATATGATTGAATTAACAATTAAATCCATATCAAACTAAGCCTTAAAACATGATGCAATTCACACTTATCACCCACCTACCTAAAGTAAGCATATTTGAGAGATAAGCAAACCCTTCCCGTTATCTTTTTTACGGTGTTGACTTCCTATCAAGAAGATAACTAGTTCAAATGTTGAGAGAGCATATGAAGGTCAACGGATGGACCATTGCAGATATCCAAGTAATAAACCCTTTTATATGCATGCATCATATTTTATTAGAGGAGGATGCAAGTCCACAGGGCAAGCTTAATATGAGATGAATCCTTCAATGATGGAGCTAGTGAAGAAGGAAGTGTTGAAGCTTCTTGATGCTGGGGTCATTTACCCAATCTCCAATAGTAAGTGGGCAAGTCTAGTTCAAGTAGTTTTAAAGAATTCTAGAATCATGGTAGTGACTAATCAAGAAGGCGAGTTGATTTCCACCTAAGTACAAACTAGGTGGTGAGTATAGAAAATTGAACTTGGCGACTCGTAAAGACCATTTTTCCCCTTTCCTTTATTTATCAAATGCTTGAAAGATTGGCTGGCTATGGGTATTATTGTTTTTATATGAATTTTTAGGTTATAATTAGATCCTAATTGCACCAGACGATTAAGAAAAGGCCATATTCATATGCCCATTTGGTACATTTGTTTACCAAAGGATACCATTAGATTATGCAACACACTTGTCACTTTCCAAAGACATATAGTAAGCATTTTATCCAAGTACATTGAGAAAATTATTGAGGTATTTATGGATGATTGTAGTGTTTATGGTTCTTCTTTTGATGAATGCCTTCAGAATCTTGCTTTTATCTAGGAATGATACATTGAAACTAACCTCGTGCTAAATTAAGAAAAATGACATTTTATGGTAGATCAAGGTATTGTTTTAGGGAATGTTATATCTGCTAGGGAAAGGTCGATAAGTCTAAAATTGATTTCATTTACTCCTTACCTTACCCCTCAAATGTGCGGGAAGTGCATTCTTTTCTTGTTCATATAGTTTCTTACCATAGATTCATCAAGGACTTCTCAAAGATAGCCTTACTGTTATACAATTTGTAACAACAAGATGTTTCCTTTGGGTTTGATGATAAGTGTAAGGATGCCTTTAACATGCTTAAGAAGCTCTTAATGTCTCTACTAATGATTCAACCTCCAAATTGGAGCTTTCCCTTCGAGATCATGTGTGATGCAAATAATTATGCAATAGGGATGGTTTTAGGACAATGAGTGGGAAAAGCTTCGCATGCCATCTATTATACTTCAAAGTCTCTTAATACAACTCAATTAAATAACCTTTGCTAGGTGCTAAGGTTATTATTTATTTTGATCATGTAGCTTTAAGGTACCTAATCACAAAGAAAGAAGCAAAAACAAGGTTGATCAAATGGATTCTCCTTCTTCAAGAGTTTGACTTGGAGATAAGAAATGAGAAAGGAAGATGACATCCCTTTAAGAGAGACATTTCCAGATGAACTACTATTTTCTATTGATTTCACACTTCCATGGTATGCAAATATCATCAATTTTTTAGTTACTAATAAATTACCTATTATGATATGTGCTTAATTGTTGATACGTTTAATCCATGACACTTAGTGATTAATGCTTTAAAATACTTAAGATATTCATTTTAGTTCATATTTGGTTTTAGGTACAATTTGGAACAATTATAACTAAAGTGATTTGAAAGCACACTCTTTGAGCCATCTTGTTGAGATTCACACTTAATTGTCTTTATGAAACTAAGAGGAGAAGGATTAGGGCATGGATTAGGGAAATACTAAAAGTCCATGAGACGAGGAGGATTACTGCTTTTTTTCAAAGAAGATTGAGTTTGGAACGAGTTTATAATTGGTTATTTCTTCTAATGCTATTCTAAAGTGGCATGAGTTGGATATTCCTTTCCTTGTAATTACATAATTTCCTATCCTTCATTTCTTTGATGCTTGTTCTCAAGCATTAATGATTTTTTTCACTTTTAAAAAATCCTTGTAACCAAACAATTCAAATCCTATCCAAACACCCTTAAAGTTTGTTAATATTCTCAAACACCATTTGCTCCAACACTAGAATAAGCTTAACTCTTTGTCTAAATAACTCCTTTCTTCTAATTTGATAAAGTTGGAACGCTGGCCATGATCGCGTTGTTCAAGCTTTAAAATTTATAAGCCCTCAAATACCGCAAGCACATGGGTCGCGATTATAGTATAGGAGGTGTCAATCTAACAAGGAGGGAGATTAACCAAATCCTAAAAATCTAAGGCTAAAAGGATATAAAACTAAAAATAAACAATGCATCGGGAAGTAAATACAAGAATTGAATTCAACCAATTAAATCACAAGTTAAACACGACGGAATTAACAATTGAGCAACAAGCACGTGTAATGGAAATCAACCAAAGAATTTACCAAGTTATAAGAACGAAGATTTAACCTATCATTAATGCTAACTTGGCTGATTATGTGTTAATGGGTGTCGGTTCTAGATGATCCTAGGGATGATTACTCTCTCTCAAGTTATAACCATTAATTTATAAAACCTAACTGGATTATGAAATTTGTAATTTCACAATTCACAAATTATTCAAAACCCTAATTAGATCTGAAGCACTATAATAAACTATCAGAATATCACAAGGGATCTTTCTCTGCACAATTAACAATATAATTCATCACAATTTCTATTAAATTACCTAACTCTCATTAATCTAATATAATCATTTTTCATTTAGTTCACCCTCTTAGTTTGTTACCAAATTCACAATCAACTAAATTATCATTAAATTAAAATAAAATCCCAAAGATGAGTTAGAACATCATCAACATTCTACCATCTACCATCATACAATCCGTCCCGACTTTATACATGAATAAAATTGAAATGAAAAGGAAATAGAAACTTAGAATGGACGATTTGGGAAGGCAGTAGCGTCAAGAAACCTCATAATCCGGGATGCATCTTGAGACCATTTCTTCTTCCTCTTTCTTCCTCTTCCTCCTCTCTTTCTCTTCCTTTTTCTCTCTTAGGGTTTCCAAAAGTGGCTGCACAAAAGCTCCTTTCTTTTCTCTCTTTTTGTTCTTTAAATATTCTCTTATGTTTTGGGTAACCCTAGGGCTTTTTCAGGGTCTGAAAGGTCCAAAAAGTCCTTCAAAATATGAAGTTTGTAAGTGTTTGCACATCTACCTGACACAAGCCACGACCATGGTTCACATCTGAGCCTTCAGTTATGATCGTGGCAGGCAGACTACAATCGTGGGTCATTCTTGGAGTTTCTGTCGCAATCGTGGCTGTTGTTTCGGCCTAAATGTCTTCTGAAACTTCTCCATTCTTCGATGTTAACCCTGAAACACTAACAAATACATCAAGGTACCTCAAAAACATAATATTTAAGCTCAAAAGGTTCTACTAACCCTTAAAACACTTAAAACACAAATGATTAACAAACTAACACAATTCTAACCTAAACACATACTAAATGATTGAATTAATAGCTAAATATATATCAAACTATGCCCTTAAACATTATGCAATTTACACTTATCAAGGGTGACTACAAAGTAGATAATATGAATCGTTAACACAAATGAAGGTTAATAGTGATACTCATAGTTATAAAACAGTATATGTAATGATCATCTTATCATATATATCATAAAGCACTTATGGGCTGAATACATACTACATATGGATAAGAGCTCCACATAAAAGTGATCAAAGTACACACCATCAAGTCTTGTGATTTTACCTCCTATGGGTGAATATATAACTCAAGCAATGGTTATCTCTTACCTAATGCTTTAAGCACATCTTAAAATCTCATATAAAGTCAACACTTGTGGATAAAATAACTAAACATAAGACTAGAAACATCTCCTAACATGAGAGAAAAATAGTCCAAATACTAACTTAAAAGGTCACTGTAGTGATTACATTCTCATTAGTATCCAAATTGATCAACAAGTACAAGGTACGCTATATGTTATCCTTGTATTCACCTATATAAGCATAAATATGTGACAACTTACCAGTTAGTAATGTAAAATTGTCATGCAAAATCTCATTGTCATACATCAATACTAAAAACACTATCCACGAACCTTATTTGAGAACTAATCTTAAAGAAAATCTTGACAAAGTGATAATCATATAATACAAAACGATAAATGAACCATATAAGATAACAAAACAACATGTACCTATTTTATTTCAAGTCAATTCAGTCAATTATGGCTTTGTTAACCTTATTTAAACTTTTTTAGAGTTAAACCTTATTTGTTATCAATGTAAGAAGTCCATAAAAATAAAAGAGCTCACTTTAAGAATTCACTAGACCTAAAAAAACTGACCTAAAATAACTTGAAGGATCATTTTGTGAATTCTAAAAAATTTAGACCCTTTTTGTTCTATAGATGTGCATGGCTAAAGAACGTGTGTACTACATATGTTAACTAGACATGTCAATGGACCGGGCCAGCTTTGGGCTTGGATGGGCCGTGGCCCGGCCCTCTCATTTATTTTTAAAAAAAATTCAAAACAATGACATTTCGGGGAAGACTTGGGCCAACCATGATCGACAGGTCGACTTGACCCGGCCAACTTAAGTCAAAAATGGACAGAACCGAACAAATCGGACCGAAATTGTCACCCCTAATGCTAACCTCACGTAGGCATTGTATACGCCAGTCATTTTATTAAACGCGTTCTACACTCGTTGGATGCACCTTAAAAATTCAGATACCTTCATGATGTGTGTAGCTCACACTCTTAACATATAGCAGACAGACCTATCACCTCACGACACGTGTGTAAAGTCATGCCCACACACTTCAGACGTGTGTTATATGCGCCGGACACACGTCTAGTGTTAGACAACTATTTAGCGCATCCTAGGCAAGCAGCTCCCACGTAGGAGCTGTTTGATCATCCTGCCACCAAGAAAAGGCAAATTTTGATTATTCTCGTTGGATTTCAGCGACTTTTTACTAGAAAATCATTTGAAACTCATTTTCTTGCTCGTTTTTGCATGCAACATTGATACAAAACTAATCCAAACCATAAGTATGCCATCTATACAAGCAAATAGATTAATTTATTTGATTTCCTTACGAAGAAACTTAAAACTCTCCATTCAAACGCATACAATCATATAAGACATAAAATGAATCTTAGTGATCCACTGAAAATCAACCATGAACTTGTATAATCAAAAAAAATGTGAAAAATACCTATTTTATTATTCATTGTTGGTAATGGTAGTAAGTTGAAGAGCCCCCAAGTCTAACCTAAAATGTATTGATTAAGCTCCAACCCAACTCGATCGTTGATCAAGCTCGGGATAAGGACCCTAGGCCCTTTTGTGATTTAAGAATAAACATTTTTAATTAAAAACGATTCTTAAAAAATTTTACAACACACGTTATTATCCGAAAACTCATTTTTATAAATAAAAAAAGTATGTGTCATTTTATATAAAAAGTGGTTTGTATCTCAATAATTTTTCTAACAAAGTCTAATGTTTCGTGCCTTAATTTCAAATTTTAAACATAATCTTGAATCTTCTAAATCACTTATTTTTGTCAAATTTTATTATCTTTAATAAAGAATTCGTCTTTATTATATTTTTACTAAATTAACATTTTTAAATACAATTTCTTGCTTTTGGCAACAAAACAATTAAAATCTATTTGCTTAATTTTTTAAAATTAATTTCTCTTTAAATTATTATCTCTTTTTTTACTAATCATTTTTCTCTTATCTAAATCTAACAATAAAATGGTGCTTGGTCTAAAAGTAATATATCAATTTATATGTATATCAATGGTACAAATATCACAATAATATTATGAAAATTCTTTTATTTTCAAAATAAAAGAGCGTCATAATGTTAATATTTTCCAAATTAAAAAAGGTTTTGAAAGGAATTATCAATTATAATTGAAGAGTGCAGACTGAAGTTGCGTAAACGAGGAGAGACAATAGCATAGAGCTTTCTTTGTTAGCTTGCTTAAAAACACACAAGTAAAGATTTATATATTCAATTATAAAAACCTAATGCACTCAAATGAAAAAATAGTAAATCTAGAAGTAAAGATTAAAGAAAACAAATATGCAGTAGAAGAAAGGGGCTAGCTAATCATTATAATTATAATCATTAATAGTTCACACCATTTAATCTACATGGAGAAATATTATTATGTAAATTACACTGGAATATGTAACAATTATATTGAATGAATATTTAACACATAATAATCAACAATTAAATATACCTTCATTATCTAATTGTTTTGAAAACATTTTCAGTTGGAAGACTAGTATTCGTACCAATATCTGTTTCAATATTAAAAAGACAATATAAGATAATATAATATATGATTGTTAACATTATTAAGATAAAAAAACTAATATATCATAAAGAATGGAGTTTATCTTGAATATCTTTATCATCTAACCAACTTCGGGCATACATAAGGCCTTCCACAATATTATGATAAAGTTGAGCACAACGAAGACTAATATCCAACCACCAATACTAAAAGTAGACTCTGAAGCAACAACAAATATTAGAATTGCTAAGAGATCTCATGCAATAGCTTGCAAAATTAGAAAAGCACTTTTATGTGTCTTCCACTAGAGCAATATATCAAACTCTATATTTCCTATTTCAGTCAAAACAACTACCTCCAAATAGTTGTTTAACTTCATCCTATTATAAGAAGTCCTAGCATTTTTTTTCTTTGATGAATTGTGTGCAAATTCAAGATTCACACTGGTCCTATGGACTGAAGTTGAACATGAACCTAAACCTGAACTACGGCGATCCTAATTTTTATCTAATCTTAGTTGACAATCATTAAACAAATCATACCAAAATTGTTTAATGATATCAATATGTTCTTCAACCAGATCATCATTCAAATTTCAATAATAAAAGTAAACCTCGTTATTCTTATATCTTAGGTCCAACAATAAAATAACTACCATAGTTTCTCTAACCATTTAACAGTAAGAATTGAGTTTCTCCATCATATACTCTAGCATGACCTGAATCACCTTATTGGAATCAAATATCCAACCAGATAAAGCTCTCATCACAAGAGTAAAGACATTTAGTGATAATTTTTTTGTGAGTAACAATCATGTTGTCACATATATAAGGTATTTTGTGATAAAACAATCGATTGACACTATTGTTTGGATTAACCGTGATGGTTTTTTTTTGTCACTAATATAATGGTAATTGTGACAATTTAATATCTTTCACAATTAAATTGTCACTATTAATATATTAATAGTGTCAAATTTTCTTTTATCACTAAGTTATGTCACTAAAAGCATATGCAATTTGGCCCTAAAGTAACTTTAGTAGGAATGAATTGTAATTGTGAATAAACATGTGTTAGTCACTGATATTTTCTATTTGTTGTCACAAAATATAGTTTAGTCACTAATATTTTTCTCTTACTATTACGAAACAACTTACCATCACACAATATTTTACTTTTTGTGACAAAAACTTTTTGTCAATAAAAATTCAATTAGTTAGTGTCTACTTAATATTGTCACAAATATGGAATGGTCGCTACTATTCATAATTTTTATGACAAGAAATTTTATTTTCACTTAATCATCAACTTTTTGTTATAAACGTTATTGTCTATATAAACATAACAAATTAATAATAACTATTTCTTTTTATAATAACATATTAAAATTAACTGCTCTAATAATTACTTTTGAAACTGTTGTACGAATTTTAAGGACTAGAAACATACTTGTCACAATTTTTCTTTTATATTATTATTTGCAAACAAATTTAAATATTTTCTTATAAAATATTCTAAATACAAATATCGATAATCTTGAAGTAATATTTTTCATATCAATAAATATTTGCTAAATATAACTTTGAAATTTCATCAAAATAAAATCAAAATAAATAAATGTTAAATATAATGAAAATTTTGTTCCAAAATATTAAGAAAAACTCTTAACCTATTCAAAATTTAAAAACAAAGCTCTTGTCAATACTCAATCATTGTCATCGTCGCCTTCCTCAACTTCACTTAATGAATTTGACTCATCATCATTTATAAAAATAAATAATTAAAATAATATTAACTTAATTCAAATTACTATTATTTGCAGTTGGAATATAATTTGCATTTCATAATTTAAAAGTCTTTCGTATGATAGTAGACTAAATTGAAGTGCATTAACTCAAATTACTTGTTGATAGAAAATGATAACCTCAAGTCAAATTTACCAAAGGCTCTTAGGCCATGGTCCATAAAAGCAACATTTTTCCCTTTAATTAAGTTGTTCTTACCATCGTTGTGGGCTAGTTTACATTCATCTTGTCATTTAGTATAATTGCTAAGTATGAACGAATAAAAGCAACATTGTTCCTTTTAATTAAGCTGTTCTTACGGTCATTGTGGGCTAGTTTACATTCATCTTTCATTTAGTATAGTTGCTAAGTATGGCAAAAATGCTAAAATAAGATGTAAAAAATTAATATTAATTATTACCATTGTAATTCCAAAGTTTGTTTGATAAATCGTTACATACAAAAAATGGTTAAGTCAAGTCGAATGAAATTTTTTGTTTACTTTAGTTTGTAGTTTAACAAATTTTATCATGTTAAGTCAAGTCGAATTGAATTAATTAGTTTTTTACTTTAGTTTGTAGTTTAACAAATTTGATAAATTGTTTTGACTTTTAAACTTTTAGTTATCAATATTTTGTAATTTTGAACCTTTGGAGATCATCTAATTAAATGGCATGTAATATGAAACATTATGGTATGGTTAAGGGTAAATAAAATTGAAAAGTGAAAGTAAGTGTTACTTGATTTTATTTTTAATTTGATTTCTATTTTAACCAAAAAATTTATTTAATTTTTAATTTTTGTGGTTACACTATTGTCAATAATAATTAATATTAAATAAATATACAAATAAATTTACTAAAAATATTTTATTTTAGTTTCATATAAATTTATTATATTTTATTAAATAAATAAATAAAATTAATAATGATTTTATAAATTTAACATTTATGTATTTTAACGATATTTGAAAATTCAAATTATGTATTTAAATAAATATTAAATTAAAAAATTAAACTTTTTAAATTTATGATAAAAACAAAACATAGAAAATAGAAAATCATAATTTTTGGTTTAATCTACGTAAACAGCAGTGGGGCGCATGCATAGTAGCTTCTCACTGTAGCTGTTTTTTTGTTTGGGTAATAATAACAGGAGGGAATTTAGATGGTCTCTTGTCGTCCTAACGGAAATAGAAGAGATAATTGTGTGTCTTCTTTGAAACAATCGTAACAAACCAGCTTCTTTTTTTGGTTACTCTCCCAAAACAAGCTCTCTGCTCTCTTTGTTCTGTCAAGCCGTTGTCACTTCCTAGTCCTAATAACCAAAAAAAGAAACAAAGTAATTTGAAACATGAAATTATGTTGAACATAGTCTTCCTGCTCTTCTTACAAGCAATACCATATCTAGTAAACGTTATTTATTTAGTCGATCATCCTTCAAATGAGAGTTGATCGCAAGAACAGTATCTTGTCTCAACTCAACTATTCATGCTCTCCTGAATCTATTCGTAATAAACTAAAAGTAAAATGTTCTCTCAATGAGCTATTTATTTATGCTCTCTTGAAACTACTTGTAATAAACTCAAATAAAATAAAAGACCAGACTTCTCATATATTTATCAAATTAAAGAAGAAGTAAATCACTCAAGGTCAAGTGAGTATTCATACTTTAAATTTCTTATTGTAATTTTTTTGATTAAATTTGTTTGAGAATGAAAATACTTTTATGGATCGAATAACAACATAAACAAACTTGAATCCATGTCATCGTAATGTTCTTGAAAAAAGTTTATTCCCTCTCTGGCTTTTGATTCTTTGATAGTTTCTTCGATAGTTAAGAAACATTGTCTTTCTCTTGTTTTTAGAAACCGTTGTTCACTTTCCAAAACATGACATATTTATATATGTTTCGGTTGTTTGCTTAAAGGAGAGAGGGAAAGGGTCTTGGACCCTTTTGAGCCCAATCCTCTAAGACCTAATAACCATGATCTTAGGTTCTTTACATTAGACTCAAATCCATAAGTTACATGGGCCACTAAAATATCTTACAATCTCCCACTTGGCCCATGTTATGACTTGATGATTCAACAATAAAACTTTAAGTGCACACAATACATTGAATCGATCAAATCATCCTTAAGTAAATCACTACAAGAAAATAGTGAATTACATACGGCCATTACCGACGGAACAAACCAATAAACCGTCGGTAAATAAAATTACCGACGGAAAAAACTGACGGCAGAAAACGCCGGTGATTAGGCCGTAGCTAAATTCACCGACGAACCTATTACTTACCGTCAGTAAAATTACCGACCGACGAAGCTATCCATCGGTAACATCAACGGAAACGTTACCAACCGTCTAATATATTCCGTCGCTAAATTTACCGACAGGTGACATACCCGTAGGTAAATTTGTCATCATACAGTCAGCAAAGGTGCCGACGCCGAGATAGTCCGTCGCAACTTAACTCACTATTACCGACGGAATATAATAGATACCGTCGGTAATATTGAGTTGTTTAGCGACGGAAAGATTGTATTGTTCCGTCGGTAAAATTTTGTTTTATATTTTTTAAAATTAAATATTTCCATTATATTTAAATTAAAATCGTCTTATAA
>JANIIA010000005.1:61896192-61925582 GCA_027478495.1 Erythroxylum alaternifolium
TAATCTTCTCACTTATATATGCAATTGTTCTTCATTTGCTTAATTTTTGGGAATGACTAATCTTTAATTTTAATTTGCTAGAAATAGTTTTCTAATTATGTTACAATATCTTGTTAAATTATTATAATTTAGTTTTTATAAATTACGATGATTAAAATGTATAATTTTTTGAAATACATTTTTTGAAATTATAATAATCAAAATGTATAATTTTCTAAAAATTGTAAGTCAATTATAATTTATCTGAATGGTCAAAAAATTAATTTGCAAATAGTTTTCAATTGAATAATTGAATTTTTAATTCAAATTATTTTTCATTTGGAATAGAAAATAAATTTATTAAAAATTATTTATGAACCCGTGGGCTTTGACGACGAACCATGTATTAGTCGCTACATTTGATGTTTGTCGACCAAATACAATAGATCGTAGTAAATTAATTAATACTATTTCCAAACAACTATAGTAAACAATAGACGACATCGTTTATCTAAACAAGAAAAATGATGTCGCTTTGTATTAGGTTTTCAATGACAACCATAATAAAAGGCTACTCTATTCTCATTCATGTCGTCAACATTTATCAAAATCCTCTCTTCTGATTGGGTTCTGTATTGTGGTCATCACCATCGAAGAACCATTATTAACTGAATCGGTAATATTCTTTTGTTCTATTTTCATCAACGAAGTTGTGCTAAGTTTAACTTATACCTTTGGGTGTTTATTGTGAGTTCTTAATTATGCATTTAATGTATGAGTTGTGTTTTAAGATTGTGTTTCGAACAAGATTTACTATCTATCTTTGTTATTTGTATATGGGTTGGCTTCTTCCTAATGACCTTTAACGCTTCCCTCATCAAGATTCGTAACTATTTGATGAAAGGTCCTCAAGAGTATTTTACTTTAATTCATTTCCATTAAAAGTAATATAGTCCAATATAGATAATACTATATTTATGTACATTAAGAACATAGTAATGTCTATTCTACTTTAAATTCTAAATTTTGCATGTGATACAAACTACACAATAGATTTCTGAACTTTTAATAAGGATAACTTTCATATCATTAGACACATTGAAGATGTATAAGTGCTAAACTAGACTACTTTCACTTATCATCGAAATTAGAGTTGAACATATCTTCATTTTATTCTAAATCGACATTTACAGAATATACCTCTTAATATTATTAATCAAGGAATGTCAACATGGTGAGTAGTTCTCGATGGCCCTAATTCATTCTGTTAAGAGAAATGTGGAAAAATTGTCCCTATTGAAAAAATAAACAATGCAGAAAAAATCTCCACTTCATACACTAATCATCGTTTGCCTTCCATGGCCTATCTTCTTCTTCAAGGTGTTTAGTATCATCCGAATAATGTCACTTTCTTTATTATGTACATCTTATTTCCTTTTATGAAGCTATTATATATCTTCACATTTGGTGGCATACTACATGTTGTTTTATGCTTCCTTGAATCTCGAAGATTACATGTATGCCCATGGAGGTGGGAGCGATGTCACAATAGTTTATAAAGGATTAGGGAAATCGGTTATTTTGGAAAATTCATCAATTCCAAAGGCTTCGTTTGGTCATTCACCTATGCATGTCACTCTAATTTCGATTCGTTTAACGATTTACTAATATGACAATATCTAAGTTCTATACTGATTATGTTTTAGGTAAACTGTTTCGTACCTCAACAAGTTTAGCTATAGCAGAAACGTTGTTGCAAGAGGGTGTGAAATACCCTACACTTGAGGGAAGAACTATTACTATTTCAATTGGTGCTTTCGAATGTACAAGGACCATTATTGAGAATCCAGACATTCGGGACTCATTTACTTTTACCAACTCTTATGTCACTTGGAATCCAAAAAAATAATTTTATCACTGTCATTTATCGATGCAATCAACTAGATTCAGCTTTAAAGTTAATTTATTGTTGCATCTGTAAGAATTTGTCAAACAACCTCTCTACTAATTAGCGGTCAAGTTGCGTATTATTGAGTGTGGACAGTTATTGTTCATGTTCTATGACTGTATGACTTGTTAAACTTCCAATTCAAAGTTCTTATTACTCTATATATCATATTATGATATTGATACAATTATTTAAATTTTTTATAACTAATTTTTACAATGTTAGTAAATATTAATGATTAATTAATACTATTGTTTAACACTTAAAATTATATTGTATATGTTTTTTCAACAATATGTTGTAAATATTCAAAACAAATCTCCAATAAAACATATCTTAACTATGATAGATTATAAAAAATGGTAGTTTAACAATTTTGAAAAATGTCACTTTGGTAACGATTTAGGCAAATGGTCACCAAATGTGCTGCAAATTACTGTAGAACTTTTGGTGACAATTTCTAGAAATCATCATCGAATGTGAACCATTTAGGAACAATTTCCAAAAATTGTCACTAAATGTTTAACATTTGGTGACGATTTTCAAAATTCATCACTGAACGTTGATCTTTTGGTTACGCTTTCAAATATTGTCACCAAATGGTCACTTTTAATGACAATAACAAAAACGTAGCACAAAACCAAATGTCCTTTTACTGACAATTTTGTATCATCGTTACCAATTGTGAACCCTTTGGTGACGATTTCAGACATTGGTTAACAAATGTTTAACAAATTATGGTCAAGATTCCTGAAAAGTGTCATCAAAAGTTCATTTAGTGACGAATTTATAAAATCATCACACATTGTGGATCAATTTGTAACGATTACAACATTTCACGATGATTTTTGTCGTTCGTCATGAAATGTTGTTCCTTTTGTGTCACTTTTTTAGTTAGTCGCTAAAGGCTCAGTTTTAATGACAATTTGTAAAATCGTCATAATATGATAACTTTTGTCGATGATTTTTCGAACGTGAAAAAAAACATTACTAAATGTCTACTTTGTTGTACTGCTAACTTAAAGGACTCTCTATTGTATAGAGACTCCCTATTTTCTAGTGCGAAATTCATGTCACCAAAAAAATCAATCGTGACAAACTTTCTTCTTTCTATGAACTCTACGTGCCTTCTCCCCTCTAGTCAACTCTCAGTTTGTTACCGGTGGAAATCAATGCAATAGCAAATGACAAAAGTAGGCAAGGAAGAGATGCATAATATCGTCTTAAAGCAAACGGCATATCATTTTTAAACTCCAAACAATAATGCTCATAAGATCTTCAAAATTGTGAACTAATAACAAACAACTCACACAGTAAAGATGATTGAAAAAAAGAATATATGATTTTAATGTAAAAAACCTCTAGTATAGAAATAAAAATTACGAGACAAATCTACAGTAAACTTCAATAAATCAAATATTATGATACAAACAATAAAAGTTTTGAGTTCTCCCACTCTAAAACACATTATAAGATAACTACAATTAATCTAACCCTTTTTATCTTTCTCTAAAGCTCTCTAAAAATACTTCTTTAAAGCTATATATATATATAGTATTATAACACTAATACTCACAATTATATGTAGTTTATGAATGATATTTGGATTCTAAATCACTTTTTTTTATTAAGTGTTTCTGTCTTATTTAACTTCAATATCTCAAACTTATCTTTAAATCTCAAAAGGGTAAAATTTTATATCGCACATATTTACCCACATGTCGTGTATAATGATCTTATTTAATCTTTAAGCTTCAAAACTTGATGTCATGAAAATACTCAATTGTAGTGAGTTACATAGACATTGACATGTCCTCCGCTTACACAATTAGGCCTAACTGCACATAGGCGTGTTTGATTTCAAAGCCTTGCCTTTCAACTTACATATGTTTAAAGAAGCTTACAAGGTCATGCAGGCGATCGTGTCCACCATTGACATATGAATGTGACGCTCAAACACAACTTTTCCTTTAGAAACAACTTCCAATCTTCAAGTTTCTACCTCAAATTAGGCCAAACGTATTCATTTTAATCTATGAAGACAACTAAGACTTCTGAAATCTAGATTTTGTAGTATTAAATAAACAAACACTTATAAAATGGGGCTAGACCCACAATAATCTCCTCTAGAATATTTTGGAGGAAAAATTTACCACCCCATTAATCATTTGAAAGTCATCCCAATGAGCTTACTATAAAGCACAAGTTTACTCTTATGAACCACTTTCATCAACATATTAACACCATTCTTGTCCGTGTGAATTTTCTTCAATTTCACTAGTTACTCCTCAACCAAATACCACTATCAATGATACATCTATAGTACTTTAACTATCACAAAAACTTTGTACTCATCTTGTTTCATATCCAATTCTTAGAAAAATTCCTTTAAATAAACTGTCTCCTTTCTAACCTCCATGGTTGCTAATTTGTCTCTTATTTATACATTTTTCCTAGGCCAAAAATACATTATAATCCCTCAATTTTCCAATTATATCAATTAATTCCAAATTTAATACTTGTAATCAATCGTACTAAAATTCAAGGCATAAACTTGTTACAATTCACATAATGAACATTTTAAACTTTTTATATCCCGAAAAATGTCAATGAATGCATGTACAATTAGTTAGTGAATATCAACACAATTCACATATTTAAATGTGCCATATGATGCATGAAATGCACGTCTAATTTCTCAGTATACTCTCATTTACATTATTCTGGGGTCCTAACACCTAACATAGGTTATTGGGACGTTACATGGGATGTTCGTCTGAAATAAGAATTTGTAATCCATAAGAGAAGAAACTAGACCTAAGGACCATAAGTGGGTATTTCATTAGATATGTGGAAAGGTCTAATGGATATAAGTTTTATTGTCCGTCACATCATACAAGAATTGTGGAACTAAGAAATGTAAAATTTCTAAAGAATGACTTGATTAGTTGGAGGGATCAATTTCAAGATATAGTCTCTGATAATGATCATATGAAAACCTTCCACCTAAAAAAGTAAGTTGATTGTCATTCACAACGATCCTCAAGTTCAAATAGATGTTGTACAACCAACTGTTGAAATTTAACAACCTAATGTAAAATAAACGACAATCAAGATGTTCCATAAATTGTTGATAACCTAGTAGATCTAGTTATTTAGGAATTACTTGAAAACATTCAATAACCAATTGAACAATAGACTTTATAAGAGGACGTTGGTGCAATATTAAGGAGATATACTAGAACAAGAAAATTAGCTATTACTAGTGATTATATTATGTATCTACAAGAACCTATCTGCATTATAGGAGCCAAAAATGATCCTGAAACCTTTTCACAAGCCATGAGTTACAATGAATCAAATATATGGTACCATGCTATAAAGGAAGAAATGAATTCCATAAAGAATAATGATGTTTGGGATCTTGTTGAGTTGCCTCAAGGTGTAAAACCTGTAGATTGCAAATGCGTATTTAAGACAAAGAAAGACCCATCAGGAAACATTAAGAGATACAAGGCAAGACTTGTTACTAAAGGATTCACTCAAAAGGAAGGAATCAATTACACAAATACATTTTCTCCTGTGTGAATAAGGATTCACTTCTTATAATTTTGGCATTGGTTGCTCACTTTGACTTGGAATTGCATCAAATGGATGTAAAAACGACTTTCTTAAATGGCGATCTAAAGGAAGAGGTTTACATGAAACAACCAGAAAAATTTTCCTCTCATAATGGTGAGCATTTGGTTTGCAAGCTTAAAAGATCCATATATGGATTAAAACAAGCTTCCTTCCAGTGGTATTTGAAATTCCATGATATTATCTCATTATTTGGTTTTGAAGAAAATATCATGGATCAATATATATACTAAAAGGTTAGTGAGAGTAAAATTTGTTTCCTTATATTATATATAAATAACATATTACTTGCAACCAATGATAGGGTTTGTTACATGGTGTGAAACAATTTCTCTCTAAAAATTTTGAAATAAAAGATATGAGTGATGCGTCTTATGTCATTGGCATAAAGATACATCGAGATAGATTTCGTGGTGTTTTACGTTTGTCTCAAGAAACTTATATTAATAAGGTTTTAGGGAGATTTTAGATGAAAGATTGTTCACCTAGTGTAGCTCCTATTGTGAAAGGGGATATGTTCAATTTAGACCAATGCCCTAAAAATGATTTTGAAAAGGAACAAATAAAAAACATTCCATATGCCTCTACAGTTGGAAGCCTAATGTATGCTCAAGTTTGTACAAGACCTAACATTACATTTGCTGTTAGACTATTAGGCAAATATCAAAGTAATTCAGGATTAATTCACTGGAGAGTTACAAAGAAAGTATTAAGGTACCTTTAAGGGACAAAAGATTATACTCTTACATACAGACGCACCAACAATTTGGAGTTAATAGGGTACTCAAATTAAGATTTTGTTGAGTGTTTTGATTCACGAAAATTAACATCAGGTTGTATCTTCATGTTTGCCAATGGAGCCATGTATTGGAAGAGTGCCAGGCAGTCTTTGACTTCTACTTCCACCATAGGGCTTAAGTTTGTTTCTTTTTTTGAGGCTACATCATATAGTGTATGGCTAAAGAGTTTCATATATGGGCTTAGACTTATAGATTCCATTTCTAGGCCATTGAACATATATTGTGACAATTTAGCTGCTATTTTTCTAGCTAAAAATAATAAGAGTGGTAGTTGAAGTAAACACATCAACATCAAGTTTTTATCAATAAGGGAACGCGTTAAGGACAAGAAAGTGGTCATTGAACACATTAGCAATGAATTAATGATAGTTGATCCTCTAACAAAAGGTATGCCATCAATAAAGTTCAAAGATCATGTTGTTAGAATGGGATTGAGTTCCATTATATAATTTTCATTGTATGGACAATGTTATTTTCATGAAAATATTATAATATTTTATCATATTATGGTGCATATTATTGAATTTTGAGAAAATTGATTATTTTGGACTTGGAATAAACATAGCGTTTATTCATTAATGTTACCATATAGATTGATATAATTACAGTATACTGTAATACATGGAAAATAATACTCAAAACATTAGAGGACTTATCGTCATGATTCATATATTGTACTTAGATTGGATCAAGATTTGATACCAAGTTTGTATGGACTAAGTGGGAGAATGTGAGAACTATTTGTATTCCTTATAGTAATCATCTAAACGTTATGTAGTTAATGGGTATTCAATTCATGGTTTTATGGTAACTCTTGGTGTGTTTGATAGAGCGCATTCATATAAGTGTTTTAGTAGATTTTTGGGGTCCCTTAAGCTTTTTTTCTCTTTTGAAAACATAAACCATTGTATTGGGAATTGAGAGCATAGAAGAATTCCAAAAATGCAGCTTTTCAAGCACAAACAACAATGGCAAGAGGTATTTCATTTTTCTTCTGCATTTATTTTATATGTTGTTCTGATGTATATTATTGTTGAATATATGTTATAATATGCTTACAAAGTATGCATCTATGTTTCCTTTTAGAACTAGATCACCATTTCTAAAACATAAACACAATCTAAAATTGCCCCATAAATATTTAAAGATCCACTTCAGTGCTTCCCAATGTATGTTTCCCAAATTGGATAAAAATCTATTTATTAATCTAACAACTTATGCAACATCTGGTCTAGTGCATATCATGGCATACATCAAGGAGTTGACAACATAAGAATATGAAAAGGAAGTAGAATAAGCTTTCTTGCTTAACTTGAAATGAGCTACTAATGGTGTACTTACTAACTTGGCATGTTTGATATTAAACCTCTAGAGCACTCGTTTAATATACTTCTCTTGTGATAACTCCAACTCTTTGTCCTTCTTGTCATGAATGATCTCCATGCCAAAAGTTTTTTTATAAGACTCAAATCTTTCATGTCGAAGGCCTTAGACAAATCCTCCTTTAACATACAAATCATACCAACATCTTGTCCTACTATCAACATATTATCCACATATAAGATAAGGATGATGAAGTTACTACTAGGGAATTTCCTAAAATACACATAAGGATTTGTTGGATCACTTATGGTAAGGGAATGCACAATACGCATCGAAATGGACCATAGGATTTCAGGTCTTGTGCCTTGGTTAACCGAAATTTCACAACAAGAAGTGTACAGAATTACCTCTTGAATCGCGCGGATTGGCATTCTTTTTAGATATCTTGACATTACAACTCACGAACGTCCTCTATCGGTATCCACACGAGGATGAACGATCCAGGTAGCGGCTAATGTATATTAGGACGTTCTAAAATACTTTAGAACCCCACATAGTTTTTCTCTCGGGACAAAGCGACGAGTGGCTAGGTAGCTAGGGCTTTTTCGTATCTCTTCTAATGAGATATAAGCCCTCTATTTATATAAAATCCCTTATCCCTATTCCTAGTCGGAATATGACAATCCTATTTTAATAGGAATAAGAATATCATAATCCTAAACCCATTAGGATTATGGAAGCCCAATAAGTTTCGACCCAATTATATCTCATATAATAAAAGCTCGACAACTTAATTCAATCTAACCCAATAAATATAACCACATATATATATTCAGTGCCTAATAAATTAGGCCTAAGAGAATAAGCCCAAATTACATCACTCTTTATGTGCGACCCTATAAGCTCATTTGATGCTGGCAATGGGCTTGATCATACTTCAAGGCCCATAAGTCGTAAGTGGCCTCTAGCAAGACATTATGACTACGTAAATCAAATGAGGATCGGTAATTTGATTTAACCTGTAACTATGGTTACAAACTCAGTCCCTTTGTAACACGATATCAAGATTAATCATAAGGCATGGTATATGTCAACCTTTGATTAATCATAGTTTCTCGGTTCTCAGGTTGACTGACTATAACAAATGACATTGATGACTCCTCATCAATTCATTTGAGCACGGCCATGTATTTCTTCAGTCATATTTTTCAAGAGGCACAAATGATATCACTCTCATTTAAGAAAGGTACAAATCCCATCTACGTCATTCACATCCCTCCGTATAATTCATTTAATGTCTAACCTAAGACTACTTGTTATCTGGTTAAAGATAACTTAGTTTAATGTCAAAACACTGAATTCCTCATGTAGGGAACCATAATGACTTCAAGTCAAAGGACTAAAGTCAAACCATATTGAGAATAACTAATGATATGAAATCATGTAGTGTTCTCTCTGTGGGTCGGTCAAATATGTGTTCTCTAACATATAGTAATGTATCTTATTTGATAACTCATATCCATGATCAGTAAAACGTGATCATCACTCAGAACACATACTAGCCTTAATTCATTATTGTTCCACCAATAATGATCGACCAGGAACAGTTTAGAATATTATTATAATGCTTATGGTTTTACAATCAAGTCACGTACTTGATGACATAAACTTAATACTATTCATGGAATGTAAATCACATTACATAAATAATATACATCCATATATAAAAGAATACCTCATAATATATAAATAATAAATCAGAATGTCAGTACAAAAGTCACATATGATCATTAGCTAAGGGCACACTACTAGCAAGAAATGAATATATAGGTGATTGGAGGGTAAAATGGTAATATTTGATAATTACAATCTCGTTTCCTTTTTTCACCAATGAATTTATTTTTTATTTTTTTCCTTCTCCAATTTCTGAACTCACTTCTTAACTCCTTATAGCCCTTTCACCTCTCTTTGCATACTTCGTCGATCATCAAATTCATATTGAAGTCTTATCGCTTTTTGATTTTATTTGGAAATGAAATAATCTAATAATGAAATTCAAACTATCTAAAAAAACTCAAGTGAAATAACATTCCATGGGTCGCTTCCTATGCAGCATTTCTTTTAACATCAGTAGCTCGATGTTCTTCTTTGCTCACGATTGTTCAAATGAATGGTGCAATGGTAGTGCAGTCACTGATCTTACAATTTGCACATGAGCTACCATGCTCTAGATTCTACCTTCCTTGTGATTCTTCGTTCTTCACCTTCTTCTTGTAACACCCCACTCCCGCTGAACCCGAACCCGATATCGATAGTGATATCCAAGTCCGTGCCCCGCGAGGGTGGTGTGCCACACAATCGTTTCTTTTTGAATGCATTCCTAGGATCCTCAATGTCTTCCCATTGTCCTCGAAGTTTGATTTCCTTGATATTATTTGGAGGTAAAGGAGAACTGTTGTCTTTCTTTGACACTTTGAAGGTTATTCGCTACTTTCCTACCCTTAGAGTTAATTCACCCCCATCAACATCAATTATTAAGCGAGTAGTGGCCAGGAACTTTCGTCCAAGGACCATAGGGATTTCCATATCTTCTCCAATATCCAATATATAGAAGTCTGTGGGAAAGGTAAATTTATCAATTTGTACTTGCACATCCTTAATAATCCCCTTCGGTTGATGAACTATTCTATCGGTTGTCTTTACTAACATCTACATTGGTTCTGACTCTCCTAATCCTAATTTTTGACTAAAGGTATAGGGCATCATATTGATACTCGCTCAAATCTATGAATGCCTTGTCTATTTTGACTCCATTGATACTACAGAGAATGTAAAAATCCCCTTGGTCCTTTTTCTTCTTTATTATGTTAGGGTTTTTTTTCTCTATATGCTCATTAACCTTCTTTTTGACTAGTTGTTTTAGTGTGAGCCTTATTTGTAGATGTTCCGTTATGTCCTCAACCTTGCTTGATTCAACCTCCTCAAAATTCCTCATTGCCCTCCTTAAAATTGACTTCCACTGAGCTAGAATAGGGTATGGAATTTCAAGTCGAGGTCCTTGATTAGCTCAATTACGAGCTCACTTGGAAGTAATTCCATAATTACTGGTCCTTTTCCTTTATCTCCTTCTTCCTTCGCATGTTCAAGTTTCTTTTAATGGTTCTGAGTGATGGCCATGATCCTTTCCTTTGGGTTAGACTTGGTATTGCTTAGAAGGGTTCCTACATTCTGAGTAGATATTGCCTTCACTAGTTGACCTACTTAGACCTCCAGATTGTGTATTGAAGAGGCGTGGTTCTTGGTGACTTGCTCGAATTTGTTTTCAATCCTCCTGTGTGCAACCTCCATGCCTCTAATTTTATCTAAAATCTTATCCAACTTGGATTCCACTAAGCTTGGTTTATCTTGTTGGAAGCCTGATTGTCTTTGAGAGCTGAATTGTCCTCCAACATTGTTCATCCAAGAGAAGTTAGGGTGATTCTTCCACCCAGGGTTATAAGTGTTGGAGTAAGGATTGTTTCCCTCTCCTCATCCATATTGAGCTCCCATACAATTCACTTGCTCTGGATCACTTTCCTTCATCAAGAACTAGTCCACTATATCATGGTCCATTTGTCCACAGAGTTCACACTTAAGTTGCACGACCTTTACCAGAGCTGAGGATGAAGCCTTTATGTTGTTGAGCTATTGATTCAAGTTATCAATTTTAGCTAGGATTTCCATCATTTGATCAACAACTACAATTCCTTTTTGTTCACGGAATATAGTAGTTTGTCTACTCTGGTCGTTCGTTCATAGGCAGCTATTATCACCATCTCCTCTATTAGCTCTTCCTCTTCATTAATCATCTTTATGACCAATGATCCTCCTAAAACTGCATCAATCGTGCCTCTCGTATGTGGGGTTCCTCTATTATAGAACTTTTGCAATAAGAATTCTTTAGGAAAGTTATGGTGTGGGCATTTTTGCTGCAAATCCTTGTATCTTTCCCACGCTTTGTAGATAGATTACTCGTTACTTTGCTAGAATTTGGTAATTTCCTTGTTGATCTTAGTAGTCTTAGTTAGGTGAAAATATTTGTCTAAGAAGGCATAAACTAACTGATCCCAAGTCATGACATTGGCTAGGTTGAGGGAATGATTCCAAGCCTTTGCTCTATCTTTAAACGTAAAGGGTAAGAGCCTAATTCTAACTGCATCTTCCTATATCTGATTGTACCTAAAGGTATCACAGATTTCAAGGAAGTTCACTATATGTTCATTAGGATCTTCGTTCATCAGTCCATAATACTACATGTTCTGTTGAAGCATGTTTAGGAAGGCTAGTTCGATTTCAAATGATGTTGCTTGTATGGGTGGCCTAGCTACTCCTTGGTTAGCCGCATTAAACCCTGGTCTCATAAAATCAATAAGGGTCCATTGTTGATGTCTTTAGTATACGCTCTATGGTCCAAATCTTGTTGAAATTCCTCGACCATTGTTGATTTCGCAAATTATTCTTCTTTGTCACACCGAGCTTTTCTAATGGTTCGTTCTAGTTGAGTGATGTCTAAATCTAAGGTTTAAGTTGTGCAACTTAAATTTCTCATGACTCTTGTGTTCATGCAAAAGCATGATTTCAAAAGAAAGACAAAAAAAAAATGAAAAGCTAACTAAATGCCTCAAACTATATAATTAAACTAATCGCCTCCTCAACAATGATGCCAAAAATTTGATCGTGGTTTTTTGATGTGTGTAAATTCTAATTAATAACCTCCATAATCAGCAAGCGTATGGGTCGTTTGCATAATACCTACGGTGTCGATCCCACGAGGAGGCATAATTCAATCCTAAAGTCTAAAGTTAAAACATTTCCTAATAATTCAAAATGTAACAAAACTAAGTAATCACACAACTCAATTCCAAGAATCAATTATGAAAATATTAATAAAGTAGCAGTTGCAACACACACTAAAGAATCAACCGAAAGGAACTATTAATTGAGAGAAAGGGAAATTTTTTCCTATCTTTAACGATAACCTAATCAATTATGAATTATCAGATTATTGGTCTTAGATGATCCTAAGGTTGATTACTCTCTCTCGAGTTATAACCATTAACCCTAAATTATGAACCCTAATAAGATTATGGAAAATTGTAATTTCTCAGTTAACAATCTATCTAAAACCTTAATTAGATCTAAAGTTATCCAATAAACTATAGGGAACCTTTGTGAGATCTCTCTTCACAAAATTACCGATTTGATTAATTTCTCATTCTTATTAAAACACCTTACTCTCATTAGCCTAATTTAATTATTTTTCATTCGATTCACCCTCTCAATTTATTACTGAATTATGCAATCAGAGAAACCAATCATAATAAATCTAATAAACATAAAACAATCAAATTTTATTAAATCAAAGATAAAAAACCCGAAGGTGAGTTTAGAACATCTCAACATTCACAAATCCTATCATCAAACTACTATTTCCAATTCTATATAATAATAAAAATGTAAAATAATAGGAAATACGATCTTAGATGGAGATGGGAGGAAGCAATGTTGAGAAACTCCAAATGTGGGAAGTATGTTGCTGTCAGCTTCTTCTCTATTTCTCTCTTCCTTCTTCTCTCTCTCAATCTTTCGTTGAACTTTCTCTGGGGTTTCTATTCAAAGTGGCAGATGCAAAAAACTCATTATCTTCTTTGTCTTATTCTTTATATACCTTTTGTGTTCTGCATAGCGCTCTGGTTTTTCTAGGGTTTGAAAGGTCCAACAGCTCCCTTGAAACTTGATGTTTTGAAATGTTTATGCATCTACCCGATGCAGGTTACGACTATGGCCCTGCAAGCCAAGATTGTGGGCCACATCTGAGCCTTAAGTCATAATTGTGGCAAGAAGGCCATGATTATGGGCCATTTCTTGGGCTTCTGTCATGATCGTGTTATATGGGCTATGATCGTGGACTGACTCAAATGCTTCTATCATGATTGTGGCCTATTGTGCCATAATCGTAGGCCATTGTTTCAGCTTGAGTGTCCTTGAAACTTCTCTGTTCTTCGATGTTGACCCTTAAACACTAACAAACATACCAAGGTACCTCAAAAACATAATTATTAAGCTCAAAGACTTGTACTCACCTGTAAAAACACTTAAACACAATTAATTAACAAAATAACACAATTTAAACCCAAACACATGCTAAACAATTAAGTTAACAATTAAATGCATATCAAACTAAGCCTTAAAACATGATGGAATTCACACTTATCATTTATGCCTTCAACTTTTAACCTTTTGAGACTTATAGAAGAAAATCACATGTAAACATTTAAACACAGCAAAAATGAAATAGGTAAGGGCTGGAAGTTTTGTCATCAATCACTTTACTACATATCCTCTAAAATTTTATATTTAATTACTTATTTCAATCAAAATGTTCTCAACTAATTTTGCAGAACTTAGTCATTGAAAATTTTTAACTAGTGACCTCATCTAATAGGAAAGAATAGTAGACCATAAACCATACCACACATATGTAAAGATCGAATTTTTAATCAAAAACTTGAAATAATTAATAAAATCAGAATGTTTTAACACTAAAAAATATCATTAAACAAATTTGAACATGCGTATTAATAAGTGATCAAGCATACATTAAGCCCATAAATTTAGTCATCTAAATTTAGATTTTTATCATCGACATCTCGAGCTATAAAGTAGGCCAACTTTAGAGATGCTCAGCAGCTGAGTTTCCCTTATCTCCCTTTATTAATCTAGAACCAAACCAGCTCAACTCTAAATTGATTAATGTAATTCTTTCCAATATTAGCCCCAAGAATTTCAAATAACCAGCTAGCAAAATTCCTATATCATGTGACATTCTAATTAAATCTCAGCCCTTTGATTGACTAACGATTTAATAGTCGCTAATCGACTCGCTAAACTTAATAGCAATTATGGATTAAAGACAAAGTGATAGCAGTCAATTCATATTCAACTATATCGACACGTCTCTTAATTATGTAAGAACATGAATTGTAAATAAATTAGCTCAAGCATCGAACAAATACTGAAATACTTATAATGGTAGAATTAAATTGAAAATAATTGTCTCAAATTATCCAAACAAAGAACTAAATTGAACTTTTAAAACCCTTAAGCAAGTTAAATTTGAAGAACTAGATACAAAGAGAGTAAGAGTGAGAAAGACTCATTTGATTGATAGCCCAAACTCAACAGATTGACAATCGCTTTGAACCGTTAGCTCAAAATATAAAATCCTCCTCTAAAGGTCTTGATCCAGCTCAATTTTGATGTTTTTGTACCTCTCTTATCACTCGAACACCTCCTTGCACTAGCCTTCTTCACCAATAGCTCTCAAGCTTTGTGAGATTGTTTTTTTCAATTGACATGATATGCTCGATCGTCTCTCCTTTTCCACTGCTTCTTTTTATTAGATCCCAATACACACTAAGAGCCACACTTTGATTACTCTTTAATAAGCTTCCTCTTAACTCTTCCATTTTGAAGAGAGTTGAAACAGAGAATGTCGAGTCTGTTGGGATTTTTACGTTTCACTTCATTTACTAGCTACTACGTTTTTATTTCTTTTGAAGTGTTGTGCATTTCTTCTTCCTATCATTTTAATGCCCTCTTTATTTGCTCTATGTTTTAATTCATCTCATCCTAAATACTTGGTTTGCTGTTATGTTGCCGTTTCTCTTTTCTTTGGTTTGGACTGTTGCATTTTCTATTATATGTTTTACTCCTCTGGTGGACCTTTGTGTTTCTGCTTGCTCCAACATTTTGCTATTTTTTAATTACATTTTGGTGGCTATCTTCTACTGTTGCATTGACGTATAGCTTCATCTGTTATGTTGTCACGTTTTGTTTCTTGGATGTTGCCATTTTCTTCTTATTGTTTCCATTTTTATTTTTTCCTTTGTTTTGCATTTTACTCCATGTGGTGTTACGTTTTGGACTTTTTTCTAGTTGTTTCTTCTATTGCACGTATGACTTGCTCCTCTGCTACGTCGTTTTACTTTTATGTGCCTGGCTTTTCCTGCTATTGTTTTGACTGCTACTAGTGGTGTGCTACGTTTTATCTCTTCTCCACCTAATTGCATCAGTCCTTAAAGCCTAATAAAAAAGTTCAACTTAGTCCAATTTTACATTCAAATTTATAATAAATAATTTTGAGTCTTAACTAATAAAATATGAATAATCA
The DNA here is from genome assembly GCA_027478495.1 of Erythroxylum alaternifolium. Lineage (NCBI taxonomy): Eukaryota > Viridiplantae > Streptophyta > Magnoliopsida > Malpighiales > Erythroxylaceae > Erythroxylum > Erythroxylum alaternifolium. The sequence continues at coordinate 61,912,094 of JANIIA010000005.1, forward strand.
TGCCCAAGTGTGTAATAAAGATAACTAAATGGACTAAGTTTAAAGGAATAAAAAATATAATATTTTGCATTTATCATAGACAATGGGGAACAAATGTCTAGAAGACCATAAAATTGAATTTGGACTTTTACTATATGAAAATTATGAAACAAGTAGAGGTATGAATTTTGGGTAGGGGACACAATGGATAGGAAATTATAATATTTTGAGTTTGTTTTCATTTCCGATTTTTACTGAATCATATCCAAACCTTTTACGATGCTTATGAAGCTTTTCAAACACCTAAACATAAGTAAAATATGACTTACCATATATGAATTCGGTGAGAGAGTGTTTTGAAGAAATTGATAAGTTAGAATGGAGAAAATATAGTATTGAAGTAATTTTCAAAGTTAGATTCTAAAATGGAGAACAATAGATAAGCTAACGAAATAGAATAGGTCATAAGTTGTATCAAATCATTGTAATCCTTATATAAGATAACTTTCAAGATATCAAGTCAAATGATCACTTATACAATCATCACAGTAAGAACTTTCATAGATATACAAGTAACGTTTTAAATGGATTTCTCATAGTTGGTCAGTTCAGAGAACTTATTGTCTAGTAAGCACTCACACGTTTGTTTATGTATCACTATACTTTTAGTCTATGAGATTTAGTACTTCCTTCATAAAAAAACAAAATGATTGCTATCCTTTTTATGTTCTATTAATTTCTAGTCTTAATAAAATAATAATAGAAACAATTTAGGGATAATGCATAAATGTAATATAAATCTTATAATTATAATCTCATTATAATTGCATTTTTAATGTATAATTATCCATATAGTTTATCATATATATAAACATGTACAAGATAAAGAGTTTCTTTAAATAATGTTCACTAAACTAAAACCAATCGACTGGCTCAAGGGCATAAACTAACTAACATATGCTTAATTGATTGTATAATTATTTTATAACATTTAATGATTAATGATATGAAATTGCATAAGATACTTATTTTAAATCATATGTGGATTTAGGCATAATTCAGAAGTGAAAAAGCTAAAGTGAGTCGATATTACTACATATGAGCTATTTCTAACACTCACTTGTCTTTATGGAGCAATAAGAAGAAGATTAAAATCAAAAGAAGATAAGAAATTACCAAGAAAGATGAAAAATGAAGAGCATCAAGACCACTCATGGCTTGTTGGAAATTTGTCACAACCGTGAGTGAATTACAGTAGCCATGGATTACAAGATAAAGATACCTCATGCTACCAAAGGATCTAGCTGTCCCATGCATTAAAACCTAGCTATTAAATATAAGAAACATGTGTGGAGTGGGGCTACACTTGGAAGAACAAAGAATGGACAACATCATTGGAAATCCAAAATGAAGAAGGCTAGAAAAGGATTAAACTCACAACCATATACATATAAATGGCTCATTGTACAACCGTGAGTTTTAACTCACAGCTCTGCAATATACATGCATAGGCATGAGGCAACCCTTATGCCTATACAACTTGAGTTTTATGGGAAATAAAGAAGTAAAATGTGGCTAAAAAAAATCATGATTTGGAGAATAAAACAACTACTCATTTATAGTATATGGATCAGGAGTTTCTTGACGTCACTGCCTCCCATCATCCGTTCAATTCATATTTCATGTTATTTTCAGTTTTATTATTGTATAGAATTAGAATAACAGTTGATGATATATTTTTTTATGTTGATGAAGTTCTAAACTGACCTTGTTTTATCTTTGAGTTAATGAAATCTAATTGTTTATGTGTTATTTAGATTTATTGTGATTTAATTTTGGACATGCATAATTCAATAATAAACTGAGAGGGTGAATCGAATGAAAGATTTTTTGTGATTGATTCTTGAATTGATTTGCTTGATTAAATTAAATTCTTATTTTAGTTCTGTTACATTTTAAATTTTTGCGAATTATTTTGGCTTTATATTTTAGGATTAGATTATCTCTCCCTCCTTGTGGGATCGACACATTAGGTACTGCACGAACAAACTATGCACTTTTAGATTATCGAGGTTAATTAATTAAAACTTTCACATATCAATATCATGTTTATGGCACCATAGCTGAGGAAGCGATTGGTTTAATTATATAGTTTAAGGCGTTTAGTTAGTTTTTAATTTTTTTCTTTCTTTTTATTTATGAAATCCTGCTTTAGCATGAACACAAGAGTCATAAGAAGTTCATGTTGTGTAGCTAAAACCTTAGATTTAGACATCAATCGAATTGAACGATCCATTAAGAAAGCTTGGTGTGAAGAAGAAAAGGAAATAGCTAAAACAACAGTGGCAGAGGAATTTCAAAAAGATTTGGACTGCAAAACGAATGAAGGATGTTAACAACAGACTCTTATGGATTTCATGAGAATAGGGACCCTCCTAAACATGCTTCAATAGAACGTGTAGTATTATAGACTAACGAATGAAGATCTTACCAAACATATAGTGAACTTCCTTGCAATCTGTGATACCTTCTGGTACTATTAGATGTCGAAAGATGCGGTCATAATTAGGCTCTTTCCTTTTACCCTTAGAGATAGAGCAAAGGCTTGGTATCATTCTCTCAACCCAACCAATTTCACCACTTGGGATCAGCTAATTTGTGACTTTTTAGTTTCCCTTACCAAAACCATGAAGATTGTCAAGGAGATTACTAACTTCTAGCAAAGTGACGGGGAATCGATCCATGAAGTGTGGGAAAGATACAAGGATTTACAACAGAAATGCCCACACCATAATTTAACCAAGGAATTCTTGTTGCACACATTCTATAATAGAGTAACCCCATATATAAGAGGCACGATTGACATAGCTTCAGGGGGATAACTGATGAGAAAGACGATAAATGAAGCGAAAGAGCTGATAAAGGAGAGGGCAAGTAATAGTTGCCTATGGATGAATGTCCGGAGTAGACAAACCACTACTTTCTGAGAATAAAAAGGAAGTTTAACTGTTGATCAAATGACAGAGGTGCAAGCTAAAATTGACTACCTAACTCGACAACTTAAGAACATTAAGGCTTCGTCCTCAGCTCTAGTAAAAGATGTGCAACTTAAATGTGAACTCTGTGGAAAAATGAACCATGATATGGTCGACTGTTTCATGAAAAACGAAAGTGATCTAAAGTAAGTGAATTATATAGGAGCTCAATATGGACAATGAGGGGGAACAATTCCTACTCCAACACTTACAACTCTGGGTAGAAGAATCACCCTAACTTCTCTTGGATGAACAATTGTTGGATGACAGTTCAGACCTTAAGGACAACCAGGCTTCCAACAAAATAAAATCCAAGTTAGACAAGATTTTAGATAAAATTGGAGGCATAGAGGCTGCACATAGGAGGCTTGAAAACGAATTCGAGCAAGTCACTAAGAACTAGGCCTCTTCAACAAACAATCTGGAGGTCTAAGTAGGTCAACTAGCGAAGGCAATTTCTACTCGAAATGTAGGAATCCTTCCAAGCAATACTGAGTCCAACCCAAAGGAATGAAATATGGCCTTTAATCAGACCCAAGAAAAGCAACTCAAACATGTGAAGGAAGATGGAGCTAAAGGAGAATGACAAATAATTATGGAATTTCTTCCAAGTGATCTCATAATTGAGCCAATCAAGGAACTTTGAACTAAATTTTCATACCCTATTCTAGCGCAGTGTAAGTCAATTTCAAGTAGGGCGACAAGGACTTCTAAGGAGGTTGAATTAAACATAGTTGAAGACATAACAGAACATCTGTAAACGAAGCTCACACTAAAGGAATCAAATAAGAAGAAGGTTAAGGAGTGCATAGTGGAAGAAAACCCTAACATAGCACAGAAGAAAGAGGACCCAAGTGACTTTTACATTCCTTGCAATATCAATGGAGTCAATATAGACAAGACATTCATAGATTTGGGAGCGAGTATCAATATAATGATCTATACCTTTAGTCAAAAATTAGGGTTAGTAGGGTTAGAACCCACAAAGATGCTAGTGAAGACGACGGATAGAATAGTTCATCGATCTAAGGCGATTATTAAAGATGTGCAAGTAAAAATTGATAAATTTACCTTCCCCATAGACTTGTTTATATCGGATATTGGAGAAGATGTGGAAATCCATATGGTCCTTGGACGACCATTTTTGACCACTGCTCACTCAATAATTGATGTTAATGGGGTGAACTAACTCTGAGATTCAGAAAGCATTAAATAACCTTGAAAGTGTCAAGGAAAGACAACAGTTCTCCTTTACCTCCAACTAATATCAAGAAAACTGAATGTCGAGAACAATGGGAAGATATTGAGGATCCTAGGAACCCATTTAGAAAGAAATGCTAAAGAAGAAGGCAAAGGAAGGAGAATTAAAGGGAGAGTGGTATCTAGGGAGTGGTAGCTCATGTACAAATTGTAAGATTGACGACTGAGCCACCATTGCACGATTCATTCGATCCACCTTGAGCACAAGAAATGAATGGAGCTACCGACATTAAAAGAAGCGATGCATGGGAGACAACCCATGGACTGTTAATTTGATGTTATTTCCCTTTATTTTTAGATAGTTGGATTTCGTAGTTAGGTTATTTCATTTTCAAATAAAATAAGGAAGGCATAGGACTTAACGTGAAGTTGATGATCGAGGAAGTAAGCAAAGTAGAGGTGAAAAGGGCATAAAGAGTTAAAAAGTGATTTTGGAAACATGGTGAAGGACAAAAAAAGAGAAAAATTAAAAATTGGTGGAAAAAATGCAAGCCACGATCGTGGCCTGCGGTAGGGTAAAAAGGGGACATCTGAATTTTAGCGTCAAATTTTACTATTTTACAGTCCATTCACCTATATATATGTATATTCATTTCTTCATTTTTTCACTCACTTTCATTTTAACTTTATCTCTCTAATTTTAGAACTTCTAAACATTCTCACTTCTCTCTATCCAAATTCCAAACTTCTGGTATCCTCCAACTTCTACCTACTTCCAATCTAGTATGTTGCACATTAAGCAGTCAGCAAAGCACAACCAATCATCGGAACAAACCCAGGTAGTTGGATGAGGGTGAATGAACAAGGTGGCAAACTTTAAAGCACCCTTCCTGATCTACATAAAGGAGGAAGATATTCATTTCCAATCCCTCGATGCTAAACAAATTGTAGTCCTAAAATATTTTGATTTTGATACACTTGATAGGCTAGAACTGTGAGATAAGGTAGAGAACTTAGCAGAAAGAATTCAGTGGGCGAAGTGCACACACTTCCAATATCCTGTCTACAGGAGCTCACTCTAGAATTCTTCACTTCCCTATATTACGAACCTAGTATCCCTAAACAAATGTGGTTTAGGTTATGGGGACGAAACTATGAATTGAACATCGAAATCATGTTCTATATTTATGGGCTGCCTGAGTCTTCCATTATCGATCAACCTGATGACTTTTGTGCTTCTCGCTATTGGAATGAGCTCACTGGATTAGAGCGATTTAACGCTAAAAATGCCCACAACAACATCATCAGAACCTATAAGCACTTGTTATTGAAAAAATTCATATGTCAATTGGTTTTTGGTAAATCAGAACCCAACATGTGCTCAACAAAGGAACTTTTTCTGCTGTGGTTCATCATAGTGTGCATCTCCACACAGGTGATGAATGTTATTATTGCAACTCTACGTAAGAGGAGCAACAGTTTAGGTATAGGGTACTTGGTTTTTGCCATTGCTAAGTATTATGGCTAGGATTATAGCTGTTTAACCGTCCACTTCCCAGATTTTCTAAATCATCATCATCTATGGTATGCTAAGATCCTTAAGTCCCATAATATGGAACTCCGGGATATCAGTCAAAAGAGCATGTGAAGATTAGGGCCAGTCAAGTGAGTTCGAGTATAGTTCCACATTAGTAGGCGGAAGAGGGCTTGACTAGTGAAGAGTCCAAGGAGGAAGAAGACACAGAAGAACCGGGTTGGAAGAAAGTGCTTAATACAATCTCTGTAAACCCCAAGGTAATCACAGATACACTTGCAGAGAACTCTAGAAGAATGAAGGAGATGACTTGAACACAACGACATCAGAGCCAGGATATATCTCGTATCCATTATTACTTTAAGGCTTAAGGTGTCTAACTGCCACATCCAACACCATCCCCGCCTCCATCACCGTGAGGCTTTGTTCTAACCCTTTTCTTTTTAAAATTTAGTCTTTATTTTATTTTTTTACTTTAATCTATGTTTCTCTCATTTCCATATGTGATTGTTTGTCTCCATCTCACATTGAGAACAATGTGTTGTTTAATTGTAGGGAGGGTTATGTGTTTTACTTTGAATGTGAAATTTGCATATTATATGATTGTTGTTAGGTTACATTTTATGAATCGTGTGAATGTGCCAATGGCTTAGGTGGATTGGAATTGATTTAATTTTGAACATAGTCTATTAGGTTGTGAAGAATAATTAGCTCACAAAATTAGTGAAGTGGGTTCTTTGACTAAATATGCAGCTTAATTAGGATTTAGTGTTCATTTGTAACCCTCTAAATTGTCATATTCATTCATAATTTGAGGTCTTTCAACTTAGGTATCTTTGTTAATATTTTTTCATGGGAACAAGTAGCTAAAGCAACAAGGTAGGCAAAAAAAAATTGCATTTGTCAATGTTAAATAAATTACTATTCAGCTAGCCTTTGGGTTATGAATAGAGCTAGTAGCTAGTTGAGAACGTGAAGTAGCTGAGTAACCAAATTGATATGCATCAAAAATGTGTGCCTTCACGTCAAAAGGCTATAATGACGATTCAACCAAGTAGCTTAATAAAAAATGACTTAGTCGAGTAACCAGATCGACATTCATCAGCAATGTTTGCCTCTGAGTAAAAAACTAGGTTTATGTTTATAAAATATATATATATATAAAATAAAATATATGTTTTCTAGTAAAACCTACTAAACTTGTAATAGCTTGACTTTCATGAAAACATATTTAGGAGTAGTTACAGAGATTGAATGACCAAAGAATTATTAATGTGTGTGTGCTATTGAAAAGCTAAATAATTTAACATTTGGATCTGGATTAATATATATATTTAGTTCAAAGCGCCTAGACATGGATTTTTCTTGTTAATGATTTAAAATGACTTGAATGATTGTGTTTTAAAGTTAAATTTTATTTCGTGAAGCTAAAGTCATTATCTCATTGTTGCATTTTGTGTTGTGTGTTGTGTGATTTTGTATGTTTTTTGTTTTGTTTACTTAAGGACAAGCAAATGTTTAAGTGTGAGGATGTTGATAAGTATGAACTGCATCGTGTTTTAGGGCTTAGTTTGATATGTATTTAATTATTAATTTAATCATTTAGTATATGTTTAAGTTAGAATTGTGTTAGTTTGTTAATTATTTATGTTTTAAGTGTTTTATGGCTTAGTACAAGTCTTTGAGCTTAATTATTATTTTTTTTAGGCAACTTGATGTGTTTGTTAGTGTTTTAGGGTGAACATCGAAGAATAGAGAAGTTTCAGAGACCCTCAAGCCAAAATAAGGGCCTATGATTATGGCACAACAAACCTCGATCATGAAATAAGCACTAGAGTTACCCCACGATCGTCGCCCATATGCCACGATCGTGACAGAAGCCCAGAACATGGCCCATGATCATGACCTACAAACCACGATAGTGACAGAAGGCTCAGATGTGGCCCAGGATGTTTAGTTTCAAAGAATTTTTAGACCTTATGGACCCCAAAAAAAAGCTAGGATTACTCAGAACATAAAATGTATTTAAAAAATAAGACAAAGAGGCAGAGAAAGCTTTTGCATTAGCCACTTTTAGAAAGACCCTAGAGAGAATTATCGAGAGATAGAGAAAAAAATAAGGAAAAGAGAAGAGGAGAAGAAGCTACTCGATATGCTTCTCGGATCAGGAGTTTCCTGACGTTGCTACCTCCCATTATCTATTCAATTAGTATTTCTTATTATTTTCACTTTTATTATTGTATAGATTTGGAATAATAGTTAATGATAGGATTTTTGGATGTTGATGATGTTCTAAACTCACCATTGAGGTTTTGTCTTTGATTTAATGAAATCTGATTATTTATGTGTTATTTGGATTTATTATGATTTAAATCTAGACAAGCATAATTCGATAATAAACTAAAAGGGTGAATCAAATGAAAAATAATTAAATTAGGCTAATGAGAGTTATGTGATTTAATAGAACAAGAATTAAACCAAATCAGTAAATTGTGCGAAGAGAGATCTTGCATAGGTTGCTGATAGTTTATTAGATAACTTTAGATCTAATTAGGGTTTTGGATATATTGTTAATTGAGGAATTGCAACTTCCATAATCTGATTAGGGTTTATAATTTTGTAATGGTTATAACTCGAGAGAGAGTAATCAACCCTAGGATCATCAAGAATCAATAATCCAGTAATTCATAATTGATTAAGTTAGTGTTAAAGATAGGCAAAATTATCTTTCTCTTAATTGGTAATTCCTTTAGGTTGATTCTTGAGTGTATGTTGCAACTGCTAAATTACTAATATTTTCGTGATTGATTCTTGAATTGATTTGCTTGATTGAATTGAAATCTTATTTTAGTTCTGTTACATTTTGAATTATTCAAATTATTCTAGCCATAGATTTTAGAATTAGATTATCCCCCTTATGGGAGCGACACCTTAGGTACTATGTGAATGAATCATACACTTGCGGATTATCGAGGTTAATTAATTAAAACTTTAACACATTAAATAACTTGATCACTACACGACCATGCATAGGACCATGTATGTGAGCTACATGACCAACTATTTGTAGAAACACAAATTTGTTCATGCTTGTGTAAATAACCATGTATGTTCTTAAACCCTAATTTTTGCTATAAAAGGCCATGCAAGCAATTAAACAAAGGATGAAGTGTTTTAGAAGCACAAAAGTGGGTAGAATAATTACTTATTTGAGATCTATGAGGAACTAACCTTCTTTCTTACAATTTGAAGGAGAAATTGATACTGAATGACATATTTGGGCATCTCTTCATCTTGGATTGGGTATTCATGTATAAATGATTTACACATTTTCAATAGAGATTTTATGTGTGAATCTATTTTTAAAATCTAGAATACAATACATAATCTTTGTAACTCTAATTCATTTATGGTAAAATAATGGTTGTGAATCGTTAAGGATAACATATCATAGGTTAAATAACCTGAGCTTGTATGGTTATTGCCTGGAGTAATTTTTTTCTAATTTATAATGTTATTGTTATACTAAATCTAGAGAGTTTGTTGTAGGTTGTTTGATGGCTATGTTTAATTAAAAAGCTTCTTTTACTTAGATACGACATAAGGGGAAATTTGGGAAAATAGAGCTTTTTGTTAACCAATGGTTAATAGTTTCTAAGAGAGTTAAAAGAATAGATGAATATTAAGTGTGCTTATTCATATGGTGGTCAAGATTGTATCAAGAACTAGATTCCAAATGAATTAGGTAATCTTATCATTTTCCCACTATTTGATTTGATTTGGTCTCATTAGTTCAAATTTACTTTATTTTCTTAATCGAATATAACCAAACCCTCCTTATATCCTAAACACTGATTCATTCATTACAAAAGCTATACACATACACACTATCTGTTGATACAATCTTTACTCACCATTACTTCAAATTTAGTGTTCAGAGTTAGGTTTTATTTTTTGGTGTTTTTGACACACATCATATTAGACATGGGTATCCATTAGGTTTTATTTTCTTGTATGATTAATGCAAATCATATTAGACATGGGGATCCAATTCCCCAATCTATTCACTATGGTTACTGAGGCATTATGTATAATGATTTAGATTTTCACTTTAAATAATATTGTATTTGTTTATTGTCACAAATGTAGTGGCTTAAAGATCAAGCATTTAGCCTTTGCAGATAATATGATGATTTTTTATGGAGCTGAATATTATTCCCTTAGTCTCCTTATGAGAATTGTGACAGAGTTCTCCAAAAGTTTTGGACATAAAGTGAAATTCTAAAGGAGAATTATTTACCTGTCTTTAGATGTTAAAGATGCTAAGGAATTAAAAAGGATATCTAGATTGGTAATCTCTATTCAAATTCCTTAGAGTGTTATCACCACTAAAAACATATGCAAACCTACTGTTAGAAACATTCAAGTTCAAAATGAATGCATGGTAGAACATATTTCTATCTATAGCTCGGAGACTCTAATTAATCTCCTCATTACTAAGAAATGCTCATATTTTTTGGAGTGTACACATATTTATGCTAAGGAAAATAATCTAGGTGCAAGATACATCACATATATCCTTTAGCTAGGTAAAGCTAATGTCTCTAAAGGGGAAAAGGTGAAATGGGATGAATTATATCTACCTAAATAGTAGGGAGGCCTTGATTTGGTCCCAATACAAGTTATGTAAAGAGTTCTCTTTGCCAAGAGACTGTGGAGAATTCTCAATAAAAAAGAAACCTTGTAGCCAAAATGGATCAATGAGTATTGATAAAGAGAAATAAGCTTTTACAACTAAACATAATATGGAATAATCATGGAATCTTACTCGAATGCTAAGGATGAGAGAGAAACTTTATCCTTTATTTAATTACCATGTTGGGAATGGGAATAAGACTTGGTTTTGGTTTGACAATTAGACTAATTCATTCCATTGTTCAAAAGGAATAAGTTGAGTCACTTGATTATTAGAATTACATTAAAGGCCAAAGTGAGTTTTATCATCTAAGGGGAAAATTGATGGTGAAATTTCAATTGATCTTCTACCATAGTATAACCTCAATTGGGAGGAATATAGGATTAGTTAGTTGGGGCACAACTCACAGAAGTTATCTGATTCCTTTTACTTTCAAAATTTTCAAACCTCACACAGTTAAGACCTTTTGGGTTGATCTAATTTGGATTAAAAATCTCATTCCCAAAACTTCACTTAGTAGCTAGTTAGTGATAAAAAAACTTAGGACAAAAAATAGATGGCTGGGAATCATTGATCCTATTCGCTTATTATGTAAAAACTAACTTGAAGCTATTTTCACTTATTTTACTAGTGAAATTTTTTATAGACTATTTATGGTATAATTTAGCATAAAATACCATTATATTGTCAAACTAGAAATTAGGCAAACATATTTGAATGGGATTCCAAAACATCTTTCTCCCTAAAGCAGGATGGTGTTATCATTAAAACGACTTTCACTTGCTTCGTATGCTCTTACTCCATAATTTACAAAGAATCTCAACTAGCAAAGAACATCCTAGTTGAAAAGATTCTCATTCCATACAGTGATCGATTAAATTAAAAGCTAGTCTTAGGATGAGAATCTAATGGAATCTATAGGTGTTCATTATTCCTATAGTGTGATATACTTATAGATTCCTCAAATTCTTGTAATCTCATTTACCTAAATCTCTTTTCAATTAAAGATATTATGATTGAGCCATTATAATGTTGTATATTCTAAGTTTTAGTAAATAAAATTTCATTTATTTTTAAAAAAATGATAGATTGTTGAGAAGTAAGATCTGATGACAATTTTTCAATTTCAATTTTGGTTAAACTTGAATTCATAGTCACAAGATAAATGGAATTATGTATATAGAATTCATACTTGAGAATAGAAGGAATAAGTTTTAAGTTCTACCTTTGGGACTTTCTTTTTGATCTCAATGTTTAGGGAGCTATCATTCACCAAATATTTTAATAGATCACCAGAATTATACTGAACTAACTCCTTTTTTATTAACTAATCAGTTATATCAATCTTACAACAATAGTCTCTTGGAGAAGAAAATTTAATAGAATTAGGAAAATTAAATCATCTCTCTAGAAAATTAAACTTATCTCTCTCATCAACAACACTCAAAATAAAGCTTTCCATTTTCTACATTAATAGTAGTTCTAGTTGTAGGTAGGAGAGGATTTACAAGAATGATGGGGATTTGAGTATCGTCCATCTTTAGAATAATAAAATTTGTAGGAATGAATAACTATGATAAATACATCCTCCAATAAACTTAACAGATATATGATAGAATGATTCTTTAGTTACATATACATGGTGATTATCTTTAGACCACCGATCTCGAGCTTCTCACAAATGGATAAAAGAATGAAACTTACAATTGCCCCTAAATCACATAAAGCACGATTAAAGCCCATATCACAAAGAAGATATGGAATAGAGAAACTATTAGGGTCTTTAATTTTATAAGGTAATTTATTTTAAATTTTGACAATACGTTACTTGGTTATATCTATAATTTTTTAATCCTATTTTTTAATCTCTTTAATTTCAAGGATGGAAGCCTTGCTTTTAGAAATTGTTTTTATAAGGATCTCCTAGAGATATCAATCCTTCTCTTGCTACTATTATTGGAAAAATCCAGGTAAAACTTTATCATTAGATGCAAGGTTAAGATTGTTGCTCTACCTTAGATTGTAAGTATCACTATAGGGGATACATTGAGACTAGTTTCTTATGGAAATTAGATGATCCTATATATAGTCTAGTGCTTAAAATTTATAATTAGGTTGGCCATCACCACAAATGTCATCACACATCATAGATACCAATTGAGCATCCAAATACATATTACTGTGACTATCATTCCAAGCATCCAATATTGCTATGAGCAATGGAACATTATAATCCTTTAGATAATATTATCCTCTCCATCCTTTAATTTTGTATGGTAGTTTGATTGACAAAGTTTTTTATATTATTCAGTGGTATTTTTATAATTTTTGTTGTACTTTTTCACTCTTTTTGTTGGATATTGTGCTTAATTTGTTTCAAGAGTGCTTGTTTTGAATTAACATAGTTTGAGGGTAAAATTTTCATAATTAATTAGTAATTGCACTCACTTGGTTTATAGGACAATTGATATTGCAAACTATTATTTTTTTTATTGCAGGATACTCAAGAAGTGGAGCCAAGAGTGAAGACCGAGAAATTGTTGAGCCAGAAAATCAAGGAAGAAGACCCTTCGGTACAAGTAAAACATGTTCGAGAAAATTTGGCCGCGACGAATTCAACACTTAGCTGTGGAGAAAACTTTGAAACGGCTACCTGAAACCTAAGTCATTTTTTTGGAAACCTCACTTACCCATACACATGACCTGACCTGAACATCATAAAAAAAAACCTATTTTGGGATAAGAAGGAAGGAGGCGTCAGAGACACATAATTTTTGGACACTCTCCTTTATCTTTTCTCTGCAGAACAACTCTTACCTTTTCCATTTTTCCTTCCACTGTAAAACCTACACCTGTTGGATCGAAAAAAGAAAGCATGCTTACTTGGAGAAACGGTAGATTTCAAAACTTTTAAGAAATCATTTTTCCAATGGAAGAAACAAATCCAAATCATCATGCCAATCCATAAATGATATGGTATAAGGATAATAAAAAACATAAACAAGATGAAGAGTATTACCGACTCCTTTGCTACAGCTTTAAATC
>JANIIA010000005.1:62010436-62025084 GCA_027478495.1 Erythroxylum alaternifolium
GCCACCACACAAAAGGGATGAGACATCGAAAACTACGTTGCCTCCGGTGTCTATCTACAATAAGACCCTTGTTTATTTCCATAGCTACACTGAACCAGCGACTGAACCTCACCTTTATGAAGAGGGAATGAGCTCAGGGGGCAATAGGAGTCTGGTGACCAACCATATGCAAGCATTTCCAAGGAGTACAGGTCACCAGGGTAGTTCAGCAGCCGGTGACCATGGGCCAGGCAATGTATGGGCAAAACACTCAGACGATAGATCACGTTACTAGGGATGCGCTGCGCGAGATTGCCTAAGAGTTATATGGGCCTGGGTTTAATCAAATTGTTTGACCTGAATTTAGGAAGCCTTATCCTGAATTCATTGACAAGGAAGCTTTTCCCAGATGTGTAAAAATCCTGAATTTTACATTATTTTTTAGAGAAGATGGACAGTCTACTATCGAGCACAAGCGAGGTTCACCACTCAATGCTAGAAATTTTCTAGCTATGAGAACTACGAGTATCTACTTTTGAAATTGTTCCCAAATTAGTTAACTAGAGCTATTTTCTCTTAGTATGTGTCACTGCCAAGAGACTCCGTGCTTGGTTGGGCAGATATGACAAGACTCATCCACGCTCAGTTTTACAAAAGTGAGCCTGAAGTCAGTATCACAGATTTGTCCAGGCTTACTCAGCGTATTGGAGAGAAGGCAGACGATTTCATTGCCAGGTTCAAAAGAATGAGAAACAAGAGCAGGATCAATATTCCGAAAACTGAGTTCGTGAAGATGGCGCAAAAAGGTTTGGGCTTAGAACTGAGGAAAAAGTTTCAAGGCATGGATTTTAGAGACTTTTTCGAGTTGGCTATGAAGGTGACAGAATATGAGGAGCTACTCAAAGAAGACAATAAGATGAAGAAGTAGACTATGGGGACTTATTTCAAGGAAGTCCATAACGCTAAAGTAGAAGTTGCCATAGCTGCCGTATCTGATACTGGGAGCATAGTATGCCCACATCTGGCAAAGATGCCTCCAAGGATGCAACAAAATGGTGACAAGAGGGGGAACAAGTGCACCTTCGACCTAAGTAGAACGTCTGAAATTTTCGATTATCTAATGAAAATTGATTTTATTTCTTTTCCAGAAGATCACATTTTGCCTACCAAGGAGGAGATTAAGGCCAAAGATTATTGCAAGTATCATAACGCGTGGACTCATTCCACCAACATGTTCTGGGCCTTCAGGAACGTGTTCCAGGATCGAATCAATAGGAAAAATTCTCAAGTTCCCAAAAGAAACAATGCTCATTGACAAAAATCTATTTCCAGTGGGGTCAATGAACGTAGCAATTGTTGATATAGGAATTGGCTTAACCAAAAAAGGAGACAGGAGCCTAAGAATCAAGTTTGGAGGTCGAAAGGGTGGAACGTATGGAAAAGAAAAGACGAACTGACCACTGCCTCTAAAAGTCAGGAGAGAGTCAGTGCATTGGAAAGGATCGGTGACCTGGTCACCTAAAATAATAAGGAAGCTGGTGACCAGGTGGTCATCAGCACTGGTGATCATCTGAAATTTATTAAGCCACCGATGCCCAAGAAAGCTGAAGAATGGATTCGGGTGGAAAGTAAAAGGAAGAATAAAAAGAAAATGCTTACTGCTGCTCAGAAAAATGCTAAAATAATAAAAAGAAGGTTGCAGCTCAAGAAGTTGGCCGAGAGACTTTTCCAGGAAAAAGAAGATATGGAAATAAAACTTCAAGTTCAAGCCATGGCTCACTTTGTGGAAAAACAAAAGATGCTTGATAAAGGGAAGAAGTTGGCCAACATTACCAAGCAGATGGTTGAGCACCGTGAAGAAGGAATTTAGAAGAATAAATTCAGAAGGAAGGCAACGGAGGATGACGGTGCGGAGGAATAGGTAAACAGTTACTTCAATGTTGGTGATGTCCCTGTTTATTATGTGGGAGCTGTTTCTGTATTGTTGCCAGCTATTTTTCGCTGTGTCGATCCTGATGAAGAAGCGGAGGACAAGCCAAAAGATGAAGAAGAAGTCTGGGCTGTAAAAGAAGAACAAAATGCAGCGGAAAAATTCTCAGAGAAATCGCAAGAGACTGAGGACAACAAAACTTTGACATTCGACAAGCCGTTAACAGTGAATCACACTAAGCTACTATACATACAGGCTTGTATCAACGGGAGGCCACTGAATAGAGTTTTGGTAGACAATGGAGCAGCTATAAACGTGATTCCCTTGAAAGTGTTATTGGGGCTTGGGAAAAGAGAAAAAGATATCATTGCTACAGACTTAGTGGTGATTGCGGTGACTGGGGACGTGGCAAGAACATTGGGAGTAATTCTGCTACAAATAATAGTGGGAAGTAAGACATGTGTGTCTGCTTTCTTCGTAATCAACATAAATGCAAGTTATAAGTTACTTCTTGGTAGAGATTGGATTCACACCAACATGTGTGTGCCATCTTCCCTTCACCAGTTCTTATTGTTCTGGCATGGCAATAACGTGGAAATGGTTAAGGCAAACAATAATCCTTTCAGTGCTGAAGTCAATTTGGTGGACGCCTATTATTACCATGGAGATACTACACCGATTACTTTTGAAGGTTTGGATAAAGAAGCCAAACCTACACTGATAAAATTTGCCAAAGATAAGAATTTGCTGCTCCAAGCAACTGGTGCTAGTGAGAAGAATAAAAGCATCAGGTCCTTTAAGCAGATGGAAGAAGATGTTGGCCAATTAGGCCAATGATTGCTCAAGAAAGTGAGGAAGGGTGGTTAGTAGCTGCAACGGCCATCCAAGAAGCAATTTTGCAGCAGACCAGGAAATAATTAATGACCAACTGTGAAGTTAAAATTTTTGAAACAGAATTAATTTATGAGGGAGAAAGCCTATAAATAATAAGAGATGAAATAAGTCTAGAAGAGCTACAAGTCGCGCCACCCAAAATGGAAGATGAGAGATTTCAAGTAAAGGACCCTCTGGAAGAAATCAACTTGAATACTGCCGAGGATCGTAAAGTAACATACATCAGTGGGCTTATTAATAAGGAGTTGCGTGAAGAAATAATCAAGCTGTTTCATGAGTATAAGGACTGCTTTGCATGGGATTACAAAGATATGCCAGGCTTAAGTCGGAGTTTAGTTAAACACCGATTGCCCATTAAGTTGGAATTTCGTCCTTTTCAACAACCGCCTAAGAGAATGTCCAAGGAAGTAGAGATAAAGGTAAAAGAAGAAATAGAGAGGCTCCTCAAAGTAGGCTTTATTAGACTAGCTAAGTATAATGAGTGGCTGGCAAATATAGTCCCTGTAGTCAAGAAAAACGGAAAAATTAAAATGTGTATAAATTTTCGGGACTTAAATGCCGCCACACTTAAGGATGTATATGTAATGCCGGTTAGCGACATGCTTATTGATGCCACTGCTAACCATGAAATGTTAACATTTTGGGATTGTTTTGCTGGTTATAATTAGATTAAAATTGCCAAAAGTGATATTCATAAAATAGCATTCCAATGTTCAGGAGCAATCGGCATGTTTGAATGGGTTATGATTCCTTTTGGGCTAAAGAACACTAGAGTTACTTATGAAAAATCTAGGAACCTCATTTTCTATGATATCATTGGGAAAATTGTTGAAGTCTATATCGATGACATGGTTATCAAGTCTAAAAAATAGGGTAACCTTGTAGAATAACTCAGGCAAGGATTTGAGAGACTGAAGAGACACCAACTCCAACTCAATCCGTTAAAGTGTGCTTTTAAAGTCAGAGCTGGAAATTTTCTCGAATTTCTGGTCCATCAGAGGAGCGTGAAGGTTGATAATAACAAAACATCCAAAAGCTACTCTAGGCAAAGGCATTGGCTAAATGGTTTTCTAAATAAGTTAAAGACCACTATAAAACTTATATTTATAAGCCCAATGGTGCAGGGGGCAAATGTTTATACCAAAAAATAGGTTCGGCCCACTTTTACTATTTTGGGCTAAAAATCAGAAGCCCAAAGAGAGCCCATGGTTCGAAGTCCAAAAGAAATCCACTAATTCTGGCCCATCAAAAATCAAGTGTCCAGTAAAGAGGAAAGTAGTGGAATTTGAGTTGAAGTGGGGGTCTTGAAGTCCAAGATAATGAGGAGATAAGATGATAAACTTGATAAACACTAGGCCAAACTTTATCTCTATCTGATAGAATAAAGTTTTATCAAAATTTTATCTCTATCTGGCAGGATAAAATGTTATCGTATTACAAGTTTGATCAAGGTTGGACACCCATCAGTTTTGGCTATAAATAGAAGTTTTGAACCAGGAAAAAGTCTCTCCAACATCTCACATGTCAAAAGCCTGACATCCCAGCAAATCTATCAGTTTATTTTTTTCGGCAATTCTCTAGTTTTTAGCATAGTCTTCTTTTTTCAATTGTCATCAGTAATTTTCAATTTCTTCGTCATTGTTTTTTGCCGAATTGTTTATCAATAAAGCAAAGTTCTTTTATGTTAGATTTTTGTCTCTTTCAAACATACATAATTGTTTAATTTCAGTTTTAGATTACGAGTCGCAATATCCTTTTTCCTTATTTCTTAGTTTAGAATCATTTTAATTTTTTGCCACACTCGCAAACACATTCACACCAAAACAAAAGACTACGTGTTAACTTTTAATCAAAATAAAGGCAAACACCTTGGTGTCTTGTTTGTAATACGCTAATTTATGTTTGGTTAATAAATGGACTTTTCACATATTAAAGTGGTCTGCACTTACGAAAAAATCCTTTTTGTCCACCTTGTTAATATACACTTTACAGTGGAAATTAGTATCTGTAACAATTGTTCAGTGTCTCATAGGTAATTTTATTTTCTCTCCGGTGTAATGGGGATTATTTTGAGAAGATACCCTTTCCCTCCACCTGAGAGATTCATCAAGATTTGACCTCTCGCTTTTTCTTTTCTAACTATTGACGCAATTCTGGAGCAGTAATTAATTATTAAAATTGGGACACTTTGGACATATTCATGTGTAGTGAATTTCTGTAAGTATGGGATGACAGAGTCGCATCCATACACATATGAAATGAAGGCAATATGAGTAGGTATAATTATATATCGTGTAAGGCGACATATAGTGTACCAATTTCAAATTTGGAGTTATGGAAACAGACAACAAAAGGAGTTGCTACATTGGTCGAAATCTCTGGGCAGTCATGTCGCCGATAGAATAAGTCCAAAGAACAAGTGCATAAGAATCTTGGTAGCTCAACCTACGATTTGAATTTGGCTTCTGGACTTGACAATATATCTATCCTAATTGGCCTCTGGATTCGTAGCTTTGTCATTACAATGGAAACTGATGCTGCCTGTAGTGATAATATCTAAAATCCTTTGTAAAAAAATTATCTTAATATAAAGATAAACAATAGAATCTGTCATATATATAAATTACTAATCAAATTAAATCACTTACCTTAATATGACTTTGAATCCACTAGCCCCATAACAAGGTAGCCTTTTAGCTTTTTTTTAGTTACGTTTTAAAAATCGTAGCTAAAACTAAACATTTGGCGACAATATTGTAAATCATCGCTAAAAATAAATATTTGGTGACGGTTTTGAGAATTGTCGCCAAAGGTTAACCTTTAATAAAATCATCATAATTTGTTAAACGTTTGGCGACGATTCCTTAGTTAACCATTTGGCAACAAGTTTAAGAAATCGTCGCCAAAGGCTGATTTATAATTTTATTTCATTTAGATTGCTTTACTTTTTGAAAAGATTTTATAAAATCATTGCTAACTTTAGTGAAGATTTTCAAAATCGTTGCACATAAGATATCACCAAAAATTAGGAGGGAATGCACAAAAAAAGGACGCTTAAAGAAAAATCCCTAAAAGCAAAAGAACATTCATCTCTCAGCCTCTGCGAGTCTGCTCTCTTCGATGGTCTCCTACATTTGGGTTAGCATTTTATTCTATAGCTTGTTGCACTTTAGATTCAAAATAGGCGTTTTCCTTGTCTAAAGCAATAATTAGATTAGGTAATTTCAATTTATTGCAACTTTCATTCTCAGTTCTTAGTCAAACTTCTCTGTGATTCCTGCATTTTTCATCATTAACTGTAATGTCCCAATTATCCATGTTAGGGGCTAGGATCCCAGAATAGTGTAAATGAGAGTATACTGACAAATTAAAAGTGCATTTCATGCATCATATAGCATATTTAAATATGTGAATTGTGTTGATATTCTTGAAATAATTGTACATTCATTCATTAACATTTTTTGGGTATAATTGATTTATAAATGCGATTAAAATGAAAATTGTGGTTTTTATATGTTGAAAATTTATTTGGAGAGTGTCATTATTATTTCTGAATTTTTGGTAAATTTTAGGAAATTTTCGAAAAATTTGGGGTCTTTTTAAACTAGAAAAATGTTTAAAATGGACAAATGGAGGCATGACACGTGGACTGATTATTGAGTGCCAAATGGCTTACATGCGATGGTGACATATGGAGAGGTCTTATACATGCACGTGGTTATGTTTATGGTAAAACAATACTGTAGCTTTTGTTGTTCTTCCCCGTGAGCACCAATACCAAAACTCTCTTTCCATGATCGAATCAACTAGTTGCTTGTGTTTGTCCATTTGATTCACTCTCACTGCTGGAAACCTTGTTGAACTAAGTAAGTGCTTTTTGATGATGTTTTAACATTGTACATGAATACATGCATGAGAGGTTTAAGAAGTGTAGTTTCGGTGAATGAATGTGAGGAATGAAATATTCTTCATGTTGTTAATAGTTTAGAGTTTATAGAATAATGATGCTTAATAGCTGGAAACGTGTGTAGGAAAGCGCAGAAATGCAAAAAAGTCAATAAACATATACTCTGTTTTTCATTGTATATGCATATATGTTTGGGTATTGTTAAAGATGGATTTAAATGAGGTTAAAGTTAAAGAGAACATAGAGCAGTGTGGTGTTATGTTTTAAGAAGGATTAAGATGATAGAAAAACGTGGACTGAAAATGGAAGAAAGATACAGAAAATGAAAGATGCAGAAAAATGGAATATACGTACGTGAACAGTACGGTTAAATCTTGGATTTTTGATTTATTTTTCTTAGGTTTTAATGAGATGGAAGTAGAAAAGATGGTTTATACATTAGATGTAATAGTTGTAAAGTGATGGAGTTAAATGAAGATTTGTATTGTAGAGAGAGGAAGAAGAAGGTGATGGTTTGTGTGTATAATTTTGGTTTTTGCAGTTTGCATAAAAACTAGTGTATTTATCCAGCTTTAAGTCTTTTAGCTATAATTTTTTCATCCAAACTTCAAATGACTTGAACCAATAGATTCCTAACACATTGTTCTTCCTCTCCAAGAAAATTTAGAGCCATCTGGATTAGTTCAGGAAAGATTTGATTAATGGATTTAGGATGAAAAAGAGGAAATGTGCTGGAATTTTATGAACTGGAGAATTTTCATTGACCATGCTTCGGTATTTTGATTATATCTTGATCTGTAGATTTCGACATGAGTTGATTCTTGATTCAGCTTAAACTAGAGACATATGTCTACAACTTTCTTGAACAAGACGACTTTTAATTCTATCTATAATAATTTCAAAATTTGGTATGAAATTGAGTCTTGGCTTAGGCTGTCGCACTACTAGTGACAAAAATCATGTCCTATTATTATCAAATAAACTGTATCGATGTGAGCTGAATTAGATAAAGGTGTCTTTACAATATTTGTAGCTTATTCTCTTACCTTTCAATTGGTATAAAGTCTGTAATTTTAGATATTGGAATTGAGAGATATGAGCTGTACAACTTGAAAGCATGATCTTGCACTAGCCAAAATTTCAATGTACTCAATCTATAGTATTACGAGCATAACTCATAAAATAACGAACCAAATTGTATGATCTTGGAGTCGTTAGAAATTTAAGGCACAGGGGAACAATTGTTTAGAAGGAAGTGTTGTCTAAAAACTCTAGCTTCCTTGTCATAATGATCATGCAATGTTGACCCAAAATTAGGTTTTGAGAAAAAATTGGAATAGTTAATGAGTGTATGAATTTTGACACATTTGGAGTACAATTGATCTTTGCATCCATTTATCACAAAAGTATACCCGAGCATATGTCATTGAACATGCATGTTACATGATACATTTATAAAAATGCATATTCAGTTACATGAACAATGTGGTTACATAAAATTGTCTTTGATTGTATATAAAAGAGTAAGTAGAGCGGCCGCTTCCAGATATTGCCTGAACTTTAAGACAATAAGCAAAAATGGAGCAATTGTGAGTAACCTAAGATGGTCTCACCATGACTTTTTTTTTATTACTGAATTGAATTTGATGTTGATGAATGTGTACTAAATTGTGTACTGAATTTTGAACATGAAATGTCTGAGAAGTTTTGATGCATGATTAAACATTGGAAGTGCTACTTATATGTGAATGAGATTGACTTCATGGTTCTCAACTTGAATGTTCATGTCGGACCTAGTCTGATAATTATTATTAACAAGAACATGAATACAAATGTAAGTGATCAAATGTGATGATTGAAATTAAAGAATGCATTTCATTCCAATGCATGAAATATAAAGGCAGTTATGACTAATGCCGCCAGTGAAAAAGAACTTAAAGCTCAGACATTCGTGATTAGAACCTAAGGCTCAATGTGTACAAAGAGTCCTGTATCCTCAACGGATAAGGGATAGTATGAAAGAGCCCAGTATCCATAACAAATACGGGATAGTGAAAAAGGTACACAGTCATAATAATGAAATAAATGAAATCGAGTCTCATAACATTGCATACACATATGATCTAAATAAATTAAATGATTACAATGTTTTGAAAACTTTGTGTATGAAATATATGATAAATTGTCAATATTTATGTTCTGCAAAATGGTACTGAAATGATGAAATGTTTGAATTTTGTTTTTGAAATATGACAAATGTGATTAGGTGTTATGGGTTATTACTTAACAAAAATCAAGTTGATTAGAATTACATAATAACATGATTTATTGTGTGTTGTATGACAAGAGTGAACCATCGAGGATGGTTACTTTGCTGAGTTCGCAAAACTCACCAAAATTGCAATGTTGACAATTTCAAGTTCAAGAGAGCGACAACCTAGCGTCTAAGACTGCATAGAGCAATGTTGTATAATTTGTGGAGATCAGATATGGCTCAAAGGTCAGTCAGCTGAGACTGAAGGAATAATTTGTTTAATTTTTGTTTAGTTTCCTCATGTATGTAGCATATTATGTAGACTGAGTTGTAAATACTCTAGGTTGACATTGTAAAATATGGATGATAGTTAATGCTACAATGTAAATTATAGTTTGAGAAATGAAATGAGGAAAATTTTGGTTTTCAGACAATATGTTATTTATGATTTTATTTACAATGCCATGTGATATAGGGAAGGTGAAATGGTTACCACACCATTTTTATCGAGCATGTGTACGTGTGTCTAAAGGATGCACGTGCGTGTGTCAGATGGGAGTGGGAGTGTTACATTAATGAACGGCCCACATCATTCTAGTAAAGACTATAGTCTCTCAATGTAAACCTAGACCGTATAGGTCCAATATAAAGGGCTCCGGTCCAATTGAGTCTTGTCTTTATTTTTAGGACCGAGTTGAGACTCTAAACGTTGTTGTTCACCTCTGGGAGTAGCGTCTCGCTAATGAGCACATGTTCATTATCGATGTTGATTTTGGGGTTAGCGAAGATGTGAACGAGAAGCTCAAAACTTTGTTCCTGTTGTATGTTGAGAAGGTTCTGGAAGGGGAGTTTGTGAATAAATTGAAGAAAAGGGCAGTTGATTTGTGTGGTGAGATTACAAAATATGAGGTTTTGCTTAGGAGATCGAAGATTCTACAAGCTTTGGTAGAAATTAAAGATGAGGAGAAAGGTTTGAAGTTAGAGAGGGATGGGATTAAGAGGAGAGTTAAAGAGTTCAGAAGTGGAATGAAGTGTTTGACGGAATGAATTGAAGGTAAGCAGAGTAAGGAGTTTGGGGTTTTTAAGGTTTGGAACTGAGGATGGTTTTAATTGGTGTAGAATACATGCCATGTTATCGAGAGAATGTAGAAAATTTGAAGATGGGTGACCATATATGGTTTCAGGAGGGAGATTTTGTGTAGGATCAATTCACAACAGGTATGGTTGGTTTCTATTCGAATGAAAGTTTGTAATTCTAATATATTTCTTTTTATAACTTGAAACGATTTATTGTCTTCGTGTTTTTAGAACTACAACATTTGACTTTCTGTTTTGTTTAGATTGTAGAGTCATTTAAGGGTTATCTTAACATCTCCTCTGCTCCTGCAACTTTCATTTAGGTTTGTGCTTCATTATACTTTCAGACACTATATGTATAACAATATGAGAAATTGGTACCTTTAAGGATTTTCTCGTGCAAATCCTCATTCTTTATCTTAGGCTTAAAGGAAGACATAACACTCTTATAGATGTTGGCAAGTGAAAGACTCCACTAATGTGGTCCCAATATTTGTTGTTAAAAAAACTTCATTACTCCTTTTCTTTTTGTTTGAATGAATATTGGTTTGATGATGCATTCATATATAAACTGAATAATCTCTCAGTGGTGATAGTTATCTTTGAACTGTGATATTTGGAACATATAACTGCACACTAATTTGCAAATTCTTTTACCTTACCTGCATCAACTACTAGGAAATTGCCTTTTTATAACTAGCTGCATTTCTGTCAAGCTAAGAACAGTTGATACTATTATTATTACTCATTTTCATGCTGATGCAATTGGAGGTCTCTGCCATTAACACTTTCTAATGTTATTCTGTCAATAAACAAATATAATTTAGTCTTACTCTAAATTTAATTCATAAGATGGTGTGAAATAATAAGATTTGAATGTCTATTTCTTGAAACTGTTTAGTATTTTCTAATCCATTATGTCAAAAATGCTACTCAAGTTTACAGATTCTCATGAACAAAATTGTTGCTTTACCTATTGCTATTAAGTACTTCTCTCCCTTTGTTTTAGATGGTTTGACCGTAGATCATGGTTGGCAGGGGGCACAAAGAGTAGGTCACTGAAGCAAATCTTTTTGGGGTTTTTCAACATACTAACCTAGTTAAGTTGATAGGTTATTGTGTTAAGGATGATGAAAGAGGAATGCAATAGCTACTCATATATGAATTTATGCCTAATCGAAGCATGCAGTTATATTTATCTACTCATATAGAGATAACTCTCTCATGGCTCTGAACATTTATAATTTGTAAAATAGGTTATTTATTTATTATTTTGCCTATAAGAATTTTAATTAAAATTTTGTATACAAAGAATTTTTTTGTTGGTATAGTTTAATGATATATTTCATTATATATATAATGCTACATATTTTCAATTAATAATATTTTTATACAATTCATTTGTTTAATAAATTTACAATAAAAAATATATTGATACATTATATACAAAATATATTTTTTAAAAATATGGATTAAAATATAACAAATAATTTATCGCAACATTGTTTAACATTTGGTTAAAATATAGCTAAAAACATTTGACTATGTTTTATAAAGCGTAGCCAAATTACAAAACGTAGCTAAAAACATTTGGCTACGTTTTTAAGAACATAGCCAATAAAACTTTTTAGCTACGATTCTGAAAATGTAGCTAATAGTATTTTGTTATGAAAAAGAAATGTAGCTAAAATGCATTGGTGATAATTTCTCAAAACGTCACTGATAGTTTTTCGTTACGAAAATAAAGCGTAGATAATATCTTTTATCGATGATTAGCATAAAACATCACCTATAGTTTTTAGCTACGAAGATCTGGCGATATTTTTAGTGATGAATATACGATTTTGGGACTTTTAGCTATGATTTTTTTCATAACCAAAGGTCATTCTTATTGTAGCTAAAGGATTTTTAAAAGAAATTTTATTTCTCACATAAATTCTTCTTCTAGTATTTTTTAGTGTGTTAACAGAAATTATCGTCAAATCTTTTCAAATGAGCATTATATCGTATTTATGGATAATTTTAATTTGTTAACTAAATAATAATAGTTAATGAATGAAAGATCACACCCCAAACTCGTCAAGTGTTTCCTTTCTTTATTACCTCTCCCTCACACATAATGAGTTAAGGTATATATATAATTTGTGGATATTCTCATACTTGTCCAATAATTTGTGCGGCCAACATATGATGAGAGCTTATGGTTATACATCTATTTGGAAAATATAATGTTCTCAATTAATTAATTGATCCTTGAGTAAATTTTGTATAACATACCCTAAGTCATCTCTCACATTTTAATGTCTTTTGATCTCATTTATTTTATTGTGCCACAAATATATTTAATTCTCTTATTTAGAGTTGGTGACCATTATTAAATATCAAAATTTCTTAAGCAAGTTAACAATTAGAAAATGACCTTCTTTTATTCTTAATTCTCTTGAATTGAATTTAATTTGCTCTTCTAAAATTTTCCCATAGAATTGTATTAAGTATAAACTTAGTGTGAAATTCTAGAGTAGCAAACCTTAAATTTAATTCTTAAAAATTAGACAACAGTCTTAAAGTAGCAAACCCTAAATTTAATTATTAAAAATTAGACAACAATCCTAAGGTTATATTAATAGGTTCAATTAACTCCTAAGATCTTTCACAATATAATATGTAAGTTAAGATCTCTTGACTTAGATTAATCTATTTATGTCATATTTGCACACATGGTTTGAGTCATGTTCTGCAGTATTGACTCATATTCACTTTAGGTGAATGTCTTTTATACTGATAATTTATTTTGAACTTGAGGTACTGAAGGAAGTAGCATGCAACTGGGAATCCACAATCGTTGGATTCTTCTTGGACTAATGGCCAACTTTTCCAATAGTACTAAGATGGGTCAATAAAATCTAGAAACACAAAAGATTGACTGATGTTCTTTCTGAAGACAATCTAATTCTATTTATCTTCTCTTCAATTTTTGAAGCTCAAAAAATCCTAAAAGAAGGACCATGGCATCTTGGTAACTAACCAATATTCCTACAAACTTGGTAGCTGAACTTGAGACTAGAGACCATTATAATCCAAAGCATCCCACTTTGTATAAACTTCCACAATATCCCCCTTGAATACTAGACAACCCAGGGGTTAAGCTCCTTTGCTGGCTATATTGGAAGACAGTTGTGCATAGATGAGCACCCTACTAGGAGGAAACAAATAGGCTATGCAAGGATATGCATTAGTGTGGAACTTTGCAAGGATCTCCTAGATGAAATCTCAATCATGAGACTAGGGGAAGATGACAACTGATAGGCAGATACCATAGCCATTTCTTACCACTAGAAGCTAGCCTCTTAAACTCAACGTAAGACTTGGAAGCTAAGGGGAAAAACATCTAAAACTGGAAGCTATCAAGAGCTTATAGGGGAAGCAGACAGGATTTAAGCTTTAGAAACTATGGAGAAACACAATCTTATATTCCCAGGTACAGAAACTATAGTCATAAATGATGGTACTGTTACATTATCAATCCCCAAGCCTTCCACCACCCCTAAAAACATCAAGGTTTAAAATATGAGATGTTGAAGGAAGTCAGTGATGAACACAGCCATGAACCCAATGATTAAAATTTATTGCACAATATAAATGGGGGGAATATGGAGATATTTGATAAACACAATCCTATATTCCCAAGTACAGAAACTATAGTCATATATGATGGAACTGTTACATTGTCAATCCTCGAGCCTTCCACCACCCTGAAAACATCGAGGTTTAAAATAATGAGATGTTAAAGGAAGTCAATGATGAACACAGTCATGTACCTAATGATCAAAATTTATTGTACAATACAAATAGGGGGAATACAGAGATATCCGATATAACACTTGCAAACTAGAAGGAAGACAATATAAAATCACTAGTCACTGAAGTGACTTCAAAATGTCTGAATCATCCTACGAAAGAGCTAGAAAAGGTCAACACTAATGTACCTAAGGCATTAGATGTCCCTGCAACTCCTATTGGAAGTAAAGGAACCAATGATGTTGAAGGCAATGCTAAATTCCAAACTGTAGAGAGAAGGAGATCTAAAAAGGGCAAAGGAAAATGTTGTACAAACCATTAATTTTAATATGTCTATAATTACATAAAATGCTTAAGGAATAAATTGTCCTAGTAAGCTCTCAGTTTTAAGGGACTTTGTTTTGAGGGATAAATCTCTCATTATTGGATTGCTTGAAACAAAAATTAGACTAGAAAACCTTGCCAATTTGGAAATTTTTGGTTCCCATTAGAACGTGCTTACAAACCATAATCACCATGCTCTTGGTAGAATTATTATCTGCTATAGGAAGGATGGGATCAAAGTAGATTTATTGGACTCCACAAATTAAGCTATGCACCTTAACCTCTTTTTCGTATAGGAGCATATTAACTTGAATATATCATTTATATATGCAAGCAATTTCAGATTTCAAAGGAGAAGCTTATAGAACAATCTCAAAACTATCAACAATAGCATCTCTTGTAACACCCCACTCCTGCCGGACTCGAACCCGATATCGACAGTGATACCCGAATTCATGCCTCGCGAGGGTGGCGTGTCACATCAC
>JANIIA010000005.1:62062277-62073484 GCA_027478495.1 Erythroxylum alaternifolium
CTCACCCTAGATTTTCGAATGTACTAATTACCCTCTCTCAAGGTGTAACTATTTATCCCTAATCGAATTAACAAGAACCAATTGGACGATCTCTCAGCCTACCCAATGACTCTACACGAATTTCATCTCACTCACTTTCTTGATTTGTTGCAAGATGATAATTAAAAACAACAATCAATAAAGACAATTGCATTCAATTCAATAAATAGGAGTTCAACATAATAGTTCCAAACGCAATCCCTAAAATAAACAACATGGTCTCCATAACATCATCAACATTCAAATAATCCATTTTTACAAAGAATAGAAGAGCTTAAAATGATAGAAAATTGAATAGGACTCCTTCTCTTGTTTGTCAAAATATGGAATTTTGGTATTGATGTGTTATTTTGCCCAATCTTGATGATGATCCTTGTCTTCAATCCTTCCTCAATGCTCTAAATATGTGTTCTTCACTCAAGGATGATGTTTCTACAGGCGGGTGTCGTCCTCTCTTAAGATGGAAGCTTAATTCTCTTTTTATATTCCAAAAATCATAAGTCCTCGTAGATTGCCTCAGATTGTAATTCCACATTCGTGGGAATTAGCATGATTCCCACGAGCATGGGAATTTATCACAGACGCATCTCTCATTTTCTTCTATAATTGCATGATTCCCACGAGCGTGGGATTTTGTCATATATGTACTCTTCATTTCTTCTTCTCTTTGATCTTTAGTTCATCCTCCAAGTTGCTCCTTCCTTCTTACATAAAAATAGTCAATTCTTGCCCTCAATTAACACCAAACACACAAGAACAATAATGAAAATCACACTTAACGAAAATATACAAAATGAATCTTAAATTAGAATAATAATCAACAATTATGCTAGAAAACACATACCAATTACCTATAAACACGTATCCTAATGCACACCTATCAATGTGTTGAAGTCCTTAGGCAGCAGTAGTCAGGGATCGCTGTATTTTGCTCCTTAAATATTTGTATAATTTGTTGTATTATGACATTATGATTATTTATTAATAAAGATGATCATATTTTTATCCTCAGTAATA
The DNA here is from genome assembly GCA_027478495.1 of Erythroxylum alaternifolium. Taxonomy (NCBI): domain Eukaryota; kingdom Viridiplantae; phylum Streptophyta; class Magnoliopsida; order Malpighiales; family Erythroxylaceae; genus Erythroxylum; species Erythroxylum alaternifolium. The sequence continues at coordinate 62,063,334 of JANIIA010000005.1, forward strand.
GTTGTTTTGCATATAGTCATAATACATGTAGAAGCCCTTAAGATTTGTATTGATCTTAAGCATTTTAAAGGTCATTGGGCATTTATAAAGATTGACCTTGAGCCTATGTCATTAAACACATAAAGTTTATATGGATATCCTTAAAGTTTCATATGATATATGGGGATATAAGTTTTAAACCCATAAAAGTTCTCTAATGCTGTTTAGCATTCGATTGCAGAGTATAAAGGTTTTCTTTAATGTTGTTAGAATTTGATGAGAGGAAACCAGTTTTCTCTAATGCTGTTTAGCATTCTGTGAGAGAAGACGGGATTTCTCTACTGCAGTTTAGCGCATGCAGTTTAGCATAAAGTTAAAGAAATTGAGTAACCTATAGACGAAGATAATACATATTAGATCATAAAGGTATCATCATAGTCTGTCACACTCCATTTTCCCATTTATGTTAGTGAGGTATTGGGTGTTTGTGATTATATTGGACCTGTGTCACATGTGACACATGTGTTCGATATTTTTTGGTATCGAAAGCCTTGCATGATAGAATGTAGGACTTTTGTTGTCTTTGGATCAAATGTTTTTAAAATTTATGGTACCAATATAGTAACGTAACTTAACCGGATTTTCAAACTGCTTTGAATTGATTAAAACTGCAATTAATAATTGTCCAAGAGGGAGATTGTAAGACAATTTTGCCCTTGAGGGTAATTTTGTAATTTTCCCTTAAAGTGGACAGTTATTAATTGTAATTTTAGTTTTTCAATAAATTATTAGTTAAATTATGTAATTTAATTCAGATAAGGGTAATAAAGTGACCCAATAAATTATCTAGATTATTGGGTCGAAATCCCCACTAAAAGGGATCCATTTTTCACTCGAACTTCGACCCATTAATCTAGTCCATATCGGTCTTGTGATGGGAAAGTTCGATATGAAAACTATATAAATAGGTTATGATCTCCTACAGTTTCTCATATCAATCGCAAGCATACAGAATCTCTGACCCGTTAAGAAAGCTTGCATATTGAGAAAACTGTAGAAAAGTCTACATTACGTGCCATTGAATACTTTCTATAAAGGTCTTGGAAAATTGAAGCTTGTTTGGTGCCCGAAATCTACTTCGGAACAAGAGATGGAACCGAAATTAGGTATTCTGCATTTCTTCGTTTTTAATCCTTTTATGACCGATCCTAGGTATGTAATAATGTCAATGCTACGTATTACATTCTAGAGTTCGATCAAATTATTTATGTGGTGTATGTATCTTATTGTCCGTTTGTTTCGTTGTAATCTTCCTTAATTTGACGTTAACATGGTTTTCCGGTTGGCTTAGAGCTACGGGAGAAATAAAATATGTTAGTCTCACTTTTTTTTCTATCTTCGTACGCTCACACTATACTCAACGATCTTCATTGGCTCAGTAATTTTTATGAGTTGCATTTCGAGGACTTTGTCTTTTAACTGATATGTTTTTATGTTTCTAATTGATTCTGATAGTCCTGATAACATAAAACTATAGCATTGAATACCTGTAATGGTTTAAGACTATCAAAGTCAATATCCTATAACTAAATGGTGTAATGCCTTAATTTATGAAATTGTCTTTATATTTCATACTACTGTGAATTACTAGTATCTTATAATTGTAAAATATCATATTAATATATTATGTTCACGTCAGTTATAATTAATGTAATTATATATGTACACATTAATATTTACCCTTCAAAACTTTGAAACAATAAATAAGTCATGCATGCTTGGCAATAAGTTGGGTTGGGCTCGGGTGTGACATGAATCCCAAGTAGGTTCAAGGCACACGACGCAAACTTGAGTATGACTTGAACGACTCAAATTTTGGCTTAAGCATGAATTTTTTATTTTAAAATTAAAAAATTTCATTTTTTTTAGAATCTTTGAGATTCCTCTGAAAGAAAATTCAACGCGATCGAAATTCGATCAAATCAAGTTAAATACATTGAATTCAAGCAGGGCCGGATCAGACCGGATTTAGCTGCCTCTATTAGTCATACCTTTTTTTTTATTTATTTCATAAGGGAAGATAATAAAAGATGTCCATCTCGACTGAAGTACGAGACATGGATAAAGCCACGAGATTTTAACTTCTAGCCATCGAATTAACATTCAACTCTTGAATGTTTAAGCCACAGTACAGCAGGCAGATATCTTCTGACATTTAAGCTATATTTGACGTTAAAAGAATAGGAAATTACAAACCAACAATTGGAATTATAACGAATATATATTAATTATGCAAAAACTGAATTATCCGTAATTATATTCCTACTTCTCATCCAATAATTTTAATTTTTTATAAATCAGTCATGCATGACTTTGATGGAGTTTTTTTCTCTACCAAAAGAATTAAAATTCATTGGAAATTATATAATCTTAATGTTTGAACCCAATCATCCCATCCAACATCTTAAGACTAACGATCACACTTTCTCACAAAGAACGATAATGTCTTTTGGTAGCCCGTTTATTGAAAGTAAGATGTAAGTCTAAGAGCAAGCGATAATTATCCACCTCCAACTGTGGATGTGCTCTTGAGGAAGTGGAAATTGATATTATCCAAAGAAATCAACCAGGCAGATTTTGTCCTGTCTTTGATATCGATGACCAACAGACAAAGTAGAATTAAGCCAAAACCCATCTGCCTAAATCTTGACCATTTCCCTCACATAAATCACTGACATTCTGCAAAAATACGTTCCAAGAAAGCCTTGATGCATTCAACTAGTCGGCAGATAAGTTCTACGTGCAATTGCCTCGCATAAAGAAGTTTATTAAGTGGAAAACATGTGAATATGGCACGGACATTAGCAAATGCCTACATAAGCTTTCAGCATTTTAAGTGTTATGATTATGCTTTTATTAGTAATATGATTATAGCATCTTATTTTAATTAAATATTTGTCTTAATTACGAATTTTTCTTTATTAAATCTAAATGTTATTCATCAACCCTGAGAGTGCTTTAACAAATAATTCTACGTTAACATTTTCGCATTTCTAAATGAGTTGTGATAATGGGATACAAGATTCAAAATTTTTAAATGATTTATGGTGAATCATTAATGCTTTAATTCGGGCTATGGGTTGATTAAATAGATTAGACTTTGATAATTTTTTGCATAGTTTTAGGAAAGATGTTTCTCTTTGGAAAATTTATCTTTGATTTTCTTTGTTTCCTTATCAACCACTCTCAAGGTGGAGATGGAATGCAAATGAAGTCTCATCTTACTATGAAAGAAAAAAAATGAAGACCTTAGCAAAGGTTTACTAAGAATATCTTCTATATAATGTGAAGATGGCACACATTCGTGTAATGATATTTCGTATGACTACCTTTTTCAGGATAAAATGGTAACCAATTTCAATATGTTTGGTACCTAGTGAAACTGAGGATTAATGACAAACATTAATACCATGTTGAAAATTTTGAGAATGATAAAATAGACGAATGTCAATGTCGTAAAATAATGATATCAGTAAGGTTATTTTATCAATAAAAGAATTCGTGGACCTATATTCAAGTTTTGACTTTATCTAGTAACAATATGTGCAATTTGCACAAAAAAACTAATAGTACTGTGTCATATATAGGGATAAATTGCCTAATTCATATTTGGAAAACTATAAAGGATTGTGGACTTTGGGATATAAATCATAAGTTATAAACTTACGTCCCTTTAATGTAAAAAAGAATTGACTTGACTACCTTGAGATGGGATTTTGTTGGAGTGTTGAGAATTTGACAAACTTTTACTTCTATAATTCGTTATACCTACAAGTTTGCTTTTAAAGCAAAAGACTTATCTTTAAGAGTCATAAGAGTAATATTAAGAGTATAATCAGCTATACCAATTCAGTGAAGTAGGTCCTTAATGTACTTACTTTAAGAAAAAATAACTCCTTTAATTGATGCACCTAACTTCAAGACTTAAAAAGAACCTTAGAGAAACAAGATCTTCCATGATAAACTCTAAACTCAATTTGTAAATTAGTTCAATCTGTCATATTCATAGATTAAAAAAGCAATATTACAACTGAGTTTTGACAACAAACAAATAAAGAAGAGTCAGACTTACTACAATAAAGTCCAAGATGAAGAAGGATCAAACTAGGCCTGAAGAGCTTATTTTAGACCATAAAGTAACTAGTCAAGAAGACAAACTTAATGAAGTTTATGTTGGTATATAAAACCTGGCAGCTGCTTCATAGACATTATTTTCTTGAGTTTTATATAGGAAAAAGCCATTTTTCACATTTATTTATCTTATAGACTAGTTCAATGGAGTAGAAAGGGAAATGACCAAGTGAATAGTAGTGTCCTTAATCACTAGACTATAAGTTTTCTCAAAACCCAAACCTAAACCTTGAGTAAGACAAGAGTTACAAGGCAAATATTGAATCATTCAACAAAACCATCTTCTCTTTACTTAATACAATAAATTCATTTTGATCTAATGACATTTATATTTATGGTCATGGATTTATGGACCATGTCTAATTTGAATGAATGTTCTTTAATTCTTCTTCCTTAGCTAACACTCATTGAGGATATTTTAGAGCAAGATGATGACTTCGAGGTTCAATAAGGAAGGAAGAATGTGATAGATAATACCTATAGTCCTGAAGATGCTTTAGAGGTTGTTTCTTGCATGTGTGATGATTATATGTCGTTGACATTATCATTAATATTAGTAGCAATGATATGATCACATATGGGTTCTCATACCTTTATTTGTTCTATTGTGATGGATGATACTTCTTTTTGAATCACTTAAATATTTATTTTAGGAGTTGGATAGTAATAATGCTCAATTGGTTCATCATTATTTTCTTATAGTGTCTTAATATCAACAAATGCCAATGGAGCTAGTATGTTATGATTTTGTTATGTGATTCATTAATCACTCCATTAAGACATGTGTTTCGTTCATAATAGATTGTTGAATTTCTAACCATCATTCATAAAGAGCTGGAAAATCAACAAGTTCTAAAGTTATAGGAGTTGATTCGTGTGGAGCCAGTTTATAGAGAAATTTATTCTCATCAAAGGCAACATGTCTTTATATGTAAACTCTCTTCATTTCAGGCTCATAACATCTGTAAACTTTATGAATTGGAACGTAGAATGAACGCACATGGATAGATTTTCTTCACAAATTGATTAGCTCCTAGATTTTTTAGAAAAGGAAGTATAAACATTCTATCAGTTGTAAGCTTTTATAATTGGTTCTTTGTGGTATAGCTTTAAATATTAAGATTTATTATGAAGTACTAAAGATGATATCCTGTTAATTAAGTAAGCAGCTACAAGAAAAAATTAAATCCATAAAAGTAAAGGAAACTAGCATCAAATATCATAGATAAACATACCTACAGATGCTTCCTTTCAGCCACATCATCTTGTTTTGGTGTTCCAAGAAATAAAATATGCAGTTAAATTCCACAATCTCCTATATGATTAAGAATATTAAAAGTGATGAACTCGCCATCTCCATCATACTGAAAACTTTGATTTTCCTATTAAATTGATTATCTGCAACTTTTTGAAATAAGAATAAAATTTTAACTTTTTCTTAAGTATTTGGTGAATTTTGAAAAATTATTAAAAAATTATCTACAAAGATATCATAAACTGAAAAAACTTTGATTTAAGGCAATGGGAGAAAATCCCAAAGATCCCATGAACTTTTTGTAAAGAAAATTTAAAATACTATTTTCAAAGGTTGTTTACAATTCGTTGTTGATTAACAATTAACACAAATGATTGACTTAGTATACTAATTAGTGACATCAGTAACTTTCTTTCCCTTTAACAAAGATAAAGTATTTGTATTTGGGTGTCTAAGGTATTGATGCCATACAGAAAATGAGTTGCTCACTTTATTGCAAATAAAGCTTTATGAAAATTTAAATCCAAAGATTAGATTTGTCTTTGCTTATGCCCCTCCTCTATTATTCTCATTTTTTATTCTTAATAACAAAATCCAATGATGTGAATTCAAGAGTACAAGGGATATCAATAGTCATTTTACTTTCTAAAATTAAATTCTTTCTTAATTTAGGTACAATCAAGGCACCCAATAAACTCAAATTTTCAACATATACATTTCTAATTTGCGTTATGTAAATTTAGTTTCCACCACGGACATAAATAACATGATTCTCTCCATGTGATTTTAAGTGAGAGAAAATACCTGCATTATTGGTCATGTGTTTTGTTGTTAATAAGAGATGGGCTCCACTCGGATAAAGCAAACACACCAATAAAAGAAATTGAGGTAAAAAGGCACACATAAGATTTAACATGGAAAACTCCTTAACGAATATGGGGAAAAACCACGCGCAAGAATAAAAAGCTTTCCACTATAGAAAACAAATATTACAATAGGAAGATCTCACAATCCACACCAAGAATTAATACACAAGGTTATGGGAAAGAGATTTTGGGATATATAAAACCTTAAGCATATGTCTCTTTATATAGCCTCAATGGAGGCTATTATGTTCTCTTTTTACTAATATGGGACCCAAACTAACAATCTCCCACTTAGAGATTTGATTGAGAACCAATCAATCTCCACACCGTTCTTTCTATCTTGTCATTTCTTTACTGTCTACGTCTATACCAAGCCATATAAGGATCTACGTCATATGAATTTATTAGTGTTGATTTGCTTTGTTAGTGCATCTGTTAGGTTCTCTTTTGTGTGAATTTTCTGCATGTCCACACTTCCATCTTCCTCCACTTCACGAATAAAATGGTATTGAACTCCTAAATGTTTAGTTCTAGAATGAAAAGCTGGATTCTTTGCAATATGCAAGGTACTCTGACTATCACAATACAAAGGAAATTTCTCTTGTCGATGCCCAAGCTCCTCCAAAAACCATTTTATCCAGATTGATTCCTTGCAAGCTTGTGTAGCTGCCATATACTCAGATTCTGTTGCAGATAGTGCTACAACTGTCTATAGTTTAGACACTCAGCTCACAGCTCCTCTTGCATCTGTAAACACATAACCTGTAGTGGATTTTATTCTATCAAGATCGCTTGAAAAACCAGAATTAACTTATCATTTGATAATAAATGCATATCCTTTATAACATAGAGCAATATCTAAGGTCCCTTTAATATATCTTAAGATCCTCTTTACAATCCACCAGTGTTCTTGACTAGGATTTGCCATATAACGACTAACCACTCCCACTACATGTGCAATGTTTGGTTTCATACAAATCATAACAAACATTAAACTTCCCACAACTGATGCATACGGCACTCGAAACATCTCCTTCCTATCTGCTTCACTGCTAGGGTTTTTACTTGAGGATAACTTAAAATTAACAGGAAGAGGGGTAGAGATTGACTTACAATCTTGCATATTAAAGCGTCGTAAGATTTTCTTCAAATAATTCTGCTGAGAAAGCCAAATCTTCTTATTATTTTTGTCTCGATAAATTTGCATCCCTATAATCTTGTTTGCTGGTCCTAAATCCTTCATTTCAAATTCCCTAGCTAACTGGGCCTTCAAATCTTGAATATGATCTTTGTTGGGGCTTGTAACCAATATGTCATCAACATAAAACAATAATACAATGAAATCATTATTAATAAACCTCTTAAAATATACACAATGGTTTACACTAAATCTGTTGAATCGAAGACTTATTATGAAGGACTAAAATCTTTTGTATCAACATCTCGACGCCTGTTTTAAACCATATAAAGATTTGTTCAACCTGCAAACCAAGTTCTCTTACCTTGGTTCTTCAAAATCTTCTGGTTGATGCATGTAAATTTCTTCTCCAAGATCTCCATGAAGAAACACAATCTTTACATCTAACTACTCTAAATATAGATCAAATGTAGCACACATAGCTAAAACAATCTAAATTACATTAAGACGAACTACAAGTGAAAAAATTTCAATAAAGTAGATACCTTTTTTCTGAGCATATCCTTTTACTGCCAACCTTGCACGATACTGCTCTACCTTATCATCACTGTTACGTTTGATCTTGTAAACCCATTTGTTGCCAATGGGCTTTCTGCCTTATGGTAGTGGTACAAGCTTCCATATCTTATTCTTATGAAGAGCTTCTATTCCTTCTTGTATTGCTGCCATCCAAAGTGATGCATCTGAACTATTTTTTACTTCTCAGAATGTTGATGGTTCTCTATCTTCTGCTAGGAGACAGTATGCAATATTACCCTTCATAATATAATCAAACTGCCAGGTTGGGGTTCTCCTTTCACGGATTAATAGTCAAACTTCTATATTTTCATATTTAGCTAGTTTTTGCTCCTTGTGATCTGATATAGCTTCAGTAAAATCTTTCTATTCAATCTTCCTTTCTTTCTGAATCTTTACGACTTTCAAATTTTCTTTAGATGTGTTATTTTGATCTTTCTCTTGCAGTTTAGCTTCTGTAAATATGACATCTCTGCTAATGACAAGCTTGTGGGTAGTGAGATCCCACAGTCGATACCCCTTAACTTTATCAACATACCTCATAAATCTACATTTTTTGGATTTTGGATCTAGTTTTGTGATATCTTGGGTATTATACATCATGAACACAAGACTTCCAAATGTGTGTAACTGATAATAGTCTGTTGGTTTACTAGTCCACATCTCCATCGGTGTCTTCAGATCAGTCTATCTTGATGGTGATCAATTAATCATATAGCAGGCAATCTTCGCTACTTCTGCCTATAAACACTTTGCCATACTTGCAGTTCTTAACATGACTCTAGTTCTTTCCATCAGAGTTCTCTTTACTTGCTCTGCCACTCCATTTTGTTTAGGATTGTAAGGCACTGTGATTGACGTTTGATGCCTTCTCGATTACAAAAATCAATGAACTCATCACTAGTATATTTTCCACCATTATCAGTCATAAGGCACTTGATTTTCTTCCCTATCTCTAACTCAATTTTTGCTTTAAATGTTATGAAGGTTGGAAATACATCTCCCTTTCTCTTAATAGAATACACCCAATATCTTCTGGAGTAATCATCAATAAAGGTCATAAAGTACCTTGATCTACCCAGAGACATAACTAGTGCTTGTCATACATTAGAGTGAATCAATTCTAGAAAATCTTTACTTTGGAATTTGATGCATTAAATTTCATTATATGCTACTTACTTGTAACACAGTGATCACAGAAGGGGTAATGATACCTTCGTGAGACTAGGGAGTAGTTTATGCTCAATAAGAATCTTTAAGCCTTGGTTTGACATGTGACCAAGTTTAAGGTGCCATAATTTTCTTACATTTTCTGCAGAACTAACAGATGCAACCGATGCATTTACTTCCATATGTGTCTCTCCTATAATCTTGTATAAGTTTACAACTATTCTTTCCGCCTTCATTACTACAATTGCTTCTTTGATCACCTTCATAACTCCATTTTGAATGGAGGTCTTGCACCCAATTTTATCCAATTGTCCTAAAGACAATAAATTCTTCTTCAAGCCCTTCACATATCGCACATTTTGAATAGTGTGAACTGTACCATCATACATTTACAACTTGATGGTGCCAATTCCAACAATCTCCAAGGCATGGTCATTTCCCATGTACACAGATCCTGTAGAGATAGATTTATAAGTGTGAAACCAATCTCTATAATGTAAATTCCCGTTTCCATATAACGGGTTGAACCATAGAAATGGGTATACGTGAGATCAATCGAGAAATTAGGAAAACACATCTCATGCTCATGCATTTGTGAACAGTGATCTTTGCATATGAAAAATATCTGTACATGCATTCATGACATTTTCCCGGTATAATTGTGAATAAATGTGAATTTTGAAAAATAGGCTTTGTGGGTGTAAAAATTGAATTGAAGAGGGTCATTAGGGTTTTCTGATTTTTAGAGAATTTTAGAAATTTTTCGGAGTCAATTTTGGACCCAGAAAATTGCCAAGCGGCAGAATAAGGGTTTACCGGTTGAAGAATTGACTGTCTAATGGCACTGAAAACTTAGACATACGAAATTAAGAATTTTTGAATTGAGCCATTGGAATTTTGGAGAAAAATTGGAATTGAATTGGAAGAAAATTTAGGAAACCAATGAGAGTGTGACATGTGGCAAGTGACACATGTC
>JANIIA010000005.1:62132298-62188800 GCA_027478495.1 Erythroxylum alaternifolium
TTTGCGAGTACAATCGAGGACATAGAAATTAAAATCACCTCAAGCTACCAACTACACCTAGTAGGACGTGAGACCTTTCCTTTCAATGCGTCCCCATGCAACTTTCAAACGGTAGTTCTAACGCATTTGCAGAAAGGTGATTGGGGCCAGATACTACCACCTAGACGATAGAAAACCAGTAGAGAATCCAAGTTCAGCCGATGACGACGGCCACGGCACACACACCTCCTCCACCGCCGCAGGAGTCGCCGTAAAAGACGCAAGTTTATACGGTGTAGCACAAGGAACTGCGCGTGGAGGCGTGCCGTCGGCTCGCATAGCCGTGTACAAGGTATGTTGGGAAGGTGGGTGCAGCGACATGGACTTGCTGGCTGCTTTCGACGACGCCATCGCTGACGGAGTTGACATAATCTCCATCTCCATAGGAGGCCCACCTAGCAATTTTTTTCAGGACCCAATTGCCATTGGCTCATTTCATGCCATGAAAAAGGGAATTTTGACATCAGCTTCAGCAGGAAACTCGGGGCCTTATCCAGGGACAGTTCAGAATGTAGCTCCATGGCTCATTACAGTTGCTGCAAGTAGCATTGATAGGCAGTTTAACACTGTTATTAAGCTTGGCAATGGCAAGGAGGTTAATGTAAGTTATTCTTGCTGCTCAGGAAATTATAGAAATGAGAATTCCTCCAATTTAGATGGAATAAACATATCATAATAACCTGCCATACTGACTTTATTTTCTTTCTTTTAACTCACAGGGGAATTCGATTAACACATTTTCGCCCCAAAAACCAATGTACCCTCTTATTAATGGAGCCCTTGCTAGAAATGCTGATTCCTCTGGAAATTCCAGGTAACATACAACATGTTCAAATTACCCAAACGAAATTTGGAAATTGAGACGATCCATTTATTTCCAAGTTCCATTTGTTAAGTCCCACATTGATTAGAACCATTAATTAATAACTCCTCCCACATGATTAACGTAGGCAAACAGAATCATTTATTAATTCTGGCATTTTCCAGACTAATTAAGAAACATAACAAGAGGTCATTTGCAAATGTTGGCCAGTGCTTGTGATTGGGGGACTCTAGACATGAACAAAGTGAAGGGGAAAATAGTGTACTGCCTTGGAAGCCAAGGCCAGAGTTTCACAATTAATAAGCTGAAAGGGGTAGGACTCATAACGGCGCCTGGTCAACTTACAGACATTGCCTTTGTCACGACAATGCCTTCGACCAATGTCGACCGAAGAGCAGGCCACCATATAGATCGATATATCAACACTACTATGTACGTTTCTATAGCTTGAAGTTACTCAAAGTCATAATCTTTTTGACACACAAGGTCAAAGCCAGCATCTTAATTTACGAATGGCAGGAATCCTCAAGCTGTCATCCACAAGACAACAGCAGTTACCCTGGAAAATGCTCCTCTTTTGGCATCATTTTCTTCAAGAGGGCCTCAATCCATCAGCCTCAACATCTTCAAGGTGGATTCAGTCTAATTTTTTCCCCATAAATCTCCAATTCAGACTCTCAAAATGTTGAAAAGATATGTTCTAATGAACAGCCTGATATAGCTGCACCAGGGCTTAACATATTGGCTGCCTACACTCAACTCACAACAATAACAGGTTTGCCTGGTGACAATCGGCGCGCTCAATTCAACATTATCTCAGGAACATCCATGTCTTGCCCGCATGTCTCAGGCGCCGCCGCCTATGTCAAGACGTTCCACCCGGAATGGTCGCCAGCGGCCATCAAGTCTGCCCTCATGACTACCGGTGAGTACTAAAAGCTTGCTACATTAGCAATTCATATTTCATTTTCATTTCTCATTTTGTAAACAACACGTTTAAGCAATATTTCATTTTGCTGCCTCAGCCACGCCTATGAATACCGGAAAATCTGATGCCGTCTTGGGTTGGGGTTCAGGCCAAATGAACCCACAGAGGGCAGTGGATCCTGGTTTAGTCTATGACATATCATTGAGTTCCTACATTAGCTTCCTCTGCAAAGAGGGCTATAATGACACCACAATTGATCTACTTATTGGTGGCAAGACTAAGAGCTATTGCTCCCAATATAAACCTGCAAAAGGAACAGATGGCCTTAACTACCCATCCATGCATATGCAGCTTAACAGTACCACTTCCAGTTTTTCAGCTGTGTTCTACAGGATGGTGACAAACGTAGGTACGAGAAGTCCGTGTATAAAGCTAAAGTGACATCTCCGAAAGTACTTTCAGTTAAGGTTGAGCCAGATACCTTGAAATTTGGTTCCATGAACCAAAAACAAGCTTTCAGGGTGACCGCAAAAGGCTCGCTCCCAAAGGATACTCAGATCTTATCAGCTTTACTGGAGTGGAATGACTCGAAGTACAGGGTAACGAGCCCCATCATCATTTGCCAAGGTTTACGTAGGCCCCATTGATGTAATCTTGCTTTTTAATTCTTTTCCTTGTTAAAGTTAACTAGAGTTTTAACGTACATGCTTAATTTTTAGTTAGCTACGTCCCTTAGTTTCTTCGTATTTACATTTCCCGAGTAATCGTTCAAAACCATTAGCCCGCTCGAAGTTGCTTTTGTAAGGAAAATAAGAGGCCACAAGGCTTTTATTCCACAGTTCATACCAAATTAAGGATAAAAAGAATGCTGAAAATGAACATAGCAACTCTATTATGAAGATAGATATCACAGATCCCTCTCCCGAAGCAAAGGTAAACCCGAAACTCTTTTCCAATCATGATAGTGAAATTTGTAGTGAAAAAACATATCCCAACAAAATGTTGACTGGCCACCATGAATTTTTCCTTTCTACTGCCCTTTCCAACTCAACCCATCAAAATGGCAGCATCAGGCCTCAATAAGAATAAGCCCTCCTCGCGGGTTTGCATCGAAATAAACCACTAACTGATGAAAGAGAGATATCTACACTACAGTCATATTCCATTTCTTGTAGCTTTCATCATGTCAATATGTATGGCAGTAAATCTATTGAAAATCTGCAACAGCTTCTCCACCCACGTCTTACAGATGACAGGAAAGGAGCCCTCTACCTTGAAACGTAAAAGAGGTCATATAGATGTCAGACTATCAAGAAAGATCAATCTCTAACACCAAGAAGCCATCCAAGTTGCATCCTCACAATCTCAACAGTTCATTCGACACTGGCGCCCATGGAGGTTCTTGAGCTTTGTAAGTTCTTTCCTCCTCTTCCTTGCCTCCGCTGCAGCAGCTGCATCAACTAGTTTCTTGCTTGAGAACTTAAATTGATCTATAGTCTTTTCAGGTATTGAACATATTAGTTGACTTGTTTTAGCATAGATACCTGTAGAACTAATAGTACACTCTGACTGAAGCCCAGTGTCATTCTTAATAGAGCGCGGCATTTGAGGAGTCAGGATTTCTTTTTGAAGTGCCCCTGCACATTGACCACCTCCATCTGTGGGAAATCTTGGTGTCTCCTTTATGTCATTAAGCACCCCAAGTTCTGTTGAGTTATCAGCTTCTGGCTTGACTTTTAATGGCAGAGAGAGATGCCCACTCTCTGAAAATGCTGTACCTGTTGATGGCATACTATCACTGCATTGCTTGCTAGCAGTAGCTCCATTTTGCACATGCTTCAAGCCAAAGGTGCTCTGCGAGAGGATTCCATTACTGTGATCAGGAACTGGGAAGAACCAAGGACAGGATACCAAATATAGAGGAGCCCTTGGGGTTTCTTGGTGCTGCTGATAAGAATCAAGCTTTCCACTAAAAGTAATTGGAATGCCCGATGAAATAACAACCCCATTTTGAGGCAAGTGATTCAATTGGACAGAATTTGAAGATCGCACGACGGAAGGCCAGCAAAGTGATGAAAATGGGCGGTGGTTATATAACAGCATTGGGTAGTTTGTAGCTAGGTTGCTAGGCATCTCACGACATGCTGATTCAACATTTGCTTGAGATTCCTGTACCTCAGCTTTTATCACCTTAGCCATCTGGAATAAGAAAAATGAGAAGCATAAAGTATGATACTCCTAGCTTAAAGGACATTTTGATGGTTTACAAAATTGAATCAAACAAGAAAAAGAAAACAATATCTTACCTGTGCCTTTAAGTGCTTGTTTATTGTCTCCAACGACTGAAACTCTTTAAAGGCTGCTTCCTTTTCCTTCTCAGCAGAAAATTTATCAAGTGCGTTAATGCTATATACGCTACCAAATAATTTCAAGAGTTTCTATGCACGCATAGAAAACAAGGGATAAACTTATAACAGAAAACATAGTGAAATGAACAACTGCCAAGCCGGATGCAGAAAGGTTCCTACTTATGGATTAGGAAAACAAAACCAAGGAATGGTTACAGCTGTGTACAGAGTGTTTAACACCTTCTTCAAATTTTGGTTCTCCTGTGCTAGATCAGCAGCTTTTCTGGTTAACTCTTCACAGAGAGCCTAACAAGAGCAAAATAGTGGGTGAAGTCCAGAGAAAAAATTTAACATGATCAGAAACGAATCATGTGTCCTAGAGGAAAGGAAAAAAAAAAACTTAACATGTAAGGAGAAAAAATTAAACGTCTAGACGAATTAAATAATATGTAAAACGATTAAGAAAACAATAATCTCCGCCAACAACCAAGGAAGCTCCAGAAATAGAATACTAGTTTACAAAACCGAATATCATGATCATTCATCACAAAAAGCCAACAAGAAGCAAGTTTTGAATGCACCACAGTACGAAACTTGTAACAAGCAAAAATAGTTTCTTCCCTGGTAAAGACAACCTACCTGCCTGCGACGAATTGTCTGTCTAGCTGACTCTCTATTTGCCAACACCCTACGTAATCTCCTTTCTTCCTTTTCAGCCTAGCAGAGAGTTTCAATTGGCTCAAAATAAGAAGAGATGCAGATGTTGCAGAATTGCAGGGACATGAAATAATGTTTACCTCAGTCAAATTTTGTCTAGCCCTAGCACCTCCATAAGATGGGCAAGTTCTTCCACATTTAGGACTTGTTTTAGTGAGATCTGAATCAGTTTCAAGCTTGGCATAAGTTAACAATACATTTTTCCCCAGCGGTTCACAAAGCTGCCGATCTGCTTCTGCTACATCCTGCAACAAATATATTTCTCAAGTCCTGCGCTCCTATTGGTGATATATGGCAATATAAATAAAAGCCGAACAGAGCAAAATGCACCTTTAGTTGAGTCTACTTCATAACTTCAGGTCATTGAAAAAGATGGATCAAAATCATTCAACTGTAAGATGAACTTTTACACTCCAGTTTATGAAGAACATTCAACAAGTAAAACTCCCAAAGCAAGTTTGCCCAATACATACGACTAAATCAACCACCACTTTTTGATCTTTCACAACTCCTTGCAATTTTCATCCTAGCTTGATCCTTCCTTTGTGTTCTCTCTTAACAAACTTTTTCTAAATCTTCTTTTGTCATCACATCCAAGATCTAACATAAATTACACAATAAAAAAAATCTGACGTCAGGTAATAATCTAATTCTCTAGCTTTAGATATCTGAAAAGGACCACTAACCTTAATAATCTTAAGACAGTCAAACTTCAGAATCCATTCCATATTTAGAATAAAATCACTGTCTTTGATGCCCCCAAACCGTAAACCCTTATCACTACAAAAGTTTTTAGCTAAAGCTTTAAATTACCATAACTTCATAAAATCTTTGCTTACATACGAAATGAGCTTTCTAACCAAACACTTGAACTTAGTAAAACCAAACCAAACCGACAAACTCTATTCACTAATAAATTTAAAGAAAAACAAGACAAAAAACCACATGAGAGAAGGAAAAAAAATAACTAGAATAAACTGACCGGAAAGGGAACAGAGTGGACGACGACGGAATCAACAACAGGGTTCCACGCCGAGTCAGACGAAGGAGACTCGCTTTTGACTCGCTTCTTAGCTCGCTTACCTTTGCTCCCCCATTTACCGCTAGAATCAACTCCGTTAGTCTCTCGCATAGCCAAATGCGCCAAATCAGCCAACGCCTCCGCCGCCTCCAACTCTACCCGAACCATCGGATCCGCCACGGTCGGCGAAGGAGAAGTCGACGACGAAGAAGAAGAACAAGAACATGAAGTAGAAGAACAACTCGAACTCGAAACGACGAAGCTTGCATCCAAATCCATTGCCGAAAATGAAAACAAAAGGAGAAAGAGGAAAAATTAAAGGAAAAATTAAAACTACTTCAAGAGAGGCTAACGTACAGAGAGAGAGAGAGTGAGAGAGAGAGAAGGTATACTAGTGGTTCGCTTAGCCCACAGATTGTGTCAGAGTGACACGTGTCACGCCAGCTCACTACTCTACATCTATGTTTCTGCTCGTCCCATGTATCTGTGTTCGCCACGTTATTTTTTTTGCCCACGTAGGCATTGGCGCACGTGGCGGATCTCTCACGTGCGGCTCTCACCTTGGGGGACAGCCCCACTTCGGTCAGTACGTACGTGGCAGGATAAGCTGCTTCCACGTGGAATTTAGAACCTTTCTGTCTTTAGAGAGATTTTACAGTGTGCACGTGGACGGAAGAGGACCGTAGGATGTCTTTTATTCTACAGTGGGATTTAGATATGTTGACTGAGGGTAAATATGAGACTGAGGCTGAGGTTGTTGTGCCCAGTTGCAAGAGTTTACAGGTGGTTGCAATGAAAAGCAAAAGAGCACACTTGTGTTCGGTTTACCATCTGCGTCATTCTGTCCACCAACTTGCTGGGTCACAGCTTGTTCGGTTTCTCACTTTCTCTTTTCCACGACTTGGTAACTTTTACACAGACTTAATTTACCGTTGTCAAATTACTCTAAAGTTGGAATTATCGTTGAGCTCGGCTGAGTTGGAGACTGGACCAAGCATTAGGCTTTCTCTGGAAGCTAGGTGGACCAAGTTCAAATCTGAACTTTTGGACCCACTGCCACCGTCACCGTTAACACTGGAGGACACCAGAAATGGACTGGGAAGTCGGAACCCCAACAAAAATTGGCTGACAAACCTGGTTTTGTTCAAATCATGACCTAAATGGAGCTACATTGGGATGAGGTCACCAGTTACACACTTAAGGGCGACAGTAACATCTTAATAAAAATTCTTTTAAAATGCAAAAAATTCGAATCCTTAATTAATAGGGAGATTATTTTTAATAATCTCATCAAAAAGATTTTGAGAACTATTTGAAGAGAACAAAAGTCAAAAACTATAAACCAATAATTATATTAAAAAGAATCAATAAAATAAAAAAAACAAATAAATTCAAAATTAAAATATATAATAAATATTAAATATAAGTATAATAAAATATAAATATAAATATAATCACAATTATAATTATAATTACAAATACAAATAAATATAAAATATAAAATATAGAAATTATGTTCACTCCATTGTTTTTATCCTATATGATTTCTCATGAATTTTGTGATCCTTATGTTCCTACTGCACTCCTATTGCGGTTAGAAAAGGAACTCGATCTTGCACTAATCATTTAATTGAAAAATATTCGTCCTATGAATGTCTCTCTAAAAACACAAGGCATTTACTTTAAAATCTCTAACCTGTTTGTTGTAAGAAATATTTAGAAAGCTATGATCCAAATTAGAGAACTATGATTGAAAACAAAATGACATGGGAGATTGTAAACCTTACCTAGAGCTCAGTATTCACTATGAAATGTAAAGAAAATGGCTTTGTGAAAAGATATAAGGCTAGAATTGTGGCTAATGGATTTACTCAGATTTTCAGTATTCATTACTAGGAAATTTTTAAGCAATAGGCAAAAACTAATTATATATGTCGAAGTAGAACTAGGACCAAGAGAATAAAATCTATGTATAAAGATTAAGTGCTTCTGTTACAAGGACAAAGAAAAAATTTTCTGGTAATGAATTTGTGGAAGTGCAATGCTTCCTCATCCAAAAGTGATTCTTATATTTTCCCATAATGATTCCTAGATATTAGGTGTGATGCCTAGTTCTTTATAAACCGTAAAAGTGATTTATATGAGTTGCTCATATAAAGCAAGTAAATCTATGTGTAATTTATCTTTAAGTTTGCTTCATTGATGATAACAAAGAGACGTGTAGATAAACTATAATATATTTAGTTCTTTTTCCCACAAGATTGCACTCTTATTCCAACTTTCAATAAGTGTGGTAGTTCTCTTTCTGTCCTACACCAATTTGGCATTAAAGCTTAGATTCAATACAACACATATGGAAGTGCATATAGGGGCTTGCAAGGTTTCAAAATACATATCACAACCACATTTGGTCTAAACCATACATCAGTGGTGTGATACAATTTCACATTTAGTTGCAACAGTTACAACTATAAATGCTAACGTGTTGCGACTTTTATGGTGAAAACAATCCATAAAATCCATTATTTTCCATTTCTATAATTTGGAAAGAACAAAAGAAGAAAAGAGAAGGAATTGAAGGAGATAACAAGAAAAAAAGCAAAGAATAGAAATAAACCAACGAATTAAGGGTTGAAATTTCTATAATAAACTAAAAAGGATGAAGTTAACAACAGGGGAAGCCAATTCCCACGGAGGAAGATTTTGGATATTCTAAAGTTTTGATTTTGAAATAACAAAGACAGAGAAAAACATGAACAAGATGAGGAACGAAAATCTAGTTTAAATAAAATGAAAACGTAAGTGTTATAAGTTATTGGTCATAAAAAATTAATTTGGGCAAATTACACTAAATTATTTTCATATTTATAGAATGAGATTGCCTCTATTTTGTAAGAATTATAATTTAAAAGTATAAATAGAATATGGTAATCCAAAATTATAATAACAATTAATTAATAGTAGTTCAAAAAATAATCAATGCTTACTTTCACTCTCTAAGACACTTCTTGAAATTTCTACTAAATCTCTACTTTCAACAAGACGAAGAGCAACTGTCCTATAACAATCTTATTTTTAAGAAGTAAGAAGACGTTTTATTACAATTTTCTCTAAGGAGAAGAATACTCTCACTCAAAAGAATTTACAATTTAAAAGATCTTACTTGATCACTTTAATAACTTTAAAGACTCACTTAATTTAAAAAGTAATAATGAATGCTCAAAATCTTTGCAAAAACATTTTGAAATGTGTTTATACAATATCTAAATGTTTTTTTATGTCTGAACCAATAAAGATCATGTATTTACAAGATTTTAGGATCAAACTAGTGATTGAAAATAAGAACTAGTCGTTGGTAACGACTAGTTATTGTACATAAGTCGACAAGCACATTAGTTAGCCACTATGCATTGAATGCATAAATTCACTAGCTAGCCTTTCGAATACCAATGTAGCACATTGGTTGATCATTGTATTAATCAATATCCCTACAAACTCTCAATATAAAAATGTTAATAATTTTACTTGTATTGGTTGATTACTAACCTATAAAGATCTACCAACACACTTAAAATCATGATTTTAACATCTTTGAATACTTAAACTTAATATTTTTAAGGTAAATTTAACTTAAACACTTCTTTAGATATTCCTTAAAGAATGTTTTAAGGAACAAGAGGGTTTTCTTTAATATCAAAATCTTAATTCCTCTTGATGATTGACAAGACTCATGCTATAAGTTAAAATGATGATATCTTTATGCATGACAAGTCTTTAAAATATCAAGGTAACCAAGTAGGAAGTATAATAAATATTACATTTCATTTATAACTTTATTGTGCCTTTTTCTTCTTTAGTCTTGATTTTGTTCTTCACTTGAATGACTTAAACTCCAACTTTTCTTTAATATATTTATGCGATGTATCTTGATTTGTGCATGATAATTATTGCTTTCATATTGCCTCCATAAAAATAAATTTGTTAATAGTACTTATGTTTTGTTATTATTAAAACATATATTGTAACATCCCTTGGTTTTAACAAAATTTTTCCTTTTTATGATGATAAAATATTTTATAATTTTAGAAAAACAATGGTAAAATCAAAGATATATGACTTAGAATAAGGAAATATGAATAATTAGCTTCCCCTACATTCATGCACAAAAAAGAACTCACAAGTTAATCTATTTTAAGCACAAATTAGTATTTGTATAAGGATTACCAAGATAACACTAAAATTAATCACTCTCCCTAAATTTAATATCCCTAATTATTTTAATATTTAGTATTTAGAATTATTACTAATAGTTAGAATTATTCAAATTTTTAAGATAGTAATGAAATTGATTATTCCGCTTAAATCTAAAATCACTAACTTTCTCTCATATTTCTTGGAAACATAAAAAAGAGTTAGTTATTCAAAAGTTTATCAAAATAATATTACACAATAATAAACAAAACAAACTAACTGAAAGCAACCTGAATGAGAGTCTTCTTCCCCTAACCCGATAACCAACAATCGACAACCTTACCCCCCCTTCCTAACAGCAACCTATTTACCTCCAACAATCATAACAACCTTCCTGAAATAGTAACCTAACCAACAATGCTTACGACTAACACTCAGAAAGACATATCAATAAACACATAAATCTTACCAAATGCAATCCCACCTTACCCACACAATACCACTGAGTTCCCCCCCTTTAAGGGGTACTTTATATACTCAAAAGGGACTCAAAAAGGGGAAAACTACCTAGAATTCCGTTGTAGGAGATTCTGGAAACTTAGGGAAGCTAGGGTATGTTGAGTTAGCAATTAAGGAACCCATTTAGGCCCCCCTAAAGGTGTTTCAAGTTGGAGCAACGAAGTGGAGCTCACCCCTAGTAGGTATCTTTCTTGAGAAAAGATTGGCATTTCTTGTTGTAAACAAATGGCCTAGTTCAACTTGGAGAAATATAAGTTTGGTGAACACAATAGTGAATGAAGATGAGTTATTTGTGTTCAAATTCGATTCCGATAAGGATGCACAGAGAGTGTTAGAAGCTGGACCTTGGCATGTCCTCAGACATCCAATTCTACTAAAGAAATGGGGTCCAGGGGTAACTCTACATAAGAGCAAACTAGAAATAATCCCACTATGGATAAATTTCCATAAATCCCTTTGGAATAATGATCTGCGAAAGGAATGAGCTACATTGCTACTAAGATTAGTAAACCCTTAGGAATAGAAGAGAATACTGTAACGATGAGAAGAATAGGGTATGCATTGATGTGGATATTACTAAAAAAAAGTCAGATTCCTTAAGGATTATAAAGTTAAATGAGAATAGGGAACTAAAGGAAGATCTTGCAAGAGTCTCCTATATGTGGAAATCAAAACTTAAGGAGGAGAGGATGATCTGGAGGAAAAAAAAAAGATAACCAAGAAGAAAGCAAGGAAAAAGGAGAGGAGTATGAACATATGGAAAAATAAATCAATGTGGAGAGAGGGGAACCAAATACAGGACATTATAATCAGGAACAAGATAAGGAAGTAAACAAAACACTTGATAAAGCTAAGTAGGTAGTAAATGTTCAATAGAAAGACTAGAATGAAGCTGATAGAACTCCTTTAGTGTAGAAAGGAGAGACTTTTGGTACTAAAAAAAACACTAGAAAATCTCCTGGAGCAAGTAGGAAATAAAAAAGAAAATCCCCAATTCTTCTTAAGCCTCCTTTTTTTCCTCTTAAAGTCTCTAAGTACGATCTACTCACACCTTCTCACCGGAGCGTGTAAATGTCTCCTCATAACATGTCCAAGCTACCTAAGCCTTGTCTCTCTCAATTTTTCAATAATATTAGCTACCTTTAATTTGTCTCTTACCATTACATTCCTGAGCTTATCTCTCTTAGTAAGGTTGCACATCCAACAGAGCATCCTCATCTCTGTCACCATTAACTTATGACTATGCACTTGTTTAATAGGCTAACACTTCACCTTATAGAGCATAGTCAACCTAATCGCTATACGATAGAATTTACCTTTAAGCTTGAGTGATATCTTCTTGTCACACAAAACTCCTGATGCACTTCTCCATTTAAGGCACCCTGCTCTGATCTAGTGAACTATGTCTTAATCAATCTCTTTGATGCTCTGGATGTTAGATCCTAGATATTTAAAACACTCCTTTTGTAATATAACTTTTAAACCAATCTTTACCTCCATATCGATAACCACCCTATCTCCCAAAAAGTTACACTCCACATACTCATCAGTCTTATTCCTACTTAATATAAAGCCCTCTGATTCTAACTTATCCCTCAAAAGTTCAAGCTTTACATTAACCCCCTCTTTTGTCTCATCCATTAAAATAATATTATCAGCAAATAACATACACTAAGGCACATCCCCTCAGATATTCTTAGTGATCTCATCAATCACTACTGTAAATAGAAAAGGGCTCAAAGAGGAGCCTTATTGTAGCCCAATATTTATAGAAAAATGCTCTGTATCTCCTCTTATCGTCTTTGTTAGGAACTTTCTATCTTTATGTTGTCTTTTACGACAAAAGACTAATGGCACTTAATTTTATTTTGCATAATTAAAAGTAGTAGAAAATAAAGAACATAGAATTTACTTAGTTCGATAGCTTAATTGCTATCTACATCCAAGGATCTCACGATGGTGGTTCCACTAGCTTCAATGAAAGAAAATTTTACAAGAGACGGAGTGTTTAAAAACACTTGCAAGAGTTCTCTAAAACTCTCTAGTACTCTTAGGTAAGTACTCTAGCAACTCTCTAACTCTATTCTTTCTTGAATCAGAAAATAACGTGTGTGTTTGTGCGACTCTAATTCGATGTATTTATAGAGCAGATGAAGCTATATGTATTCTGTCTAATAAGTCCATGCCCTTTATTTTTTCTGCATATGCTTCTCAGGTGCATTGTCATATGCCTTTCACATGCTTCACTATATTTATGTCTCATTTCTATCTTAAGCTTATACTTTGACTAGATAGACTTCTCTTCTTCAATTTCTTTTAGACACAACTCACACACTCACAAACACCTAACTTTAAATCCCCAAATTGTGTCAGATTGATAAATCTGCGTTGAGTGTTGATGGAGAAATTGTGAATATCTTCACATTTATTCCCTCCCTCTCCATTAATCTTCATGATGTTCATCGATTTGTAGGAGATTTAGAAACCAAACCCTAGTTTTAACTGCAATCGTGAGATCGCGGGTGGGTCTTTAACGATTGTCGTCTTCAAGGGGCTTCACTTATTTGTAGATAGTCTCTACAGAAAGTGAACTTCCTTAAAGTGACAGTCTTCATTCCAAAGTCTGAGGGGTTTGTGTCGTCAACTTTTTTCTTCAGAGTGAAAAATCCTTGTCAGGTTCTGTCTCTGACAAAGTGGAGTGTCAGATCGATATGCTTAGATATCTCATTCAGAACTAGGTCTTTACTGAGGTAGAGTGCACTTTGACTGTCTGTAAATATTGTTGATGTTACGATGTTGATGTTGATGTTGATGTTGATTTCCTTTATGATGTCTGTTATGTATGTTAGCTCTTTTACTCCTTCTGTAATTGCATAGTATTCTGCCTCTGTTGTTGATAGAGAAACTACTGACTATTATTGAACTTTCCAACTGATTGTGTTTCCTGCTAATATGAAAAAATATTCTGATATTGATTTCCTTGTGTCTTTGTCTGCTGCATAATATGCATCTACAAAACCATACAAGGATATCTCATTGCATTTAGCTAGTTCAACTTTAGAAAAACATAGTTCGTAGTTTATAATTCTAGCTAAGTATCTAAAAACATTCTTTAGCCCTTGCCAGTGCTCAAAACTTGGATTGGCCATGAATTTACTTAGAATACTAATTACATAGGCTAGGTTAGGTCTTGTACATAACATTATGTACATGATACTTCCAACTCTAACATCATAGGGATAGTTTACCATAGCTTTTTGTTCTTCCTCTGTCTTAGGAATCTTACTAGAAACCATTTGTAGATGTGATCCTATAAGGACAGAACTTAGTTTTGCTTGTTTCATGTTGAACTAAGCAAGAACTTTTCTTATGTAGTTCTTTTAAATGAGCCATAGCTTTCCTTCCCTCCTATTCCTGATTATCTGCATTCCTAGAAGCTTTTGTGCTTCTCCTATATCCTTCATCTTGAAGTGTTTGCATAGTGCATTCTTTACCTCTCCAATTCTTCTTAGATCCTTTCCAGTAATGACTAAGTCACTATGTAGACTAGCATAAAGACTACTTTTGTCTCTCCTAGGTCCTTATAGTAAAGGCAGTAGTCATACGCACTTCTAGTAAACTTCATACTAGTAGCAACCTCATGAAACTTTTTGTTCCACTTCCTAGGTGGTTGTTTTAACCTATATAGGGATTTCTGTAGTAGGCAGACATAGTCAAGCTTTTCTTTATCCATAAAACCAACTGGCTGCTTCATGAAGATAGTTTCCTCAAGCTTTCCATATAGGATGGTTATTTTGACATCCATTTTATGGATTTTCCAGTCATAGATTGTAGCTAGCACTAGAATGAGTCTTATAGTTTTGAACTTCACAACTGGTGAGAAAATCTCCTTATAGTCAACTCCCTTCATCTGTCTATATCCTTTAGCTATAAGCCTAGCCTTGTATATCTTAGGTTCTGCCTCTATAACTCCCTCTTTAAGCTTGATTAACTACCTGTTTTCAATTAACTTTGCTTCAGGTGGCTTAGGCACTAATATCCAAGTCATATTCTTCATTAAAGAGGAATATTCCTTCTTGCAGGCCAACTTCCACTATTCAGCATCCTTTCTGCTCATAGCTTCTTCATAGGTTTCTAGTGCCTTGCAATATATGGATTCTGCAACAAGACATGCATATTAAACTAAATTAGAGTTTGTGTACCTCCTATTAGGAAGTCTTTGTCTTGGTTGTCTATCCCTGGTAAACACGTAGTCATGTAGAGCTTGATGTGAACTATTTGCAGCTGTCTGTGAAACTCTTTCCTTTTTTTCACCTTCTCTTTCTTCAGTTTCTTGTTCATGATGAATAGGGCCTTACACAGGTTCCTCATCAAGGAATTGTGTGTTGTTTTCTTTTGCTTCTATTTCTGGTGGCACATAGAAAGGGAATGAAGTACTTGGTGATCCCAATTGCTTCTGAATTTCCTCTTGTAGGTTAGAGTCTGCAAGATTTTTGCATAACAAATGAAATTCATTTTCCTTAAAATTCACATCTCTACTAATAATGGTTTTGAAACCTCCCTATTGAAGCAGTAGAACTTTGTAGCCTTTAACTCCTTGTGGATAGCCTAAGAATACTCCTTTCAATGCTCTAGGTTCCAGCTTACCTTCCTTTTGATGTGCATAGGCAATACATCCAAGGGCTCTTAAGTAAATCAAGCTAGACGACTTCCTATTCTAAATTTCCTGTGGAGTTTTGTACTCATTAGCGGATGTAGGTATGTTTACTAGGTAAGTTGTAGTCTTAATAGCTTCCCCCCATAGAGATTGTGAACACCCTGATGATAGTAGTATACATCTAGTCTTTTCCAGGAGTGTTCTGTTGAGCCTCTCAGCTACACCATTATGTTGAGGTGTTGCTCTAACTATTTTATGCCTTTGTATGCCTTTCTTACTGCAGTAGTCTTCAAATTCTTTATTGCAGTATTCAAGGCCATTATTTGTCCTTAGGCACTTTAGCATCTTTCCTGTTTGATTCTCTATTAGTGTATGCCACTTGATGAAGATTTCCAATACTTCATCTTTCCTTTTCATAGGATATACCCAGCATTTCCTAGACTTGTCATCTATAATGGATATGAAAAATCTGTTCCCTCCTACAGTAGATACTTAAGCTGGTCCCCAAAGATCACTGTGAGCATATTCCATGATCTCTTTAGCTCTTTTTAACTCCTTTCTGAAAATTGGTTCTGTGGTGCTTTCCTAGCACACATGATTCATAGAATTCCATCTTCCTTAAGTCTTTTTCTGGAATCATTCCCTGTTTAGAAACATGCATCAAACTCTTGTTCCCTGTATGTCCCAACTTTGAGTGCCATTGCTTATTTGAATCGGGGGCTCCATTTCCAATAGTTAGGTTCAATTCAGTAGTGCATATTACATAGTAGAGCCCACCCCTTTCAACTCCTCTTATGATCACTCTTCCATCCTTTAGAATTCCATCCTTAGATTTAATATGAAATCCTTGCTTATCAAAAATTCTTTCAGATATGAGATTTCTCCTTACTCAGGCATAAATCTAACATTGGTTAAAGTTCTTTTTGTTCCATCAAACATATTGATGGAAACATTTCCAATACCTTCAACCTGTTGTTGTCCCAAGTCTGCCATCTTCACCTTAGCATTAACATGCATTGTACATCCTGAGTCAAAGATCCATTCTCTGTTGAGATCTTCACTCTTTTCTGTAACTGTTAGTAGCTCATCACCACTAGATTCTTCATGTTTCTCCACATTTCCAGCATCTCCACCTTATGCAGCCTTGTCTCTTTTCTTCTTTCTGCAGTCTCTGACAAAATGCCCCTCCTTGTCACAGTAGAAGCACTTCTTGCCTTTAGTCTTTTTCTTCTTTTCTGCATTATCTTTAAACTGCTTGTCTCTACCATTCCCTTTCTATGAATTTCCCTTCTTACTGTTCTTTTGTTGAAGCTTCTTTTCTTGTTTATTATCAATAAACATGACTTTTAGATCCTTCTTGAATGGATTGTTGTCCCTGATTTCCTCCATTAGTGAGTCCAGCACCTTTTTGACAGTGAGTGATTCTCCACTGGTATGCTTAATCACCTTCTTGAAGGCATTAAAGTCTAATGGTAAGGCTTTTAGAATTACTACAGCTTGGTGATCTTTTGAAATCTTTTCACCTGTTGCTTCTAAATCTAGCACCAATTTAAAAAAGTAATGCAGATTATCATCAAGAGAAATAGTAGTATTCATTTTATAGTTGGCCAAATTATGTAACAATGTCATCTTGCTAGGCAGACATCTTTTAGCATAGAGTTCATCAAGCTTCATCCACAATTTCTTTGCAGTGTTATAGTTTTGCACTTTCCTTATCACAATAGGTGATAAATGAAGAATTAACTTGCAATGTGCAAGTCTTTGCAACTTCAGATTCTTAACAGGATCTATCTCCGTATCATACTGTTCTTCAATTGCACCATAACAATCATAAGATTCAAGTAAAGCTTGCATTTGAAGTTTCCAGATTGTAAAATCTTCTTTACCAATAAACACATCCATTTCTTTTCCCACCATTTTGTTACAAAGTTTAGAAGAAGACAAGAAAATAGAATTCTTGATGGTATCTTGACTGAAACAGGTAGATTAGAAAATGTCATAAAGATTTAAGCTTACTTGTATGATATTTCCTTCACCTTCTTGATGAGTCTTAAATGCTTGAATGCTTAGAATGCTGTGAATTGGCTCTGATACAACTGATGTTAGGAACTTTCTATCTTTATGTTGTCTTTTACCACAAAAGACTGATGGCACTTAATTTAATTTTGCAAAATTAAGAGTAGCAGAAAATAAAGAAAATAGAATTTACTTGGTTCGATAGCTTAATTACTATCTACATCCAAGGATCTCACGATGGTGGTTCCACTAGCTTCAATGAAAGAAATTGTTACAAGAGACGGAGTGTTTAAAAGCACTTGCAAGAGTTCTCTAAAACTCTCTAGTACTCTTAGGTAAGTACTCTAGCAACTCTCTAACTCTATTCTTTCTTGAATCAAAAAATGATGTGTGTGTGTTTGTGTGACTCTAATTCGATGTATTCATAAAGCAAATGAAGTTACAGGTATTCTATTTAATGAGTCCACGCCCTTTATTTTTTCTGCATGTGCTTCTTATGTGCATTCTCACTTGCCTTTCACGTGCTTCACTATATGTGTGTCTCAGTTCTGTTTTAAGCTTATACTTTGACCAGATAGACTTATCTTCTTTGATTTCTTTCAGACACAACTCACACACTCACAAACACCTGACCCTAAATCTCCAAATTGTGTCAGATTGATAAGTTTGCGTTGAGTGTTGATGGAGAAATTGTGAATATCTTCACAGTCCTTATTCTAGCTTTTACGGCTTCTACAATAATAAGAAAATCAAATTTTGTTTCTTGCTAAACTATAAAAACTAATGCATTGCTTAAAAATTGCTGAATATTGGATGTTCTCTTCCAACCTAAACAACCACCAATATAATCAATATTTGAATATCCAACTAAACAAAAAAGTGTTTCTTTAAAATACCAAAGTTCTAATGATAAAGTATCATATAGGTATCTAAGCACATGCTTAACGATTAGAAGGTGCGGCTCCTTAGGGTTCACTTAAAATCTAGAGTGCAAGCATACGCTGAATATAATACTAAACCTGTGTGTGGTAAGATAGAGCAAACTACCAATCATAATTTACTAGAAATTTACATCTATCAAATTGCCTTCTTCATCTTTGTTTAACTATTTGTGAAGCTTATAAATGTCCCCAATGGTTTGTCTTAATCCATTATGAAGTGCATGAGTAGTTCTTTAATATACTTTGCTTGATTAATGAAGAAGTCTTCCTCCATTTAGTTAATTTGGAGTCCAAGAACGAAGTTAAGCTAGTTATGTTCATCTCATATTTCCTAATCATACATTTGAAAAATTATTTACATATGCTTTCATTAGTAGCACCAAAGACAATATTATTAATATAAAATTAATCAATAAAAACATCATGACCATACTTTTTGATAAAAAGTGTTGTATCAATCTTGCCTTTGGTAAACTTATTTTCTTAAAAATACACTTAACATATCGTACCAAACTCTAGGAGCTTGTTTTGAGTCATATAAAATCTTAAAGAATTTGTAAACATGATTAGGTGCATCATGATTTTCAAAGTTAGGAGGTTGATCAATATAAACTTTTTTTAATAAATTAATTTAAAGTACACTTTTAACATCTATTTGAAACAATTTCTAATTCATGTAGGATGCAAACGTAAGTAATAACCTAATAACTCCTAACATAGCTACTAGTGCAAAAGATTTTCTAAAGTCTATGCCCTCCCTTTGATTATATCCTTTAGCTACCAATTTAATTTTATTTCCCATAATGATACCAAATTTGTTTACTATTTTTAAAATTCCCATATGGTACCTATGATTTGGTGGTCTCTAAGTCTAGTTACTAAAGTCCAAAACTTACTTCTTTCATATTGGTTTAATTCTTCATTTATAGCAAGAACTCAAATTTCACCACTAAAGTAT
Organism: Erythroxylum alaternifolium; assembly: GCA_027478495.1. Lineage (NCBI taxonomy): Eukaryota > Viridiplantae > Streptophyta > Magnoliopsida > Malpighiales > Erythroxylaceae > Erythroxylum > Erythroxylum alaternifolium. The sequence goes on from JANIIA010000005.1 coordinate 62,151,457, forward strand.
TCTTCTATGGTATTAGGCCTAATTTGAAAAATAAAAGTAAGAAGTGATATGTTTCTAAAATGAGATCTAGTAATTACCCTTCATCGAACACGACCTATGATTTGATTAAGAGAATGATTCTTTTTGAATTTTCAATCAATTGGAAGTTTCTCGTCCTTCTTATCTCCAACGTTTGATTTAATAATTTATGTTTATAAGGTGTCATGTTGATCATTCTTGTTTTCTTCAAAGGCTAATTTTTGTAAATTCTTAGATAGACCTACATCATCATTTTTAAGGCTTTTCTTTGAGATAAGATGGTTAGATTCGTTAAAAATAACATGATTGAATTATTCAATAATAATAGTCTTCCTATTAAATACTCTGTATGCTTTACTAGGTAATGAGTGACCAAGAAAAATTCCTTCATCTGCTTTGGAATTAAACTTGCCCAAGTTATCCTTATTGTTCACAATATAATATTTACAACCAAACACTTTAAAATAACTAATCTTTGGCTTGTTTTCATGTCAAAATTCAAAAGGAATTCTATCCATAGTTGGCCTTATATAGATTTTATTGGATATATAGCATGAGAATGCTACATCTTCTGCTCAAAAATATTTTAGGAGATTACATTAATGTATTATTGTTTTAACCAAATTTTGCGATATCTTATTTTTTTTCAATAACTCTATTTTGCGATATCTTATTTTTATTTCAATATCCTGTTCAGTAACTTGGATAGGTCGACTAATACACCCAAAATTAATTGGTTTCAACTTCTTCAAATGCTCAAACTCAAATTTTTTTAATGCAAAATTAACTTAAATACTTCTTCAAATATTCTCTAAAGAATGTTTCAAGGACCAATAGGGTTTTCTTTAATATCAAAACCTTAATTCCTCTTGATTACTGAAAATACTCATTTATTAGTTTAAATGATAATGTCTTTATTTATGACGGCCTCTAAAGTGTCAAAGTGGCTAAATAGGAAGTACAATAAATATAATATATTTATTTACAACTTTATTGGGCATTGTTCTACCTTCGTCTTAATTTTGTCTTCATTTGAATGACTTTAATTCTTACTTTTCTCTAATGTTTTTAAGAGGTGTGTCTTGATTTATACACGACTATTATTGCTTTCATATTTCTTTCATAAAAAACAAACTCATAAATAATATTTATATTTTATTATCATCAAAGCATGAATAACAACCTTCCTTAGTTTAACACAATATTTAGATGTAAGAATAAATTGAAAGTTGTGCAAACTTCTCTAAAGATTTTTGAAGTTTCTGTCTCTTATTAATTTTAATTTTAAATTGTTAAAGAATACCAATTTATAAATTATTACCTATATTTAAATATTTATTCAATATAATTGCAGATTCTCTCCTTATAAAAGGATTCATGAAAATAAGAAATTTGTAGAATTAGACATTAAGTTGGAGTTACTACTTTTTACTTCATCACGTGGTAAGGCATAAAACTAAAATCCGTGTGTTTAAAGGTGAATTTCACTTTCATATTTTGTACTTAAGTAATCATTGAGTAGGAAGTATACTTTTCACCCATGAGTTAGTTTAATGATAAGTTGTGTCTATTTTTAATAGACAAACAAAGTCTATCAAAATTGGTCCCCTTTAAGTCAATAAATTTATCTATCTTTATTGAAATCCCCTGTTTGTTTGTATGTCTCGGTCCTCTTAAAAGTGGCATATCTAAAGAATTAGTCATAATGTAATGACTATCTATATGTTTCAGTTATGGGTGACATGGCTTTATCTGCCTCTAATTCACTGAAGTTATACGTCTAATGATGATTCAGATATCTTATCTTGGTAAACCATATAGTTAGAATGTGGATAGGTCAAAAAGGGTGAACTCTAATCCTTGGCCGAGCACATGGTCATACAGAGACATTGCAGTAGGCATAAAAACAACTGATGAATCCTAATAAGGACCCACTTTCCTGACAAATGGCTATACGCGCAGTTGAGGATGCTCGAGCAGGTCTCCTGGCAATGCAGCAGCTGGAATTGATTTGTGGGTAGGAAGGAAACAGAAAATCAACGTTGTTGTAATGTTAAGGATGCACTGTTGTCCCAGTTTCTAACCTGGTCGGTTGTAGCATGGGAGACGGAATTATGACTACTTTCCACTTTCTCATGGACAACTGGTCTTCCCTCACATGCTTTGGTTTGTGACTAAAAGCAGCAGTTTTGAATTTGTTTAACATCGCTCTCCGTCTCAATTCAATATTCTGGTCAATTTTTTGGATTTTGAGCTTATCTCTAATAGATTTGAAACATAATTTGCAAATGATTTGAAGCCTGTAAAATCAAATCTTAATTCTATAATATGTTTTGAGAAATCCTATAAGCTCCTATTTACAATTACTATGCTCGTCTGTAACCATTACGATTGTTGTTCACAAGTTAAAGTTTTATATCCAGTTGCAGTATTACTCATTTCTGAAAATTCCAACTTTCGTGGAACTCACTTTTCGTTCGAAAACCATTTCAAATGCTAATAATGAATTTGCCTGACTGTATAAGAAAGCTTCCCTCGACATTCAGTATATAAGCATATCCTGATCTTGCGTTCTTTACCATAAAGAAACTTCTACTCTCTTTCTTCCCTGTAGCTCTCTGGGTGAACCTAAAAATGGCATTAGCAGCTCTGAAAGCACAGCTTAACAGCTTCGTACAGTCCATGCTTGAAGAGGTACACATGTCTGAAACATCCCTTTTTGGTGCTTACAAATATGAAGGCCCGAATTGTGAACTTGGTTTGTCATGTTTCTATTTTTCCATTAACTGTATCCTCCCGGTAGAATTTGCCGTCTATGCCATAAAGTTTACTATTGATTCGATGCGTTTTTAGGGAATGTTGGATAGTCAATTTGCTCAAGTTCAAGCTCTGCAAGATGAAAGCAATCCGTGCTTTATCACTGAAGTTATTACCTCTTTCTGCAATGATGCTGAAAGGATCGTAATAGAGTTGAACAAATACTTGTAACTCAAACTGATTATGGAGTTAATCTTTTTGTTAAAAGTATGTTCAATGTATGTGATTCTTCTAATTCTTTCTCTTCCTAATTCAGGAGCCATCAGAGTCTGGATTTTGCCAAGTTGGATTCTTTTGTTCATCAGCTAAAAGGAAGTAGCTCCAGGTACGCAATTTTTGCACAAATGTTTAGCAGCAACCAATCATTTATCATGTATTATTTAGGTTATGATAATTATACAATAAGATTTACAGCTTATTTGTAAGCTTTCTACTACATATTATTATTGCAATAGGAAAAAAGTTTTCGATAGATACCGATTTATAGTACTTGTACATGGTAGGTCATGCTATAAAAAAGAGACGAGAGGACTCAAATTCAATTCAAATATGTAAAATAAAAAATCTAAATAGTTTTATTTGCAATAAACAAGTTATTATACTATTTGATTAGTCATCTTATCTAGAAGTAATTTCGGCGTGTATTTGAACTTTCACATCGTTTAATTACGATAGCCATTATTATCAGTTAAGAAGCACTCTTGTTTTCTTTTAACTCCCAGCATTGGAGCAAAGCGCTTAAAACTTGCTTGTACTGATCTTCTTCAGGCCTCAGATGACAGAAACAAAAATGGGTATGAAGGCACTTCCTCTTTAACTTCAACCAATCATTTATTTTGGTATCCAAGTATATCGATATACTGTTTTACTCGATATTTTGTTCGAAGAAGTTTTAAGCGTCAACCGGCCTTATAGTTATAGATTGCTATCATTTCTAGAAATGGCTTTATTTAAGCTGCAGCAATATCCTTTAGGGTGAATATTTCGAAACATAATGTTATGAATTAATTGTTCGTTAGTAATTCAATATTAGAGTTTGTTAAAATTGATGCCAAAATAATTATTGGATATAAAATGTAAAAACTTTTTCCAACATGTCAAGAATATATTCAGTGATAAAAACTATTCTTTTAGTTTGTAGTTTCAAAATTTTTACATGTTTCCACGTATTCCTTATTTATGAAAAGAATTAAGAAAATTTAATAAAATTGTGTTCATTAAATAAAATTAGAAAATATTTTAAAATTTAATAAATGAAAAGGGCAAGTTAAGTTTGAGCAATTTTTAATTTAATGGAATTTTTTATATAAAATTTTAAAGTTTTATTCTTTTTCATTCGTTTTTCCCCCTTATTCTTGTTAATCTAATCTTTTTGTCGATGTGATGTGAAGGTGTCTGCAAGCTTTGAATGTAATCACTCGTGAATATTGTCTTCTGCGAAACAAATTTGATACCATAATTCAGGTAAAGGAGAAAAAAATACATAATATTTTTTAAATTAGTGCGAGATTTTAGCATTATTGTGTCATACATCTTCTACATATCAAGACACACACAAAACAATTCTAAGAAGCATTAATTGTTAACTTTTAGCGATAGAAAACTAATTTCACACGTCTCATATAATTGAAAAAAAGTAGTATAATTTCAAGTTTTAATGTTAGATCTTTTGCTGTTTTCGGAAGCTTAAAATTTATATACATTCGCGCAATGAATAATATCTTCTTTTCTCCATGATTTTTTGGTGATGCAGCTGGAGAGAAGAATCTTGGCAACTGAGACTAGGGATCAGTGAAAAGAATACTCCTATTTTTGTACAAAAGTATACAAGTGCATGGTTCTGGTCTCCTTTACTACATCTTACTTATTAAGCGTATATTAAAAGCCTTCTTTTTCTGTTTTTTGGGTTATTGGATTGAAAAAAATGAAACAAAGTCTTTTAGGTTTTGTGTTGTGTTTCATTTTCCTTCCATCTTTCTTATATGAATACAATTTTATGGGGACTAAGGAAGGTGGTTATATGTATTGAAATTTACAAACAAGAATTCAGTATCATCTCACCCGATATAGAACTATTTGCTCTCGTTTTGCTTCTCCATTATTATGATGATAATATGTTCATCTAAACCAAATGAGAATTGGAATAGTCCAATCAACCCAATTCTTGTTGGAAATTTGGGGTTGTGTTTAGTTTAGGATGGTAAGAAATAGTGCAAAATAATAGAAGAGAGAAGAGATTTTATGTGTATTGAAATCTAATCATTTTAGTTAACATTTGCCATAGAAGGGATGGCCTTTTATACTAAAGTAATGTCATAAACAGAATGAAACTCCTCGTCAAATGCAAGATTAAAACTAAAACCTATAACTTATAGTATTTTTAGGTTATTAAATTTATTTTTGGAGTTAATTTGGCTAGACTTTAATTTAGCAAAATATCTCATCTTTTAAAACTCATCCTTGGGACTTCTGCTAGACAAACTAAGCTTCAACCTCAAGAACTAAAACCTTGCTTTTGAAAAAGCCTTGGTAAATATGTCTTCTAATTGAAATTTTATAAGACACTTAACCAACTTAACGTCCTTCTTTTGTTTGGCATCTCTTATGGCAAGAAACTTTATCTTCATGTGTTTTGTTTTACTATGACGAACTGGGTTTTTCGCTATTATAATAGTTAACTTGTTGTCTATTAGAACTTCAGAGTTGTACTCTATATCAAGTATTTTTCTTAGCCATATAGCTTGATTAATTTTTGTAAAAGCTACAACATATTCAGCTTCAGTAGTTGATTAAGCAACAACTTCTTATTTCTTAAAGATCCACGAGAATACTCTAAAACCAAGTGCAAAAGTGTAGCCAGAGGTACTTCTCATATTATCAATAGAAATTACCAATCACTATCATAATAACTGATTAGTTTTGGGCTTAAACATGGTTAGAGAACTACTCTATAATTTGAAGTTCCCCATAGGTATCTTAGGACTCTCTTAGTTGTCCCCATATAAATTTCACTGGGATTCATAAACCTTAAAAGTAGACTTATCATGTACATCAAATCAAGTCTAGTGGCTGTGATATATAATAAACTAATAACATCCTACCTATCCCCACCCTACTCACTCCTTTCAAACAGCGTGCCATAAACCCTAAAAATGGTATCACCTACCACTCAACAACCTAAAATTACCTCAAAAAATAATACAAATAGAGCCCATCCCCCTCTCTCCAAAACACTACATAGTTCCCATCCTTGAGCGGTTCTGACTCTCTAAAGGAACTAGTGTAAGGGAGAACCACTTGGAGCTATATTGATGGCGACTTTGGAAAATTGAGGAAGTTAAGATTTGTGGAGATAGCTAGTAAGGAACCCATTCAAACCCCCCTAAAGGTGCTCCAACTTGGAGCTAGGAAATGGAGCTCATCTTTTGTAGGCTTTTTTTCTTGAAAAAAGAGTAACATTTCCTGTAGTTACTAAATGGACAAATTCTATGTGGGTTTGGTTAACACTATAGTGAATGAAAATGAGTTTTTTTTATTTAAGTTTGACTCAGATGAAAATGCTTAGAGGGTGCTAGCAACAAGACCTTGCCATGTCGTAGGACATTTAATTTTGCTAAAGAAATGGCATTTAGGGGTGACTATTGATTGAAGAAGACTGGAAATATTCCCAATTTGGGTTAATTTCCACTGAGTTCCAGTGGAATATTAGTCTACAGAAGGAATGAGCTATATTGAAAACAAAATAGGAAAACTTATAGGAATGGATGAAAACACTGCAATGATAAAAAGGATAGGATTTGCTAGAGTATGCATTGATGTGGACATTTCCAAAAACCTTCCTCACTCTTTAAATCATAGGAATGGATGAAAACACTGCAATGATGAAAAGGATAGGATTTGCTAGAGTATGCATTGATGTGGATATTTCCAAAAAAACTTCCTGACTCTTTGAAGATTATAAAGTTAAAGAAGAATGAGGAAATAGAGGAAGATCATGTGAGAATTTCATATATGTGGCAACTAAAGAATGAGGAGGAGAGAATGATCTGGAAGAGGAAAGAAAACTAAGAAGAGAATAAGAATAGAGGAGAAGAGGTTGAGTAGAAAGAAAAAGTAAATTAAGTGGAAGGGGAGACAAATATAGGGCAAGAACAAGAAAGCAATGAATATAAAACTCCTAAAAAGGCAAAGCAAATGGTGAATGAGGTGGAGCAAGATCAAAAAGGAGATGACAGTACCCCCATTAGATGTACAAAGAGAGACCTCTGGAATTAAGCAAATGGACAATAGGTTGGAGAAAGATTAAGATGCAACTGACAACACTCTCTCAATAGAGAAAGAATAGATCTTACTGGAAATGCTTACCGGAAATGTTGTTGGAACAAATAGCAAGTCAAGAAGGAGGAAGTTATTCGCTCAAGGTTACACACTCTAAGTTTCAATATTTTTAACCTTGGTAATTATCGCAAGTGCACAGGTCGTTCACGTAGTACCTAAGATGTTGATCCCACGAGGAAGATAACTAGTCCTAAAATCTAACGACAACTAAGTTTGCAAAACCTACTTAAACAACTATTGCAGTAATTAAAACTAATCAAAAATCAAATATGAGAATTTAAATCACCAAAAGAATAAATAGAATCAACTCATATAAATAACCCAAATTTCAACCTAAAAGTGACCAATTGAGAGAAAGGGGGAATTTATTTGAAATTAAAGAAAATCTATCCAATTATGAATTTTTCGATTTAGTGGGCCTAGACGGTCCTAAGGTGAATTACTCTCTCTCGAGTTATAATTCTTAACCCTAATTGATATTCCCTAATTCAAATTATGAAAAATGGGATCTCTTGATCCACAATTTGTCCAAAACCTAAATTAGTTCTAACGTTGTCTATTAACCAACTGGAAATCTGTGCTCGATCTCTCGTTACAAGACTTGACCAGTTTAATTCAATTCTCTACCTAACGATTTACCTAACTCTCGTCAACCTAAATCGATGATTTTTACCTGCTCACCCTCTCAAGTTATTGCCCAGTTATGAAGATTTGAATTACTTCACAATAAATCGAAATAAAACACAATCAAAATAATCTTATTAATCTCAAGAATAAATCAACCCGAAGGTGAGTTTAGACAAACATCAACACTCTACGAAAAATATTTATATTAAATCTCCAAATTTCCATACATCAATAAAATTGAAATAACAATTAGAATATACTTTCGGAATGGATCTTGGAGGCGCGACTGCGAGAAGCCACCTGTTCTGAGAAGTACGTCGCGTCAAGCGTGTCTCCGTGCCTCTTTTCCTTCATCTCCTTCCTTGATCAATTGATCTGTAACTAGGTTTTCACTTAAATTTTCAGCAGAGTCTCTCTCTTTTACAGCTCTTAGCTCCCTCTCTTTTGTCACATCATATTCTATTTATATCTTCAAGGCTCTAGGTCAAAGTCAGGGTCCAAACGGTCCAAAAATTCATCCAAAACTTGAGTTTTTATGTTAGCCTGACGCAGTGCACGATCGTGGCTGACACTTTTTCCTTTCTGTCACAATCATGGCCTAAAGTGCACGATCATGGCCTGACTTGATGCTCTCTGTCATGATCATGGCTCTTGGTACACAATCGTGGCCTAGCTGCTTTTGGTTCTTCCTCTTCTGTTGCGATTGTGGCCTGTGTGCATGATCGTGGCCTGTGCTTTTTGGCCCAAAAACTCTTTAACTCTTCCCGTTCTTCCCTATTTTACCCTGCAACACTAGCAAACACATCAAGATACCTCAAAAATATACAATTTAAGCTCAAAGATTCAAACTAACCCAAAAAAAAAACACTTAAACACAAAACTAACCTAATTAAACTCTAAATGCATACTAAACACTTGAATTGACATTAAAGTACTTATCAAATCTATTCCTAAAATACAATACAAATTATAATAATCAGAAGTCAGGTAAAAAGTAGTTGATATGAAGTTGGTAGTGTAGAATGTTAAAGGGCTTAATAGCCTAAATAAACAATTAGTAGTTAAAGAGTTGATCCAAAAAGACTGATTTTATTGGTTTGCTTGAAACCAAAATAAAAAAGGACCAGATGAAGAATTGTCTACAGCTTTTTGGGAAAAACTAGAAAGTTATCTTTAATCATTACATGCATATAGGAGGGAGAGTTATAAAGGGGTTAATACTCAAAAGATAGAAATAGTAAATTGGTCTAGTACAACCCAATGATAAGTTGTGAATTGGTACTCAAAAATTCAAGTAGATACATAACTATTACAATAATTTATGCAACAAATTATATCTTTCAAAGGCAATTGCTATGGGAGGAATTGATTAGCAATGCAATTACCTCCCTTTGGTTAGTAATTGAAGATTACAACTACATTCTCAGTGCCTATGAATCCTGGGGTGGTAGACATTAGGTAAAGGAAAATTGCAAGGAAAGACAAAAACTAACAATACACATGGGTTGACAAATCTTAAGTATTATGGAAATATGTTTACTTGGAACGTCAAGTAGAGTGGAGGTTGGTTTCTATTGAAAAACTCGACAGATGCATGGTTAATGGCGAATGATAGCCCAATTTCCCATAAGTTCAATATGATTTGAAAAACATAGTACTTTAGGCCATAGCCCTACTGTAGTGGATTTATCCTTCTCAAACATCAAAAGGTTTACACTTTTCAAAGTCTCTAATCACTTAATGGACAATCCAAGGTTTAAAAGTATCCTAAGGGGGGAAGGAGCTTAAAGTTAGCAAAAAGTTGAAGACAATAAAGGACATCAACCAGAATAGAATACCAGAGTAGGAGGCAATTACAAAAGCACTAAATGTACAAAGATGCCAAAGGAGAGTATTGTCTAGACCTAATGACTTAGTGCTAAGAAAAGAAGAAGAAAATTTAATCAGCAAGTACAGTAAGGCCCTAAAAACTCAAATAAATTTTTGAGACAAAAATTAAGGATGATTTAGTTAAAAGAATGGGAGAGGCGCAGTAAGTACTTCATGAACTTAATTAGAGCAAGGAGGAACAAAAACCAGATTCAGTGCTTGGAAGATGATTCAGGTCAGAATCACCATGACCAAGAGAGCAAAAAGAGACTTACTTTTGAATACTTCAGCAAACAATATGGCATAGAAGAGGAAGTAGAGAATATCCTGAATGATATATTGAGGAGAATAAGGTAGATTTCAGTAGAGGATAAGGCAGAAACAATCAAAGAAATATCAGGGAAAAGATCAATGAAGCTCTATTTTCTTTAAATCCTAACAAAGCCTCAGGCTTAGATGGCTATAATGAGAGATTCTTTCAAAGGAACTGGGATATATTGTCTGAGAAGGTCATAGAAGCTATCAATAAGTGTTTCAAAAAAGGTACTATAATAAAGAATGGAATAAAACATTTGTGAGCCTACTCCCCAAATAACCCGATGCATGTAGGCTTGAACATTTTAAGCTAATTTCTTGCCGCAATATTCTCTACAAAACCATTGCTAAGATAATTGCAAGTAGACTGAAGAGGAGTATGGGAAAATCATAAATCTAGCCCAGAATGCATTCATGAGAGGGAGAATAATAGGCACAAACATTTTGCTTTGTCAAGAGATCCTTAAAGAATACAATTCCAAGTCAAAAATGAAGAATTGCACAATAAAGATAAATTTGGAAAAGTCATATGACTCAGTCAATTGGAGCTTTATGTTTAGCATCATAAAGGCAGTAGGTTACCTCCCTTTGTTTAGGAAGTGGATAGAAGAATGTGTGACTACAACATCCCTTGCTATCTTGGTGAATGGAGAACCTACAAGACTAATTAAAGCTAAACGAGGGCTTAGTTAGGGGGATCCATTATCCCCTTACCTATTTGTACTATGTATGAAGGCCTTATCGGTCATAATTGCAAGGAATGTGGAAAATAGCCCATGATTTCAATACCATCATAGATGCAAAGTTAATAACATAACTCACCTTGCTTATACAGATAACTTGTTATTATTTTGCAAGAATAAAAAGCAATCAATAGAACTTCTCTTGCAATCAATGGAAGATTTTAAGAAAATGTCTAGATTGAAAACAAATCCAAGTAAAAGTTGCTTTTACTTGTCTTAAAATTGTGGAATTGAATGTCCTACTCAAGCATTAAGGAAGGATTGCACTAAGGAAGTCTCCCTATTAAATACCTTGGAGTGCCTATTTCATAAAAAAGACTCACAACTTTAGACTGCAGACCTTTGATAGACACACTTTAAAAAATAATCAACTATTATTTCAATAAATACCTCAGTTATGGTGGGAGACTACAGCTAGTCCAAACTATCCTAATCACGTTAACAAATCATTGGATCAAAAACTTATCTCCCGAAGAGTGTGTTCAAGGATATAGGCAAGAAGTTAAAAGACTTCTTATGGGAGGGAGCAAGAAGAGGGAGCAACAAGGCTAAAGTAAGCTAAAGTATAATTTGTAAGTCTAAAATCCAAGGAGGGTTAGGACTATGCTCAACTAGGTTGTTAAACCAAGTCAGCCTAGCAAAGAACATATGGTGATTATACAGCAAAAAGGATGAACTTTAGGTAAAATGGATACACGATGTGTTTATTAAAAGTAATTGTATATGGAAGCTTGAGATAAAACAGAATATCTCTTAGAATTTCAAGCAAATACTAAACACTAGACATTGGATGTAGGAACTATTTTTCCATAAGATTTGGAATGGGAACAAAACATGTTTTAGTTCAATAATTAGCGCTTCAAAGGGCCCCTATAAAAAATCAGGAATTACAACACCTAAGGATGGTAGTTAGACCAAATACCAAGGTGAGCAAGCTAATCAAGAATAGTAGATGGTACGGGCCTTCCAATAATAGTAGGAATGTCGACATTATAATGGAGAATTTGCCAGCATGCTAAGAAACATCTCAAGATGAAATGCAATGGACAAAAGAGGATTCAAAGACATTTAGCTCCAAGGTATGTAAAGCTTATCTGCAAAAGGATCCAAGCAACAGGGTGAAATGGGAAAAATGATTTAGGATACTGATATTTATCTAGCCCACTCAATGATACTGTGGATGGGGCTGATTGGGAAACTACTCACCAAGGATAGAATAAAGTTCTCCATCAATTCTCTAGATGCGAGCTATGCAACAACAATCTTGAAATTCTGGACCACCTTCTAGTCAAGTGCAGGTACACAACACACATATGGAGTAAAATGTAGAAAGTACTTGGTATAAGCAAAGAGATCAAAACCTGGCATGAATTAATTCAATAGGCAGGGAACCTGAAAATGATAACTAAGGTAGATTATAAAGCTGTAAAGATTAGCTTGGCTACTATAGTTTACTACATATGGCAGGAGAGGAACTTCATATTATTCAGGAGTAACGCTAGAAGTAGAGAGCACCTATTTCATCAAATATTTCTCCAATGTAGACTCTCTGTGAAAACGAAAAGAATAACAATCAACCTATTAATAAGAATGAGAGAAAGATGGCTACTTGAATTATGCTTTCTAAAGCTTTGTGTAACTAGAATCATGGACTCTTTATACTTTTGTACATAGTAAGGTTGTACAACTTTTTATATCAATGAATTACTTAATTTCTGAAAAAAAAAACTATGAATGAGGTTTTTATAATTTCTTGGATCAATCATTTTTTTCCCATCAGACTTGGAAAACTTCTCATTCAGTACAAGTGGAGTTGCCACAAGCTTACAATATTGCATTTTTTATTTTTCATAATGCCCTCTACATATTTCGCTCGTGAAATAAATATTCCATCTTATAATTGGTAAATTTCAATGCAAGAAAATAATTCATTATCCCCAATATGTCATTTTAAATTTCTTATTCTTCTCCTCTTTGAAGGCCACAATCATTTCTAGATTGTTACTAGTCACAAGTAAATCATCAATAAAAAGTTAAAGAAGTAGAATATCTGACTTGCCAAGCCTTTTAATGTAAAGTGAATGCTTATTCTCACTTCATCTGAAGCCTTAGTCGCAAAAGTGAAAGTCAATCTTACTATTAGAGCTTGTTTCAGCCCATACAAGGCCTTTCTAAGATGAGAAAACTAATGTTCTCTTCCTTTTAAGATAAAAAACTTCTAATTGCTTAATATATATCTCCACCTCAAGGTCACTATTGAGGAATGTAGATTTTACATCAAGTTGGTAAATCTTTCAACTATTTTAAGCCACCAATGCGAACAATGTTCTAACAGTATAAAGTTTTACAACCTAACAAAGGTATCTCCATAATCAATTCCAGCTTGTTGAGGATATCCTTTGACAACAAATCTTGCCTTATGCTTTTTAATTGACCCATGTGGATTTAACTTCGTTTTGAAGACCCATTTCACACTGATCACTTTTTTGTTTTCTGATATATTAACCAACTCTTAAGTGTGATTTTTCTTGATCATATTGATTTAATTCATCATAACTTCTTTTCGCTCTTTATCCTTAGCAGATTTAGCATAGTTATTCTACTCATAAATGGCAAAGTCGAAAGATTTACACACCTCGGGATCCAGATGGATGATAGGACAATCTCAATAGGCATCAGTAAATAGTCTTTTACCTTTTTGACCTATAGCATTCTCATCAAAAGATCATATATAAACCTCATTTAGAGAATAAACTAATGTGGCTAAAGAGAGCCCACCATCCTCATGAACATAATCACATTAAACATCTTCTGGACATTCTTTAGATTAAGGAACTAAAATAATGCATATTTCAATCTTCTGTTCATCCTAATTCTAAATTGCATTCTTGTCAAATTCCAAATCTTGACTAATCACTATGTTTTTATTGTAAAGATTGAGGATTCTATAGCTCTTTAATTGAGAGATATATCTAAGAAACTTTCCTTTCTATGATTTATCATCCAGCTTGCCTCTCTTTTGAGATGGGACATGTACATAGCAAATTGAGCTAAACACCATAAGATGCTTAGTTTTTGGTTTAATCCCACTCCAAGCTTCAATTGGAGTTTTCCTTTGCATGGCCTTGTAGAGAAGCCTGTTTAGCAAATATCCAATAGTATACACAAGTTTTGCTTAGAATTTCTTAGGCATTTTCTTATTTGCAAGCATACATTTCACCATCTCCATGATAGTTCTATTTTTTCTTTCAGAATCTCGATTATATTAAGGTGTATACGCAATTATGAGTTGATGTATAACACTTTCATCTTTACAAAACTTATCAAATTCAGATGAATTGTACTCTTTCCCCTATCAAATCGAATTCTCTTCTACTGGAAATCATTTTGTCTTAAAAAGAACTTTGAATTTTTTAAAGATATGGAACATGTGATATATCTCTTATAAAACACACCATTGCCATTCAGGTGAAATAATTAATGAACAATATAAAATATATGTTCTTACTAAGAAATAAACTCTTGTGAGGGCCACAAATATCATTGCGCACAAGTTCAATTTTCTCCTTTGCTCTTTATATTCTTTCCGTTGGAAAAAGCTTCCTATTTTGTTTAGCAAGTTAACAAGCTTCACCCAAATTATCAACATCATGAATTGAAGGAAGTCTTAGACAACGTTTTTCTGGTGGAGATATTTTAGTGCACCTAAGTTGTAGTGCTCATTTCTCTTATGCAATAATCATGTCTCATTACTTTAGGCTTTGTTGGCCACTTCATTAAAGTTATTCTACTCTAGGGGAAAACTCTTATTTTTCATTTTGACACAAGTCATCTCCCTCTTCTCTAGATTAAAAATGGTGTAATGATCATCCTCGAAATTAACGAAATATCCATGATTGATCATTGAAGGTACATAATCATATCTCATCGCTTTGGGCTTTGTTGGCAACTTCACTAAAGTTATTTTACTCTAAGGGAAAAATCTTATTTTGCGTTTTGACACAAGCCATCTCCCTTTTCTCTAGATTAAAAATGATGTAATGATCATCCTCGAAATTAACAGAATATCTATGATTAATCATTTGAGGGTCACTTAACAAATTTTTATTGAACTTAGGGACTAGAAAAACATCCTTTGTGAATTTTGTACCTTTTTTAGTTTAGATTTGAACATTCCCTTTACTTAGGGACTCAACCAGTACTTCATTTCCCATTTGAACGGGGATCTTCATAAAAATGTCAAGATTGGTAAAGATTTCTTGATCATGGTCCATGTGATTTGTACATCTACTGTCAATAAGCCACCTTTTATTACGTTTGTTGGAGCTTATAGTTTGACAAGTATAAAACACGTGATTTTCACCCCTGTTGCTTTCAATGAAATTTACTTGTCGGCCTTAATGATTCTGTTTTCCATGTTTCACTTTATAATATTTCTCAATATGACTAAACCTTATGCAAAATCTACATTATGGCTTGCCTTTGAACCAACAATTATTTTCTAGATGATTGGTTTTTCCAAAAATGCCATATGGAGGAACTTCTCATATTTTGGAGTTATTTCTCATCAAGCCATCATGCGCTCCATCATTATTTCTTTCTTTTTCACCATATTTACCTTTGCCTTTGCTACCTTTTTGCGTTAACGACTTTGCTTGATGCCTTGTTTGAAAGCCATCAGCTGCACAACTTAGTAATACTAAGTTTACTCAAGTTTCGTAATACTTTAATAATTTAAACAATGTGTCAAATTTTTCAGTTAGGCTAATAAGCACTTTCTAAACTATTCTACCATAAATCTTCATTTAATTTACTACTTTCATGACTTGGAAGAGTAAGCTTTCACACTCTCACTTTCCTACATCTCGAGACTGTCAAACTTTTTCCTTAAATTATTAGGCTTGACGAGTCTCACTTGTGTAGTTCCTTGGAACTCTTCTTAGAAGATAATCCATCCTTCTTTTACTTGTTGAGACTCTAATGATTCTTTGTCAATTGAATCAACAGGAGCGTAATGGAAAGAGCCAATGCTTTGGCATCCTTGATCTCATCCCCCTTTAGTTTCTTTAGTTGAGCTTTTGCGTATTTCTTCCTTGCTTTTAGTGGCTCAAAGCCATTTTCTATGAACTCCCCCAGGTCATTTGCTTTAACAGAGAAACTCATTTTGATAGCCCACAAATCATAGTTTTCTCTTCTCCTGTGAAAGTTGGATGTACAGCTATGAAGATGATGGATAAAGTGGAACTTGAAGCCATATTTGAGGAGATTTTTTGTTTGTTTTGTTATTTCTGTTTTGGGCCTCAAGATACTCGAGGGCTATAATACCACTTATTGGAAATCTACGATTTTTTGTTTGTTTTCCAGTTTTTCTTTTAGCCCTTAAGAGCTATAATACCATTTATTGGAAATATAAGGCTATGTTTAGTTTGAGATGATAAGAAGCAGTATAAAACAGTATAGTATTGAATTATAGTCACTTTAGTTGTGCAATAACATTTGTCATGGAACGGAAGGCTTTTTATATTGGAGGAAGGTCATAAACTGAATGAAATGCCTCCTTAAAAGACATTAAACTGAAACCTATAACTCCTAATATTATTAAATTACTAAATTTATTTCTTGAATTAATATGACTAAGACTTTAATTCAGCAAAATATCTCATTTCTTAAGTTCGATTGGTTGTCAGAGCAAAATTATGCTTTCATTTACTTAAAAATGATGCGCTGACACTCTGTTTCTTCCTACAAATACTGAGACCAAGAAGATCAAGAGTTCATCACACTTGCAATACTTGGGATTAATTTCAGCAACACGTTATTTTGAAATATCTCGATTCTTTCACTGCTTGCGAACAGGATAGTCAAAAGTAATAAAGTGACAGATTGTTCATGACATTAACTAGTGACTAGGAAGTGCAACTAGGATATGCTTGGAGCAATTTTATTGGCAGAAGTGACATCACAAACATGCTACCTATTCACATTCAAAGAGTACCCACTAGGCGATAAGTACTTGAATTATATGCGATCAGATAGCGGACATATCACCACTGGGAACGTCTGGTGGAGGCTGAGACGTAGGTGATATAAGACCAGCGAATCGCTTGTAGCAAGATGGAGTTGGTGGACATCTTGGAGACAGGTTGACAAATTCTAAGGCTTGTACTCTAACTTCCAATGGGTAGTCAGCAACGCATCCAATTCTAGGACCAGCTCCTGTTGACCACTTGAGTGAGAGTTGATGCCCCAATTGGTATGATTTTGCTGCCTTCTTGGAGTTAATTCTGTGCAGAATAGCCTTCTGTGGAACTTCAGCTCTTGGGCTTCGAAGACCTCCTGATAAAGTCCTCTTGTACTCGGTCTTGATTTCTGTTTGCGGGACTTCCGATACACCTGAGGTAGAATTGTCCTCTTCCATTGCGTGTTCAAGTTTAGGAATATCTAAGCTCATCGGAACTTCAGATATTATCTCCTTTCCATCGATCTTAGCACCATCGTATATATCAGAATCTTCATTGGCTTTGTGTATCTGAAAACAGAAGATATCAAAACATACCATCAGGGAAAAGTAGCGATTGACTTTCTACCGCGAATATAAAGGCCATTAGTGGAACAACAATACTTGTATAAACTTCATAAGGCTAGTCGATCAATCATCTTTATGCAAAGTGGAATTCAGTGGTGTTCCACTGGCTATATATACCGATTTTTACAACCCTGAATTTTTGTCAAGTATATGTTGAGATAATTAGTACCTGGTCTTCAGTAAGATGCACACCATTATCCTTGAGCAGGGATAAGAAGCAGTCAAAGCTAGTGTCTGTTGGCCGATAATGACCACTATATGGAGAAACAGACTGCAAAAATGTAAATAATCAATGACAGGTTGCAGAAAAGAACATATGCCGAACCAAAATTCTATGGAATGAAAAACAAAGATTTAACATGTAAAAAGACACAGGACAGAAAGATGGATAATAGAATATCCACTACCTTCACTCACTCACTCACTCACTCACAAACACACACACACTGACACACGCGCACAGAGAGAGAAAGACAGGATCACCTGTCTGTGAAGGTATCCCATTTTGGGTGTAATTCACTTTACAATGGCTTGAGGTTATTTCTTTGCCAACATTTTCAGAGGAAAGGTAACGAAATATGAGGTCGTTGATGTTAAACGACATGAAGACAATGAGAAGATATAAGCAGGCAACCTGAACCTCTTTCAGACAAATTTGGATAGACTATTATCCAAAACCATTCGTAAGGAAAATAACTCAGTTAAAAATGAGGCAAAGGTAATTAATTCATTAATATGAGCTGCAAGTATTTATATAGAAGGCTGCAGAATACTAAGCCTAGTAACAAGGAATTAGTTTGTACAAGATAGGATTACACCAGTTTGAATAATTCAAATACAGATCAGATGAGATGTACACGGTAGAACTTTCTGGGTTGGTTCCTTGACGATAGGGATTGACCTTTATCATTAACTAACTCAAACGAATTCAACAACTATAAGAAAATTTCACGCGCTGCTGTTTCAACAGTAACTTTGATATTTATTCAGTGCTATACCTGTATAATTCCCTGCGCTGCTGTTAGCCTTCCAGCAGCTAATGTAGCACCACCAGCCAGGAAGCTGGAGTGATGGAACATTCCCTTCTTTTTCTGAAAAAAAGGAAAAGCATAAGTTCAAGTTTAAATAGAAACAGGACAGAATCTGTCAGATAATTCTTCAAATGGATTTGTTTCGATTCAATTATAATTTCTACAACGGATTTGTCTCAGTTCAATCAACTCCTTACATTGCCAACATACAATCTTTTCGAGGCGCTCATGACAAAGATCCACTTGGTTGCTTTTCCTCCCTTGAAAGTATCAAGGAGATTTCCACTTAGTTTGTGGATAATTTTTCCTTCGGAAACAACGTACTCATAATGTTCTCTCTCTTGCTGGGTTGCATATGGTCAAAAGAAAGAAACAAGGAAAAGGGAAAACAAAGACGGCTCGTCAGTGAATGAACATCAGTAATTTTTCCATAACCAACTGTACGTTACAAGTACTAAAGCGTTACAGTTTTGTCACATACCGGTCCTAGATACTTTATGGATTGTCGTTGGAGTTCAGATCGAGGGCAATCTTTGAGATCAAGCTTCTTACCATCTCCCACATCCAACCTACAGAACCATGACAAAACCACCTTCAGAAGCTGTTCAGTCCAAACACCATTTAGAAAAGAAATTAAAGAATCACCAAAACAAAATATCAAAAAGGAGAAACTAGATTCTGATGTCTCAGGAGAAAAATAATGCCCACGCAAAAAGCTTCGCAGATTGACGACCACAAAACCAAGTCCTTTTAGACTTTACCAGTAAAAAAATGGCTGACCAGAGTCCGCCCTACACCACTCTTCATAATACAAATGCAAGTTATGCCCATAACGATGCCTTGGGTCAATCTGCAATAAAATAAGCGAAATTATTCATTACCTGAAAAGAAATAACTTCACTCGATTAAAAGAAAAGGATTTAGTAATTACAGCTTCAATCCAGTGCTGAAAAGCCAATTTTTGAGCTTTAGCGTCTTGAGATAATCCCTTGCCTACCTGCCAAAGCAACAAATAGTCCATATTACTTGGAAACTAATCGTCTTTTTCTACACGAAGTATTCAATCAGGTCACGCAGACAAAAAGAAGCAGAGTACAAACAAAGTCGTTTGATTGAAGAAAATAAGACAAAACTAAACCTGAAGATAATTATTCCAACCTTAGAAGCATTCAAGGTAACACGATTCCAACGAGAAGCCGCACTTTCAGGTTTAAAGAAATTGAAGAAGGAAATCGTGCTATGATTCAATCTCGCATAGTCTATAGCTTGCCACCTTCCACATAAATCCACAAATTAGTTTCTCAAATGAAAACAAATCATACGAAGGAAAGTTTAGTTCAATGTAGCTGTGTCGGTGAACTTACCAGAGCTCTTCAGCGACAACGGCAGAGTCTGCTAACCTTCGCCGAGTACGATAACTCCGATACACCTTCTGCAACTTCACAGCCGAGGTATCATCCCGACAGCTAGAGACCACCCGTTCATCACACGCCATTCCAAAGCCCCCACATTTACCGTCCCCCTTGTCTGGCGACTGCAAAGCATCGGCCTTGGGAGTGTTACCGACGGAAGGCGACTCAGGGGTGAGAGAAAAATCACGGGAAATGTCCATGTTACCGAGAGAGTAAGCGAACGGCGACAAAGCCTGAGTAGTCTCAACCTCCATATTAACGAGTCAAAACAAGACTCTCACGGCTCCAAAAACTCAGAACTTTCTTACCGGAGCCGAAGCCAAAAAAAGAAATGGAACAAACCCTTTTCTCGAAATGATTAGTAATTATCGAGAACACTGAGTGAAGAAGCTGAGTTCACAGTTTCTGAAAGGATATTGGGAGCTCCATAATATCTATATATAAATACTAAAGAGGGAGACTGGAGAGTAAACAAAGACAGTTCTATTCCCGGGAAACCTACCTGTCAATTTAGTTTAGTTGTTATTTATTTATGATGCCCCTCGTCTTTGCCACGCGCTTGGAACAGAATGCTCTAACCATCTCTGGTATGGTGTCTGCTTATTTGGTTACTGAGTTATTTTCCAAGACGAATGCAAAACCACGATTAGGAATTAGAAACAACAAATTCTATTCGGTTGGAAATATAATATAGGAATGCAATCGATATAAATGGATGGTATATTTTTATAGAAACATAAATTTTACTTAGTGCGTTTTAATTCTTTAAAATTATCATTTGTTTAATTGAATTCACTTTTGTATATTTTTATTAATTAAACCTAAAATTCATCAATTCAAATTTAATCCATAATTATATAAAAACTCTATTAAAAATAAAATTAAAGACTAATATATATTTTTGGTCAAAATACAATTAGACAAGTTTAAACTTTTTATACTTTTATTTGTTCTCCCAATTTTTTTAAATAATTTATTGAATGGTAAAATTTTACAAATTTTTTGTAACTATAATTAGGAATTAAAATGTATAGGTCTAAAAATAATTAATTAAGAATTAATTATTATGTCAATTTGATGCATTATAAATATTACTAAAGTGAATCTTTGTCACTGCGATATTAAATTAAAATGAAGAGGATAGACTATAGACTCATAAAAATACCTCAGTTAAAAAATGAGTATGAAATTCTATATTGAAAAGAGGAATAAAGGTAAAGCAGTTATAAACTTATGAAAAGAATTTTTTATTTTAAAACATATAATTGTTTTTAATCTGAATTAAAATTGTTATTGAAACAATCTTAACTTGGGATATTACCAAAATATTCTAAACACATCTTCAGACTGATTTGGCAATTAACTCTATTAAATAACAGCTATACTCAGAATTACTACTTACTTTGATGTTACTTGAGTCATCTAATATTATCTTATTGCAGATACAATTGCACGGGTATGGAGTTTCGTGTCCGAAGTTTATATGACTTAAAAATGGGAAAGTGTTTGTGCATCACGTGGGAATCTGCAATGTTGAAATGGTCAGATTTGGTTCTTGGACCTTGTGTGAATTATTGCTGGAAAGTTTTTCAGGAAAGCAAAATCCAATTACAATTTCTGATTATTCTGTAATCAAATGGTTGAAGTTTGCCCTGAATCGAGAAGACCTAGACTTTTGAAGGAATAAAACCAGAGCTGTACAACAACAACAGCAACGATACAAATCCTGCCGACGGTCGACAGTAAAATCTAATGATATGTAACTTTACTCTTAGCTAAATTTTTTATGTAAATAAATAATTAGTTTCTTTTCTATATTGTACTAAAATATGTTTAATTTTTTGTTAACGAGACATTTTTATGATTTATATTTGTTTTCAATACAATAATAACTTGCTAATATGTATTTAAAAAATATTACTTATTAAAGTAATAACTTAAAACTAAATTCAACTAAAATAGATAACTCTTGTTATTTTTAGTGGTTCGTACAAACAATTCTTGACAATTTTAAGTTAGGTCTCAGGTCAAATAAAAGGCCAACCATCGAATAATTTAAAAGAAAATGTGAAACTATGGACAAGAATTGATAGGGAGTATTAGACTTTGGACATAAACATGCCAAGAATAATCAAATATATTTGAATTCCAAGTAGTAGTAAGACATGTAAAAGTAGTGTTCCCGCTGCTCTCCCCCTGATGAACGAGCTAATGGTAATGGACCCATTTCCTGCGTTGGCAACGAGTCAATAAACACAACGTCCATTTGTCAAGATGAAACACAAAGAGAAGAAAAAGACAAGGAATGGACCCATTTTATCTGCAATCGGTGCAGATAAACCATAAATGTACATTAGTAAAGGGAAAAAGGAGGAAATGAGAATGAGTGTTCCAAAAAAGCCAAGAGAAGTAGACAAAAAAACATTTATTGCAATAATGCACCCGCACTCATAAATGAGTACAGTTTTCTTGCATTTTAAGTTGAGTTTGATCACAACAAATGCCTAAACTTGATGAAAGAGGCTTTCTCGTAAAGCTTGTATTAAAAGTAAATCTATTCTTAAATTTGTGATAATCTCAACATAAAAGGGTTTCATTTTGATCTTAGCCTATATTGATTTTCTTTTTTTTTTTTGAAAAGTCTATATTGAATATTGATTGTACCCCCATGAATCATATTACTTTTGTTTCAACCATTTAAAATAAGCATGTGTCTAAGTTTTGAACTAGAATGAAGCTCCATGTTCTCATCGTTTTTTCTTAAATTTATTTAAATATTTTATATTTTATATAAATTGATGTCATCAATTATGCGATTTGCAATTATTATTTTACTAATAAATGTATTTGAATACTTTTAATTATGTAATTTTATTTATATTTTTTATATAATAGTTCATTATATTATAAAGAAATTTATATCAAGATAGCGAGTATTATGTTTTTTTAATTTTATAATATTTTTAATAATTTTTAATTTATAATAAAAGTTCTAATAAATCTATTAAATTATTTTAAAAACAAAATAATAAAATTTTAATTATTCACGTATTCAACAATATGTAAAAATGGTGATAAGCTTCATACCAACTATTTTAACAATATGAATTCACATAATTGATTTATATATTATATTTAAAATATATTGAAATGTCATATATTTAATTATTTTTATAATTTCTAATTATTATTAATAAATTTTGTTCAAGTTTTAAATTTAGAATATAATTAAATTAAATAGATTATGATGTACAAACCTATAAATATTTAATTATGAAATTTTTATTTTTATTTCTTTAGTGATATCAAACATATAAAACTAACTCTATACTTTGGTAACCTGTAAATTCTGTCTTAAAAAGAATTTATAGGCCACATCAATATCTTAGTGAATATTCCATTGACTGTAAATTTTGTCTTTAAAATAATTTATAGGCCATATCAAATTTTAGTGAATATTCCGTTGAATTTAACGAGATATGAATGGATATTCTATTGAACTAAGTTTTAAATTTAGTTGAATATGATGAATCACTTTTATTCCTTAGCATGAACTTTTGTTATAAGGTTTATAGAGTCATAAATCTATTTTATTCTCAGTACATGATATTTTGATATAATTATTTTTTATTATATAATGTAAATTATAACATTTTGAGTAACATGAACTATTTTTGGTTTGATATATGTATAATAATTAAATAATTTTTATATTAATTATAGTTATTGTTTATATATGAAATATGTGAAAAATAATATTAATAGAAATAAAAAATAGTTATTATTTTAAATTTATATTATTATAATTTCTAGAGACAAAGTTAATTATACTGATAATATATTTTTTATAGTTTTAAAAAATTTAAGAAATATTTTTTAATTTTAAAAACTTACTTGAAATAATATTCAATATTTAACTTTTATCGATGCCATAGTACCATACTGTAACATAACTATACATTGATACCATCCCTATTAAAGCCGTGACACCGAATGGCTCCGATGAACCCCAAAATATAATTGCACCAATATAGTAGCTGCCCCTCTTTTTTCTTTTACTGTTTTTATTTTCTCACAAAACCGTAAACTTCTCATTATTTATCTTTTAACGCCCTTTTCTTTTTCTATTCCTTCTACAATTCAAGTTTAATTTCGTTAAGAATAGATATATCTACATAATTCTTTATTTTATTTTATTTCACTTGATTAGATTCACCGTTTTATTCTCGATCTATTCCTAATAATAGCTTATTTTATTGTTTTGTTGAAGAAAACATATATAGTATATAATCCAAGGGTTTACTTATTATTTGAATTTGGAAAAATAAGTAAACTCATCATTCCCTCTATCTTTATCTATTCTAAATGGTTGGGAACAAAATTAAAGACATGTTGTATAAAATTATTCTTAAAGAATCCACATAATTACTTAGCTATAAAAATATAATAATAATAATAATAATAATAAAAAGAAGAAGAAGAAAGTTAATAATAGTAGCAATAATAATAATAACAACAATAATAATATTATTATTATTATTAGCGGAGACTAGTGGATATTTTAACTTTTTATTAATTATTTCTTTTTCATTACAAATTTGTGTTTTCAATTGACGTTACATTATTATAAAATTATTAAGAATAAATCAAACTAAATAATATCTATTCTATTACATTCCTCGTATATTTTATTTCTAAAGAATCAGGATTTCATTCATTATTCATTGCAACATGCGGACCAAAAAGTTTTTAAAGATTAAGGTTATCGGTGATGTTCATCACAAAGAAAATATACTCAAACAATTTGAAAAGTAAAAAATTCGCTACGTCGATTTGTGCTATCGCATTATCATGAGCATATCCTTCAACGTTACAAATTTCCTTCAACCAGAATATTAATTTTGGTGTTTTAGTTTATACTGTGGATGTTGATTGAAAACTACGTAATAGTCTAATTTCAGATAAACTAATGAAATTTAAGAAACAGATCACCGTATAAGTAATAGAATTCTGAACGCACACTCATAGTATATCGTTAATGGATGCCAGATGGACCCCTACTCCTGATACCTTCGTTATTCTTCGTTTGTTTTGCAAGACGCAGAAGTTTAAATCCAAACGCGCTTATGTCGCATGTCAGAACCAAATGGTGCAAAGCACTGGTGTTAAAGTGGGGCAAAATTTTCTCTGTCCTCATGTTTTTGACCCGTTTTATTTCCTGACTAGTCCATGAAATTTATTCTCAACGATTTGGAGTTTTGAGTTAGTGGAAAATTTAAACCAGAGAAGAAAACTGCGTACTGTCCAAACAAGAAGACCTGAAAGGGATGTCTGAAGTCTGAAGAATATCAATCGCTCCACTCTCCTCCAAATTCCAATCGCACACCAGGGCTATCTTTTGGATTGTTGCTTTGCTGGAGTGGAGGTCAAAACACGAGGTTCGTGGATGGGGACACAAAATACGACCCATGCATGCCATTTAAAGTAAAGTGCTCCTAATCATTCAGTTTTCAGACACAAGAACAAAATATCACATATATATACACACTCTTTATTAAGAATAATAGTGTCAATCCTATGTTACAGATCGTTTTGGTTTGGAAAGAAAGTTAGTCATTATCCTTTTTATATAAAAAGAATTGAAAGAAGTGATAATTTAATAAAAAGGTCGCTTTCTCATCCAGTCATTGTTTGTCTTTTTTCTGGATATTTATATTAATAGTACGACGATGATAGAATTTGCTGCCCCTTTATGAAGTGCAAGGATTTGATGTTTCGTTCTCGTCTCCCTACTTTTTACCATAAACATATGTATTCTCCCTCGTCTTTTTTTATAATTTCTCTCTTCTGATCACTATTTTATTTGAATCACAATTTATCTCTTTTCAGCCTTATCCCTCACCAACTTAAGGTGCTGGTGCTCAGGCTCAGCAAGAGGTGTAAGTGGTCCAAATCTATTTACAAAGGCAATTTTCAACTTGCGAAATCATAGACCAACAAAAGGTCAATGGAATTGCAAGTTGGTGCCTCAGGTAAATGGGGCACGTGAAGTGCACGAAACATCGTGCGATGCCCTCTTTCGATGGTGGCAGGTCTTCGGTTCATTTGTGTCCACGCAGACAGCAGAAGCTGAGTCTCCCAGAAACTTCAAAATTTTTAGTGGAAAATCCTCTCTTCCTCCTTCTGTCGTCTAGTCCTGCCCTTTCATGCCCGCTGATTTGCCGGGGATCCAACTCACCCCACCATTTTATGGTGTTTTTAATAAATACGTACACATTTTTTAATCAAACAGGTACAAATAATTATTTCGGTTCGACTTAAATTCAAGATTTATGAATTTGATAGAAAACCTAATTGTATTTAAAATTAAAATTCAGGTCTTGGTTCGATTCAAACTATTTTTGAACTAAATGAAATTGAATTTTTTGATTAAAATTTGAAATTCTTATTAATTTTATGGGCCTAGATCTTTTGTCAAATTTAGAAGTAGGTATAAAAAATAAATTCACGATATTTATATTACTATACTAGGTTAAAATTTTGAATATTCGTTCTGTAGCAAATGATAATAATAATATCGTCAACGGGAAAGAGGTGGATGGTGGTTGTGAAGCAAGATCTCCCTGTTCCCCTTTGGACCACGTCAACAGTACACGCTAAGTATGCCCCCGATTGGTTGATGGCTGAAAAGTCATACATTCGGGTTTTGAGGGTATCGTTTAGTAAGCGTCTAATGGATTGGTTTATCCAATCCAACCAATAGAAAATAAAAAAGCTCAAAAAGGAGCCTTTAATCTAATTTTTGTTAGTTTGATAATTGTTCCTTCGCTAGAATTGAATATATCACCAAAAGTTTGCAAACTCACTTCAAAGATTACATTTTATAAGCAGGTCTTTATTATATGAAGTAATTAAGCTTTAAAAATACAAAAAAGTACGAGTTTGGTAATAAAAATTTTGAATATTTTATAGCACGAGTAAAAAGCAACAAAAGAATATCTCGTACCTAGTTGCTTAATTATATTCTATTCCTCTCCTTCACGTATAAAAGAAAGTATTAGTTCTTGTACTTTTGGACTCTCTCATTTTTTATTAGTTTATTAACAAATATCACAGCATTCAACGTTGATTATTTTTAAAATATATTTGAAATATTTTATTTTATATTTTTTAGATGTACACAATAAGTAGAAATTATGTAATTTAAATAAATTACTTAACAAATAAGAAATATGTGTGATTAATAAATTTACTTTTTTTACTTAATTGCATCATTGAAAATATAAATTCTTATAAAAATATTTAATAAAATAATAAGATATAATATTCACGTTTTGATAAATTTTTTAAGTCATGACCTTATAATTTATTTTACACACAAACAATTAATACTAAATAGTTAATTTTATCAAACATTCTTAATAAGCAGCGAATGTTATCTGTTGATTAAATCAATTGATATAATTCACTATTAATTAATTACTGATACAATCATCTAATCGTTAATAGAACCAACTAATAACTAATACAATATATTAATTTTCAAAGAGAACCATAATCTATAACTGATTGAAATTTAGAGTTGAAAGTAAAAATCAGGCAGCACCCAGATGGAAACGGTGAGGTCAATAAGATACAAAGCCGTACTCTAGGGACTGCCATAAGGTTAAAAAAATTGGTAATGGGAGTCACGTCTTGGAAGTTTGGAACTTAG
This sequence comes from Erythroxylum alaternifolium, assembly GCA_027478495.1. Classification (NCBI taxonomy): domain Eukaryota; kingdom Viridiplantae; phylum Streptophyta; class Magnoliopsida; order Malpighiales; family Erythroxylaceae; genus Erythroxylum; species Erythroxylum alaternifolium. The sequence continues at coordinate 62,178,927 of JANIIA010000005.1, forward strand.
AAAAGACGCCTACCTTTCACCTTTTTTATGCTCGTGGCCATCATGTATCATAGATTTCCACCTCACCTTCTACACGTAATACTTTCATATCATCATTGTGGTCTTTGTACCTTTTTTTCAATAATTTTGATTGCCTTCGTGCCTTACCTACCTTAAATAATGTTTAAAAATTAAACATTCCCATCGATTTATGTTAGGCTTTACCTTACAAATTCATGAAATAGACTTTCTAATAATGTAACTGCATAATATCTTCATTGATTTTTTATTTATGCATTAGAAAGGTCGTTGGTTCAATATTAGGCTGTAAGTACTAAATAGGCATATCTCTGGAAAATTTTCAATAAATAAATTATAGTGATTAGTAAGATTATTTCTTTATGATCAAAAAGTAGCAAATTTGAATCATAGAAATAGTTTTTTCATAAAAGAATATTTACAAAAAATTGCATAAATTGATAAACTTCTTCTAATTCGCATAAAATAAGGATTCTTGTGAATAGAGGTAGGTTTTATTGTAGTAAACTGTACCTCTCGATTTGATTTACTCATCCCGGGAAAGACTGGGTAAACCATAATGCATGTTGGCAGACATTCCTTTATTTTCAACGACTTTGACCAGCCAGCCCTTCTGTAATTTGGTCAAAAATGGGCGGCTTAGGTATCCTTTCCCTAAGAATAGAAGACTAAAAGATACCTTTCTTCTTCTAACCTTCATTTCTTCAGTGTGGCCATTTGCTCTTTCAATGTAAAAATGCAAAGGTAATACTAGAATTTCAACTTTAGGGGTTGTTCCGTATGGGAATGATGAATTAGAGATTTCATTAATTTTACATATTTCATAAATCAATTTCATTTCTAGTAATCAAATAATTTGAGATCCTTAAAACATTTGTGTGTTTGTAACTTTCACTGCTGGATTAGATAGGAATTACATGCTAATCACTAGTCACGATTCTGCCGTGTAACATTCATTATATGGGACTACCTCGCCATATTATGCCGTCTTGTTTAGTTGGTTGGCATGACAAGTAATTAGTTAATCACATATAGATATGGTCCATATTTAGTGAGAAAATAAGTGTCCAGCAACCAAATTACTGGGAAATTTTGGTTTAAGAGAATAGGTAACTGAATGCGAATTTCATATAAACTGTTATTTACCGCAAGTACATGAGCAGAAGATTAATATGTTGGACGTCAACTTCATTAAGAATTTTCTCAAGATGGAAAGTTACACGGTGGAGTGGTGTTGTCAGTGTTTCCTCACCGGCACGGGACTTGATCCTCTGTTCCCTTTTTCCTGTACCAACTCTGTGCCCTTTCATTTCAACCATCCATTTATGTGGGTCCCACATAAATGGACCACATAACTGGATGGTTGAGATGAAAGGACACAGGATTAATACAAGAAGGATTTCATTTGTGAGGTTGAGACTTGATCCTCTGTTCCCTTTTCTCTGTACCAATCTTGTGCCTTTTCATCTCAACCCACATAAATAGATGGTTGAAATGAAAGGGCATAGAATTGATACAAGAAAAAGGGATCAGAGGATTTCTTTTGTGAGGTTAATTACTTTTAGGATTCTTTTAATTGTTTTTGATGTTTAGATGTCTGGTCTCCGTCGTTTAGAGTGTTCTCACTAGCTCTTTCTTGACTGTAATAACTTTTAAAACTATTATTCTCGTCAGGTTTGTGGTTCTTCTGTTTATGCTATGCCTTCAATTCTAGTGATTCGGTCATTGTGGGAATAAAGTTTACAGCTTTCTCTATAAACTTGAACTACCAAGTGAGGCAAAACCCATGAGATCATTTTCTTTCGTATTCTTTACTTTTGGTATTCATGTTTAGAGATCTGATCCCCTTCGTTTAGAGTGTTCTGATAAGCTCTTTCTTGGGTGCAATAGCTTTTGGAATTATTCTGTTTGTTCTGATTATGCCCATACTGTAAATTATCTCAATAATAGGTACTGAAGTGGGAGGACGTGGAGGTAGCGGCACCAGGGGAAGGTGAGATACGTGTGAAAAACAAGGCTATTGGGCTTAACTTTATCGATGTGTACTTTCGCAAAGGAGTTTACAAGGCTCCTTCTGTACCCTTCACTCCAGGTCCTCTTCTTCTCTGTTAAAGTTGAGTTCAGCGGAATTCCATTCCAGCAACAAATGATGTCTTTGTAGTTAGTCTCTTTCTTATACCGGGTTACACTTATGTTAATAACTTGAATGATTTTTGTGATAAACTAGTAGAAGATGCAATATTCCTCCCAAACTTTTTCTTTTCGCCTTTCCTGTTATTATAGTTTCCAGATCCTCAAAAAACTTCTCTTAACTTGAGATATTGAGAATTATTTCTTGTTTCAGGTGTGGAGGCTGTTGGAGAAGTGGTGGCTGTGGGTCCTGGACTCTCTGATGTAAAAATTGGAGATATTGTTGCTTATGCTGGTAGTCGTATGGGTTCATATGCTGAAGAGCAGATCTTTCCTGCTGATAAAGTTGTTCCTCTTCGTCCTTCCATTGATCCTATTGTTGGAGCTTCTGTCCTAAGTAAAGGCATGACTGCTCAGATGTAACTGCATCGTTGCTTTAAGGCATGTTATGAGCAAGCTTTTGTTAGTTCACTTCCCACTGTTGCGGAATACTTAGTTTCAGTACTTCATTAATCATTACTCATAAAAGTTTGTCCTTCTACTACAGGTTGAACCTGGGGGCACTGTTCTTGTTCATGCAGCAGCAGGTGGAGTGGGTTCCTTATTATGTCAGTGGGCGACAGCCCTTGGTGCCTCTGTCATTGGAACTGTCTCGACCAAGGAAAAGGCAGCACAAGCCAAGGAAGATGGATGTCTTCACGTAATAATCTACAAAGAGGAGGATTTTGTCGCCCGTGTCAAGGAGATAACATCAGGAAAAGGAGTCGATGTTGTCTATGATTCTGTGGGTAAGGACACATTTCAGGTAATGGAATCCTCTGTTTCCGTTAGGATTCACTTTTGTAGCAACTTATGATTGAATTTTGATGTGTTTTAAAGTTCTGGTCATGACATCTTATGTTTTATGATTAGATGCTGCACCACTTAGTTTGGGTAGGCTTGGGCGAATCTGATATATATCATGTCCTACCTTTCAGCTTTGATTCATCTCAGTTGGTTTCAATCAAAATGGTTATAGCAGAGCCTTCTGAAACTTCTTGTCACTCATGGAGAAAGCAATAATTTTTCAGGGATCATTGGATTGCTTGAAACTTAGAGGACACATGGTGAGTTTCGGGCAGTCATCTGGTACGCCGGATCCCGTCCCATTGCCAGAACTTGGGGCGAAGTCTTTTTTCTTGACAAGGCCATCTCTGATGCTGTACATCACTACTCGGGAAGACCTGCTCGAAACTTCCATGGATGCTTTTGTCAAGATTGCTTCAGGTGTATTGAAGGTTCGAGTAAATCACTAATACCCTAAGCAGCACAGGCACATTCAGACCTTGAAAGCCGAAAGACCTCAGGATCAGTCGTGTTGATTCCTTGACAGAACATGATCACTAACTGTCATTACCTACCCATCTGCGATAAATTTCAAGTGATTTGCTTAGAAAATTTCTAATTTTTTACCCATTTTTTGTCTTCATCTAATATAACAACAACAAAGTCTCGCTAAAACACGAACTCTGAAAAGATTTAGTAATATGCAGTCTTATTCTTCTCATCTTTATCTAATATTACCAAAAACTTAATTCAGTCTTATGTGACCAAATATAGATCTTAACTAAAACATTCTCGAATTGACAACTTTTTACAATGTTTGATTCCCAATTGTAACAAGTGCTGAATCTTGGTTGTAATCTAAACAAAAATTGAATTTTAAAGTTTATTAAATTTTAACTTTTTAAGTTATTTTTTATAACAATAGAATTCGATTAATCTGACCAACGAAATCTTTGTTATTTATGATATATATTTAGGCTTCCTCAGAGGGTAGTCAAGTTGGTATAGTGGGAGGTATGGGGCTAAAAAATCCTGTGTTTGAATCTCTCCACTTACGCTCTCTCAATCGAGCCTGTCATACAGGGCTTGTCTAGTACGGAATACCCAATTGACATGATTTGTAGGCTATTGTGTCAATTCAGATATTTACTCAGTATGCATCCAAATGATAACATCTGCAGGTTTCTCCATTTAAAAAAAATGGATAAAAAATTCTCTCTCTAATCCAATCTAACCATGCCTACTATTTCTTCATGTAGACATTGACATTTCATGAACAACAAAGATTTTGTTATTCAAATTAATAAATTACTAAACAGAACTATTGTTTTAAACTAAGCTATTAAAATTTTAAAAGTTGGTTACTCAATTAAAAAAAATAGATATTAGATTAAAAATTTTAAAAAATGGAAATTTTAGAATTGATTAACCAAAAAATGCATAATTAATTAGATTTTGTCTTTCAATTTATTGAGATAAATTAGTTGACAAGAAAAGGGCCAAAAAAAATCAGATCTTTTGTTTCCATTAACTAGTTATTATCATATTTTATTAAATTGCATCTATCTATTTATGTGACGTCTACACAAATATTTTGACCAGATTAAGTGACACAAAATTAATACATCCTAACATAAAACAAGACGTTCTAATTAGGGATGGCAAAATTGACTAGCCCGTTATTTCTAAAACGACGTTTTTTTTGAAATTTTTTACTTAAAAAATAAATAGCTAACCGGCCTGTCAGGCTATGGGCTACTATGACTTGCCCGATTTAAATTCGACCCGAAGTACTGACAAACCTTACTCCAACCCAATAGAAATGCAAAATTTGGGAAGCTGTTAGAAACTTGGAATCAAAAAAAAATTTAAAAAGGGAAGAAGGGCCACGTGAGGCGAATCACGTGCAGATCACATCATTACCGGCAAGCCAAATTCTCTCCCCAAGCACACAATGCAACCGCCGCCTCATTTGCACGCATAACAGAAATCCTACTCTCTCTCTCTAGCTCTCTCTCTCCCTCCAACTATACCTCGTTATTATTATTATTATTATTAAATAAATAATAATTACAGAATTTCGAAAAAAACTAATATTTTTTAGTGTTTTTTGTTTATATAATTAATTAAGCAAGTCTTGTTATTTTCACCAGCGATCGTGTGCAGCGCACATGCATTATCTCACTCTCCCGCTGCTTCATTGTCCCGATGATGATGCTACTATATCGTTAGTACGTGTATCTCACTCGATCAAATGTGCGTGGGAAACCCACACGTCCAAGTTGGTTACTTGAAAAGGAAACAGAATCGAAAAGCTATTATTATGTTTCTGTTTTGTATCGCCGGTGAGAGAGAGAGACAGAGATGTTTGTCTGCGTTAAAGTAACAAGAAATTCTGATGAATGATTATAAGCCGCACGATCTGAGAAGGAATGCGCGTGTACTACACTCAATCCAAAGACGAGTGCAATAGTAGTAGTAGTACAGTACGCACCTTTGTTTTTTTTCTCTCTTTTTATTTGCTTCTGGTTCGTATCAATTCAAAGCTTTTGATTTGTACCAGTACACACACTCTCACTACAATGGCTCAGAGTAGCTTCATGCTTCAAGATCCTGCTGACCATATCAAAGTGAGCTCTTTCTACGAGATTGATCCTTCTAAGCTCCCTTCCAAATCACCTCATCACCTTCTCAAGTGTATCAGAATCGTCATGGTGAGTCATTTCAACGTACCTCATTTCGCCATTGGAGCTCACAGCTTGCTTGCTTAGCTAATTTGGTGTTTTGTTATCGTTTGCAGGTGAATGAGAAGACGAGGATGAGAGTATCTCTGAGATACCCGAGTTTGCATTCTCTGAGGGCGTTCTTCGACGAGAGTATTTGTCGTGGGAAGTCCGATGTCAACTTCAAGAAGCTGCCGGCGTTGGACGAGAGGTATATTATTGGGTCGGAGGTCGCTGCTGAAGCTCTTTACCGGAGAATCCGACCTCATGAACTTACTGAGAAGATAAACTCGTGGCGGTTCTGGAGTTCGAGTCCCAGGAGTGTTGTGGTCTCGAAAGAGGGTTCTCTGTGGTCGGAGCTAAAAGGGAAGGGGATGGTCAAGTGGGGAAAACGCCGGCAGGTTAAGTTTTTGACTCATCGTGAGGAGAGCAATGAGTGTGGAGCGATTGTGCCTTGTAATGTTACGCGTGAATCGAAGAAGGAGAGAGTAGAGGAATCAAGTGATGATAATGAAGAGCAAGAAGAAGAAGAGAGTGATGAGGAAGGTGATGTTAGGAAGAATGGCAAGAGAAAGTGCCGTGAGATTATGAACATAACCCAGATAATCAAAAGGCCAAAACGTGAAGTGAAGAATCAAGTTGCGATCTGCAAACAGAAGAGGAAGAACAAAGAGGTCAAAACCTCCATACAAAGATGGTCTACTGAGAGATATAAACAGGCAGAGGTGAATATGCTGAAGATAATGAAAGAGCAAGGAGCAGTGATCGAGAGACCCATATTGAGGCCAGCACTGAGAGCTCATGCCAGGAGGTTGATTGGTGATACGGGTCTGTTAGACCATTTGTTGAAGCACATGTCAGGGAAAATAGCACCAGGGGGAGAAGAGAGGTTTAGGAGGAGGCACAATGCAGATGGAGCAATGGAGTACTGGCTTGAGAATGCTGATTTGGTCGATATCAGGAAGGAGGCTGGAATTCAGGATCCTTATTGGATCCCACCACCCGGGTGGAAACCCGGCGATAACCCAACCCGGGATCCGATTTGTGCCAAGGAGATCAATGAGCTCAAGGAAGAGATGAATAAGATCAAAAAGTAAATCATAATTCTTAATTGAATGTATATTATTGCATTCACTTAATTTCCTATTGATTGTGTTGTTTCATAAAACAGGAACATTGAGGAGTTGGTATCCAAGAAGCAAGACCAGGAACAAGCTGTTGAGACTACGCCATTCTATGCTGTTGCTAGTACAAACGTAGAGCAAGACTACTTTCTAATTCCATTAAAGGTATGTATGTATATCAATAAGTTGGATTGCATATTTTGACCAACGATGTACAAATGTATCTTATCAATTCCTAATGCAGGAAATGTACATTGATTTGGTTAACAAAAAGGCTAAGCTTGAGGAGCAATTGTTGGAAATTTCCCAATCTTTGACTGGGATGGAGGTATGGAAGCATACATTTGAAGTGGGATTATTTGCCTCTAATAGAATAGTTGTCAATACCGTATTGGATCTCTTTATGGATGTCGGTTTTGGTAGTAGTACTGACCGGTATGGTACCAAATATAAAACACTAGTCATAAATACTTATTTTGGTATCAATTGCTAAATTGCTAAATTTTATCAATATATCATTCTAAGCTGAGTGATTAATCATGAAGTTTGTCCACTTTATTGTTCCTTAAACATCAATATAATACTCTAAGTGCCATCCTGAACTGTATGTTTGATGACACTTTTAATGTTTTGAATAAAGATGTGATGAAATGAGATTGAGTTAAAGGATTTCCTGAATTGTGCTTGCTCCAGGAGGAAATGGGAAAACTAAAAACACAAGTGGAAGAATCAAAAAGGACGGAGATACAAGCATCTTTTGGAGTATCATCGGATTCAAAACTATCAACTGAGATGATACAGAAGGAACAAAGCCCTTCGCAGAACAGGAAAGTAATGATATTAGGGGAGTCATCGGAAAAAACACATTGTCACGGCGGAGGGAAAAATCTACACACTAGAAAACCACCAAAACTAGTAGAGGACAAGGCAGCGAAGATACAGAGGTTGAAGGGTGGATTCAGGATATGCAAGCCTCAGGGGACTTTCCTGTGGCCAAACACGACCTTTCCTTCCTCTCAATTTATGGTCCAACTTGATGAATATCACGCCATTCCTACACCTCCTTCTGTTTCATCCACATCTGCAACACAAGCTCTCGTTCTGTCACCTGTTAAGCCACTTCCTGACAAAAGGCTTGTCACTGTTCCTCAATCCAAGACTGTTGCCAAACTAGTTCCTTCAACCCCTGAAATATTCCACACTCAACATGAGAACAGCAGCACCAACAACTCTGCTTTTAGTACAGTCACTGTCTTAAACCTCAATGAACCTCCCAAAGATCAAAAAGATAACAACTTTTTTCAAGGTCAGACCTCATCCTACCCTGTCACCTATCATAGACGACAACAAACCTCGACTGCAACTTCTACAGAGCAATGGGTATGCACAGAGACCAAAACTATAACCCATGTTGCTAAATCTCCGTTCACTTACGTTACTATAAACCTCTGATTATCTTCCGTTGTTTTGCATGTTCTAAACCAGTTGTCACCCAGAAAACAGGTTATGAACCAGTCCAATGAGGAATTGAAGGAAATAGCTAAGCTCAACGAGAAGCAGCAAAGGGGATACTCAGACAGTGGAGGAACTTGGCTAGCTCTGGCTGCATCTAACCACCCCTCCTCAGATGACAAATCTAAACGGGGTTAAACAGATTAATAGGTATTATTATTACTCCATTATCACATACACGTTATTAATGGGAAATTGGGGGCCATCAAAGCCCCAGTATAACAAGTGACAGATGTTACAGGTGTTTTACTTCATTTGGTTATTCTATAGTTTACTGTTTCCAGGAGACGGAGAAAGCACAAGAAAAGAGTGAAGTAGGATTTAAGCAGAGATTATGATTCAAGCTGTTGCATTCTTTTCAATAAATAAATAGTATATTGATTTTTCCAGACATTATTCTAATTTTGTCTGCAACTCTGAGAAGAACTGCAAGTAAATATGATCTAAAGGAGGCCAAAAAAAAATCAAAATTTGTACTTCAGAATGGAATGAAAATGAGATGGCCCTCAATTTTTTTAAAATAATTCTTTAAAAATTAAAAATATAAAACATCTTTTTTAATTAAATACGGGTAACTCTTATAAACAAAGTAATATCGTTTTACTTTGAAGAATTGAAAAACACCTTATCTAGACCTATCAAAGATTCACTATTAATTATTTTAACAAAAGTGTTCTGTAAAGAGATTTTATAAAAAATTCAGACTTTTTTTCATAAATTTAAAATTTATAAAGCAATCTTTACCTTTTAATCTAATAACAAATTAGAAATTATTATAAACAATGATTAAAAAACAAAATCAATCCAACGTAACAATTTTGAACTAATCAATTTTTATTTCAGTTTATTTTAATAACTTTTATTATTAAAATTAATTAATTTATTAATTAATCGATCAACTTTTATAAACTAACAATTTTCATAAATTATAATAAACTAATAAATTTTTATTTAACAATATTCTTCAATTAAATTTTAACTTTTTCGAAAGATAAAATAATTTCTTTCTTCAATTTATTTAACAAAAACACTCAGCACATACGTGAAATCCGAGATCTTCAATTTATTTTATATTTACTATATTTTAGAACAATTTAATATCGGATAAATTTTAAACCTCACACTTTATCTGTTTAATATTTAATCTGATTTTTAAAATATTAAATATAAGGGACATTAGCATTGGCCACAAGTATTGGCCCTTCGATAAATTGCAAAGTTGTTCCTATCAATTTAAAGAGGCAGAGGAACCGATTTTTAAAGAATGGGAACTCGAACCCTATCCATCCCACTAATAACTTGTAACATAATTGCTTACAAACGTTAAGGCTTTCTTAAAGAATGGCCTAAAGGGTAAAACTTTTTCAATGTAATGCCAACAGATCATGAACAATGATTGGGCTCTATAGTTTAGCATGACCCTTTAAACGATTGCCTCTAATGTCTTCAAAATTAATGCAGCAGGACAGTGCATCTGTCAGTTTCTTCAAATCATCAAATGTGTGAGCTGCGCAGAGAGTCACCCGCAACCTGTTTCAAGAT
>JANIIA010000005.1:62191645-62205084 GCA_027478495.1 Erythroxylum alaternifolium
TGCAAAAAATGCTTTCGTTCAACAGCTGCTACATATGGAATTACATTCACTTGCAATTCTTGCAGGGAAAAAGTGGTTGCTGAACCCAGGCATGCCCTTTTTTCTTTTTACTTTTAAATTTTCTGTTTTTTGCTTATGATACAAGGTATTTATTAGGAAATAATTTTTTAACAACATTATTAAGTTAATATGCACAACAACTAAATGAATAAAGAAAATAATTCAAACATGGATTTTACACCAACCATAACACTAGATTATATTATATGCCACGTATATGACATGAATATTCTATATATTAATTAATGTATTTCCTTTTTGTTTGCAAAATTTAGATGCCGCTATGATGTTGATTTATCAGACGAAACAGGAACTGTAACAGCTTCTATTTTTGGTGAACTCGCTGAAAAACTCTTGACGTTCACTGCAACTGAAGCTATGCAATATTACCATCAGGTTTTACTATTTAGTTAATGCAACTAGATTTACATTCATTGACAAAATAGTATCACAACTTTATCATTCTACTAATAATTGACAACTTCTATCTTCCGATTAAAAAGAGCATGGAACTTCCTCTGGAAAAGGTGCACATAGAATTGAAAACGAAGACCTTTCTTGTTCATATCAAACCGGGACAAATGCAATCACCTGATGGAAGAGAACGGTTCACTGTGATATATTATCGTCAAAATGACGATGGTGAATCACACAAGATTTTAACTTCAATTGAAAAAGATGACGAGATGTTAACAGATGATCAACATATCAACAATGAAATTACATCATCTACACCTGTTTCAGGTTGATAATAAATTATATTGTCATCCGTTATTTACTTACTCAGCATTTTTAGCCAGAACAAATTTATGTTTACTTTTATACTATGTGACTAATATTTTATTGTTTTTTATATTGTTTAAGATGTCACCAGCTCTTCTTCCAAAGAAAGACAATGTCTTCACAAAAGATTTAGTGAGACGAATCCAAGCTCAAATGCAGACGTTGATGACAACAACAAGAAACCCAAATTATCCTAGACCTTTTCTGCAATACATAAAACAATATAAGCATATAACCTTTATAACTTTGATGATTTAATAGCTTGTTTTAAACTATGTCGACTATCGCTATATGTTTATAGCTTGTATTTATATTATGACTACTTTGCCATTTATAGATCCTGATGTAATAATCTTAAAAAACATAAAACTAAAAAAATTACTTATCATAATTTGCCTAATTATATGCATTCACAGTCATGAAATAAGAATTTGAAAATTCATACAACTATAAACATATCAAAACAAATAATTACATTAAATTGTGTTTTACTTCCCTTTTAACATGCCTTATGTTTCTGTTGCTTTGTAATTCTTATGATATATTTCTTGAATACATTTCGTCACCATAACAAATTAAGAAAAGTTTTTTCCGAAATATTCATATTTTACCTTATTTGAAACAACTTTTACGTTTCATATCCATCCTACAAATATTATCAATTAACCTTTCTTTTGAACAAAATGATTATACGAATATAAAAAACAATCACGATTAATAAATATACCATGTAACTATAAAAAAATTAAACTTCAATATAACAATTCTATTTTTTCCCTTAAATTGTTTTATTCAAATATATTGATGAATAGAATAATTAGGAAATTTAAACTAAAAGAACATATTAGCTTAGATTACGACTGCGCAGTTGCGCAGTCTATGTCTGCTAGTTACAATATAAAGTACCTCACATGCAAATGGACGTTCCCTTGTCTCTTAATATGACGTAAGTTGTGCCATCATCATAATTGAGACACGACCAAAAATTTATATTGAAAAGAAAGACTAAGACTAAGAAAGAGAGGAAACGAAGAGATTCTCATGGGCCATTCTGGATTAAAAATTTGCTGGTGGAACTTGGAAGGCTTGCTGCCCCTGCCCTTGCTATTTAATAAAAGTGATGATGACTCGGGGAGTGGTAAGAACCAGGTGATATAAAAGCTATGCTGGCTCAACTTGTCGTTTGTGGTGGTTGAATAGAATTAGCCCACGTACCAATTCCTGGATTTAAGTCCTTTTCTATGCATTTAAAAACAAACCTACCCTAGCACTTGCAGAATTATTAACTACTCCAAAAAAAAAAAGAAGAAGCCAATTTTAGTGTCAAAACAGTCCAATGGAAGATGTCATGACAGCTGCATTAGTGTTCTTTCATGATTTGAAGCTATCTGTCAACATTAAGAACAAGACAATAGTGGTTGAAGAGGAGACTCAGACTCTTGCATTTACCAATATCCTAAATAACTATGAAAATGGGTGAGAGAGGCAAATTTATGTAAGAGTCAATTGATATGCTGTAATGCAGTTCAGTTAGTTCTCTGGACAAAGAAAGAAGCCTCTAATAGGTCGTACCAATCAATTAGTACAAGTTAGTAAGGCTTTGTACGAGTTGTTCGGCTGGTAGGTGTGTCTGTTGGAGGAATCAATTGAGAACAGCTCTTGAGAGCATACGAGTACAACTTCAACTTGACCTTTCATGACTTGTTATCTAATCCAATCCTCAACCATGAATTGAAATGCGAGCATGGCAGAGTCCAACCTTAGGTATCCAACTTCCAACGATGTCTAATACTGGGGTTATAGTGTGTTGTTGGCCCAAGTACGAATGCTGCTAAATCTTAAACCCGCAAAAACTCTAATGTGTTGGCAATCCCTAGATAAGGATACAAAGCAATTAACTCGTAAGATTCCAAATCATCTCATCTTTAATTAAAAGTTGATTAATTGGCATTTAGGGCTTATTACATACTTGCCAAGGGAAGATGGTTGGCATCTGCGTTTGCTACTACCACTTACTCATAAATGTCGCAGTTAACTTCACAGATGCGTTGTAGACAAAGGAATAGAGTCACCATGTGATCAAGAACATTTTCACTTAGCTTCTGAATACGTCTGGCATCCACAATACTGCGTTTATAGTCCTTTTTTAACTGAAGTAGATTACGTTGAACTCGAGGGGAACAAGACAAAGACAACTTAACTAGCTTACTCATGCAGTCAATGCTATCCTCTGTTGGTGGGTAATACTCACTATGTGGAGAGAGGGACTGCAACATTCGAGCGAAAATTATCCATATCAGGTCATACAATCAAGAACACAGATAAAATTTGACTAGAATAGACATCAAATTTGTTACAAAAGCTAGGAGAAGAATTGAGAATGTAAACAAGAGATAGAGAGATGTGTATTGTATATTAAGGTATGTTTGTAAAATGTACATGAGTGAAGTATTTATACATGAGTCATAGGTACTAATAAGGAGATCCAGCAACAAATTAGGCTAAATCTAAGTTAATTACAATCAAATCATATTACTAAATTTAAGCTAAATATAATCAAATCATATTACTAAAATTTAGGATAATATTACGTTAACACCCTCTTCAAACTCAAGGTGGTACAATAGAGGCCAACCTGAGTTTGGAAATAAGATCCTAAAGTCTGCTAGGTAAGTGTATCTTGGTAAAAACATCAGCTGTTTGATGGGAAGAGAGGAGACAGATGTAAGATGTATAGTGCCTTGTGCAACATGATGGCGTACAAAATGACAATCAATTTCAATTTGTTTGGTACGCTCATAGAAAACATCATTACGTGCAATTTGAATTGCACTGCGATTGTCACAATGGAGAATAGTAGCAGAAGATGAAGTGACACCCATATCTTGTGGTAATCGACGAAGCCACAATAGTTTTGCAGTGGCATTAGCAAGAGCACGATATTCGAACTCGGTGCTACAACGAGCAACAACTGTCTGTTTCTTGCTTCACCATGAAATAAGAGAATCTCCCAAGAAAAAACAATATCCAATGGTGGAGCGCCGATCACTAGGATCGCCAGCCTAATCGACATCAGAGTAGCCAGACAAAACAAGAAAAGAATGTGCAAAGAAATGAAGGCCATAAAATAATGTGGCTTTGACATATTAAAGAAACCGAAGGACAACAGAGAAATGAGAGCATCAAGGGGCAGCTATGAATTGACTAACTAAATGCACAACATATGCCAAATCAAGTTTGGTAACAGCGAGATAAACCAAGCTACCGACAAGTTGCCAATACAGAGTAGGATCATCAACAGTAGTACCTTCAGATGGTGTCGATTTGACATTATGCTCTAAAGGAGTGGAGACAGTTTTACTGTCAGTGATGTCAGCTCGAGATATGAGATCAGAAGCATATTTTGCTTGCGAGAGATAATAACCATCAAAAGTAGATGATTCAAGACCTAAAAAATAGTCAAGAAGATCAAGGTCCTTCATCTTTAAGTGGTGGCTAAGGTATCCCTGTAACTCTATAATATAAGTAGTATCATCCCCAACAATGACCATATCGTCCACATAAAGAAGAAGAATAACAATTCCTTGATCAGTGTGACGAATGAACATAGCAGAATCATGAGGACTGGAATGAAAGCCAAATTGGATAATGGTGGAACTAAACTTTGCAAATCAAGCCTGTGGTGCTAGTTTTAGCGCATACAAGACTTTTTGTGGTGCTAGTTTTAGCCCATACAAGGCTTTTTATAGCTTACAAACCTTATGTGGCAGACGAGAGTAACTAGGTGGAGGCAACATATAAACTTCCTCTTATAAGTCCCCATTAAGAAAGGAAATTTTCATATCCATTTAAAGAAGTTTCCATTCTTTGACAGCGGTAATAGCTAAAAACTACGTACAGGAGTGATACGGGCAACTAGGGCAAAGGTTTCTTCATAATCTATCCCATACTCTTGAGTGTAGCCTTTAGCCACTAGATGAGCCTTATACCGGTTAATAGAACCATCTAAACAAATTTTGATTTTACAAACCCATTTACATCCAATTGCAATTGTGCCTGAAGGAAGATCAACTAAGTCCTAAGTGTGAGTTTTCTCAAGATCCTAAAGTTCTTCATTCATAGCTTGTTGCCAATGAGGGTTAGAGCTAGCTTCTCAATAAGAGTTAGGTTCAATCAAATTGACAATAGCCAAAAAACAATGATAATCTTGTAGATGAGAAGGGGTATGATAATCTTGTAGATGAGAAGGGGTCTTTCTTACTTGGGAAGATTATCGAAGCGGAATAGTAGAAGTTTGTATAGTTTTAATAGGCGGAACAGACTCCACAGGTGCAGAATCAGAAGGCAGAGGATGATCGGACACATGAGATAAATCTGTTTTAGAGCTTAGAAATAGTACTATAGAACTGTCAGTAAAGAATTTAGAAGGACTAATATAAGATGAATGAAATGCAGACAAGGAAGAAAATGGGTTGTCTTCCCAAAAGTTAACATGTCTTGAAATACAAATTCTATTAGAGATTGGATCCAACAACGATAACCTTTCATTTCTATCCCATACCCTAAAAAGCAATATAGACGAGCACAAGGTTCTAGTTTATTATGCTCCTAAGTTTGTAGAAGAATAAAACTAACACACCCAAAAGGTTTAAGAAGATTGTAGTTAGGAGGCTTCCCAAAAAGATGTTCATAAAGGGAAAGATTATCAAGGATGGAGGTCAAAATGTGATTGATAGTATACACAGTAGTTAAAACAGCTTCTCCCTAGAGTTTTTCAGGACAAGAGGCAGATAGAAGAAGGGCAAGGACATAATCAAGGATGTGGTAGTATTTTCGTTTAGCTTTACCATTTTGTTGAGATGTACCAGGACAAGAACATTGAACCATGGTACCTTGTTGGTCCAAGAAAGCCAGGAGTACAAAAGATTCTTTATATTCGATTGCATTATCTGTTCTGAGAGTTTTGGTGGTATGGAAAAACTGGGTTTTGACCATGGTAGCAAAGGTCTCCAAATATCAGTATGAATAAAACCAAAAGGAGAATGTGAAACAGATTTACTATTATTAAAGGAAAGAGCAGGCTGTTTAGCCAGTTAACATTAGAGACACTGAAAAGATTCATTTTTAGTTGAACCTAACAATCTACGAGAAACTAAGGAACGAAGTTTGCTAGCAGAATCATGCCCTAAGTGAAGATGTCACTGATAAAGAGAGGAGTTGGAGATGGTCAAGATAGGTACCTACCTTGGTACACAATAGGTGTCAGGGAGACTAAGATTAGAACTAGATGCATGAACAATGTGAGAAATATACATTATAGTAGCATTGGTGGTATGAATAGGAGGAAGAGATGAAAACGGTGTTTTAGAAGAAAAGACAGAAGAATCAGAGGTCATATAGTTATGACAAATAGAATAAAAAAGCCAAAAAGAAGTACTTGGAAAGACAAAGAGTGCAATGGGAGAAGAATTGGTATAGATAACCTGTTTAAGTAAGGACTTAAGATCACTCGTGGTAAAATTGACAGGATCCTCAAAAGCAACAACAACTACAGATGAAGAACCAGGCTAAGAGACAACGCCTTTGGTATTAGAAGAACCTTCCTTAGGTCTTGGTGGTCGCATAGTACAGTTGCTAAGAATGTGTCCAGTCTTATGCTAGTAACGACATTCAATCATAGGACAGGTAGAAAAATGATGTCCGAACTGTCGACAATTTTTGCAAAAAGGAGGACCTAACTTTTGAGGTGAGGGGCAAGCAACAATAAGAGCAACATCAAATTGGGAGGATTTGTCTAGGCCAAGATGAGTCTTCTTAAAGATAATTTCTTTGATTGCTTCATTTAGAGTAGACAATGGAGTACGATGCAATAAGGAGGAACAAACAGACTTGTATGCAGGACTAAGAGTCATAAGCACCTGGATCAACTGAAGATGATCTGCACTGATCTTAGCTTAAGTGATCTGATTCCAAATTGGTTGAATTTGGCCTATGAAAGCATTAACTGACTGGCCAGGAGCTTACTTCAAGGAATGAAGAGTATTCCACAATTGATAATAATAAGCAAGACCAGAAGTTGTGAAATGAGGTGCTAAGAAATTCTAAACCTCTTTTGCTGTATCAAGAGTTTCAAACTGGACATAGATGTCGGGAATGGAGATGTTGTAAAACCAGGTGATAATCTGATGGCTTTTGACATCTCAATCTTCAAGATGTTCAGCAAATTTGGCATCACTTTCTTCTAGACTTTGTTTAGGTTGAATGATGTCACCAATAACAATATACTAGAATTTACGTCCAGTCAGGAAGTGTTTCATACCCTGAACCCATAAATTATAGTTGCTATCATCTAAAATTGTTGAGATTGGCTAGGAAATATCCAAAATTTCCATTTTCAAGGCAAAAGTAGGCTAAACAGAGAGCAAAATCAGATTCAGGAAGTCAAAATTAGGCAAAAAAGGTTCTTACAAAAAAAGTCAACGGTCAATGGTCAACGTGACAGAACGCGAACAAAGATGACATGGCAATCAACAAACAACATTGACGTGGTAGGAAGCAGTACTGATGTGGAAGCTGATTGCTGATGTGGCAGGTCCAATGATAGCTGATTGGATGCTGACGTGGCTAGGGGCAGTGAAGCCCAAAAATCAACGATTGGAAAAGATTTCAGAAGGATTAGAGACCAAAAAAAATCTTAAACCTAAACTCTGACACCATGCCACAGAAGCTAAGAGAAGAATTGAGAATGTAGACAAGAGAGAGAGAGAGAGAGAAGTGTATTGTATATTGAGGTGCTTTTGTAAAGTGTACATGAGTGAGGTATTTATACATGAGTCATAGGTATTAATAAGGAAATCTAACATCAAATTAGGCTAAGTCTAAGCTAATTACAATCAAATCATATCACTACAATTTAGGATAATATTACATTAACAAAATTAAAACCAGGGGTGAGAGAGGATGATCCACCATCTGTTAGGCCTCTTTGCATACTATTATCGAGCACAAACGTCAATTGTTTTACAAGATAGGGACCTATTTTGGTATTCACTTGTTTAGCGACACCTACAAATCGACCTTCATCTCTAAAGGAAAGGTGGCAGGTGTCTTTGTAGAAACTAATGAAAAACAAACTCTTGTTTTTTTCTTCTCCATATTTTCAAGTGGTAAAGGTATATAAATTATGGAAATTAAAAACTCAAAACTCTATTCGGAAGGTATAAAACTTCATATAGGTAAAAAGAGAATTTTCCAACTAATTTTAATCCCTTTTATTAGTGACTTTCATTATTCTAAACTAGTTTCTAGTTAGAATTATGTTGTAATTTATTATGATAACAATTTTGATGAAATTAGAAAAGAAATGGAAAAAAAGTAACTGAAAAAAGAGAAAAGGAGATTAAGAGAAGAGGAGAGGGTGACCCTAAAGAGAAAAGAAGATTTTTTTTAAAAAAGAAGAAATTTGGGTTTTAGGAAAATTTAAGATTAATTAAGGGGTTAAAATGAGAAATGTGAATATTTAAGTGTAAAATTATAATTTAATTCCTAAAAAGTATTTTTATAATAATAAAAAAATGTGAAAAGAAAATAGAATAATTAAGGATATTTTGGTAATTATAGTGATGAGATAAAGTAAGGATATTTTTAATAATTAAGAATAAAGTGGTAAAAAGGGAGTAAGTGTAATTGAGTTTGAAAACTTTTCTTAAATTAAGTCTAATAAATTTTGTAAATGTCTAACCCCAGAAGACAGATTAGGGAATAGATTGAACTAATCGAAATAATTGAGTTCCGAGATCAAGTAATAATAACCTTAAACAGTACTCTTATAATTGTGTACAGTTTATAGAGGTATGCTCTATCATATGGCCATTAGTCTCCTAGATTTTTAAGAATTTATTTATTAAATAAATAATTGACAAGGTATACAATATTCAGTGTTTATATTTTGTTATGTGTTATGATATATATTGACTGATTATTTGGGGGGGAAATATGATGATTAAAATTTTCAGTTATGCATATGTATAACTAACACTATTATGGTAAAATAAATCATGTTCATAAAATTAGATAGAGACTAGTTTACAACAGTTTGAGAATAGAATACAAAAGTTGTAAAGATATAGCTTGCCTAGGAAATTGACATGTTAAGATATGAGAGAGTTGTGACTAAGTACTTGCCCGTGTAGCAGATATTGGAGCATCCTGAGCCCTAAGGATGTCTTATGCTGATGGCTACTTACTGGAGTGATAATGAATCATGAGAATATCTTGTGCAGATAACTAGGTACTGAGGTAATATTGGGGTACCAAATTGGATTGAAAGATTGAGGTATTATGTGATGATATTTATACATTTGATTTTGTTTCCGCTTAATGAATGCTTATAATGAATAGAGATAAGCCGACAGATCATTGAATCTAAGCCTACTAGGTTAAGTAGGGCCTAATTAATTTAATAATAAAGAGGTAAAACATACATGGTATTGATAAATATAATATTAGCATTAATAATTAATAATAATAAGATTTTAGACATTTATTAAGTGTTTGGATTGGTAGAGTATCGATTGTGTAATTTAGTATTATATATATTTTATTATTTGACTATTTCACTATAAATTAAGTTATTTAATTTTAAGGATACGGTTGAGTTATCCTTATTAAATAGACAACTCAACTTTTGCCGCTATATTTTATTTAGGAAATAGAAAGATTGCTCATAATTTCAGTGCATTTAATTGATAGTGTAGAGCCTAGGTAAGGCCAACAGATCAAATTGAGTAATGTTATTTTATTTTATATATTTTTGAATATTACAGTCTAAGATAGTTATGCTTGTGTATATAATTTTTAGTTATTAATGAACATTGATTTTGAGACTAATGAAATTTTTAATAATTAATTATGTAACTGTATAAAAATATGGATAGATTATCGTTAAAAATTTTGGAGCGTCGCAGATGATGACAATAGTTATTAGAATACAGTACAAGGCAAAGACTGGACTGATAAAGTGAAGGCAATCTTCCACATTGCCCTTTTTAGCTTCTGATTGGAGCCGTACTTTGTATCGCCGGGGTTTACCCGCCGGCTGACCTAGTTTAGTCGCGTCTTTTCTGTTAATTTTCCCTTGTATTCAAAAAAAAAGTGAAGGCAATCTTGAATACGATTACCAAAGTAGATCTTGAAAATTTCTGTAAGAAGGTCAGGAATTATTTTATAGTAGGCAACTTGAATGAAAAACTGGCTTGGTGATCAAATTTTGATGCCTTGGCTAGGAATGTTACAAGTTTAGGAATTGGCTAAGAGTGAATGACTTGGTGATGAATAGTGGGAATAACATTAACAGGTCCCCAAAGGAGTAGTAAGGGAAAAACTTCCAATCATCACAATAGATCAGATATCGAAACACTTAACTATGATGACTATTGTAATTCTAGAATTGGTAATATCATCAGAATCTTATTGTTATTATTCCCTGTTTTGATTTTACCCTTCCAGCAGCTAGTGTATGGCCTCCAGCAAGAAAGCTTTGATGGAGGATTTCGTTCTTTTTCTGGAAGGAACAAATAATGAATGAGCTTTGGATTAAATAGCACAGAACAGAATGTAAACCAAATGCCTTAAACCAATGTTTGTTGTTCAATCGGCCTACCTACCTCACCAGCATATAGTATATTAGAATTGCTCACAACAAGTATCCAATTGGCTCCATTGGAGGTATCAAGAGGACTTCCACTTAGCTTGTGAATAATTCTGCCTCTAACAACAATATACTCGTAATTTTTCCTCTCTTCTTGAGTAATGATCCAGTCGAAATGGAAGAAAACATAAAACAGATTATCAGAAAATGGGCGCAGTTTCAAACATAAAAATAATCAAATCAAGATCAAATATAGAGAAAATCAATTTTAAAGTGTTTAATTTTTTGAGATTTTTTCAATTCAATGTCTCATTTTAAAATTTTTTTAATTAAGTTATCAATGTTTTAAAATTTTAATAATTTATTTGAAAACATTAGTTTTTAGTGATATGACTAATAGATTGATATCTATGCTAATATTTAGTAGACATACTATATCATTAAAAATAACTTTTTGAACTAAATTATTAATGTTTTAAAAAATTGATCACTTAATTAAAATTTTAAAAAATTTGTGCATTTAATTAAAAAAACTCAAAAGACTAGACATTTATAAATATATTATCTTAAAACATGGCACATACAGGATCCAAATATATCATGCGCTGTTGTTGAAGCTTTGACCTCCGGCAACGTCTAAGATCAAGGTGCCTACCATCACCTAAGTCCAACCTGTAGAGCATTAAAACAATGTCTTCAGAGGTTATCAAATTTGGGTCTCAAAGGACATTTAGTAAATGATTTATGTACATGGTAAAAGGTACTCGGTGAAATTTAGCTTTTACCAGTAAAAAAAGGGCTCACAGGTAGCCGAAAATCGCCAGATGCTATAATACTGATACAATCCGCGTCCATAACGATGCCTGGGATCAATCTGCAATATAAACAGGTAAAAACTAAAAACAACTACATTAATGTCCTAGAAAAAAGAAGTTGTGAGAAGAGAAAAAGGATTTGACAAGTAATTACAGCTTCAATCCAACATTGCAAAGCCAACTTTTGATCTTTAGATTGTTTGCATGATCCATTGGCCGCCTGCAGAAGTAACAAAATAATCTCAAATTTTCAGAAATAGTTTTCGTCATGGAAATTAACAAAATCCTTGTTAAAGAAGAAAATAAAGCACAAATTTGTTGCGACTGATAATAGGCAGACCTGAGCATCGAAGGCAAAACAATTCCAACGAGAAGTGTCCTTTTTGGTTGCACAAAATTTGAGAAGACTTCACTTTTGATCGGTCCTGCACGCTCCACAGCTTGTAACCTGTTGATTATACATGTAGATACCACATGATCTATATAACTATACATTACTGATCGATGATAATTAACATTTGGTTTAAAGGCTTGCGTTACATGTTAAAAGAACTTTCATTCTTTCAAGAGTCCCTGCAGTTGATGTTTCTGTTTATTTTCATGTTTGTAAGGAAGAAAAACAAGGCAGGAAACTCAATTGTTTGGACATAACTTCCCCATAAATGTTTCGATAACTGTTGTAACTATGTCATCAGATTCTAGTTTTCCCTATCATGATCTTCCATCCAAATCACCTTATCAGGATTTTAAAAATTATAACCTTGTAGGTAAATCTAAAGCACAATTGTTGGGTTTGGGTCACTTCTAAGTGGAGCCCAAATCCTAAATATAAAAGGGTGTTTTTTAACCCTAAATAGGTGTGGAGAGGAGAGGTTCAGCCGGAAGAGAAAAGAGAGGAAAAAGAGAAAAATAGGAGATTTTTTGTTTTTTGTTTACAGCTTTGTGCAGTATTCTTCTAACCTTCGATCACATTGTGATTTCTTATCAGATCGACCTGAAATTTTAACCAGAGATTCTTCTCTCGTTGTTCTTCATTCTGAACGGTGAAGATTGGATTTGGAGGTCTCCCAGGTGCCCTGATCTTCAGTCGAAGTTGCTATCAGATTCTAAGATTGATATTGTTCTCAACTCTTTGATTATTTTATCTTGTTGATGATTATTGTTATATTTTGAGTTGAGTGTGACTCTAGTTATATCTAGAGGTGAAAAAAATCTTTGTAACTTGATTGGTGATAGTGGAGTTTTTCTTTACTATACTAGGTCCCATAGTTTTCCCTTTTCACATTGAGAGAGGTTTTCCACGTAAAAAATTTCCTGTGTTCTTTATTTCTTACTGCTTAGTTTCTTGCATTGGTGAGTTTGTTGGCTGCTGTTTTTCTTTTGGTATTGGTTGTGGTTGTTCATACAAGGAAAGGTTTATTGGTCTTGGTTATTTTGTTTTCGCTGCATGACTGACTCCTCCTTTCCTAACAAGTGGTATCAGAGCTTTTTGGTTCGAGATATTTTTGGTTGTGGTGAACAATGGAAGTTGTCAACACTAGTAGAATGGTTACTTTGAATGGTGCCAATTATGCTCTTTGGAAGGGCAAGATGGAAGATCTGCTTTATGTGAAGAATTTTCACTTACCAGTATTTGCTACTGAGAAGCCTAGTGATAAATCAGGTGAAGAATGGACTCTGATGCATAGACAGGTGTGTGGTTTTATCAGACAATGGGTTGACGACAATGTGTTGAATCATATTTCTGGTGAGACACATGCTCGGAACTTGTGGGAGCAGCTTGAGAAGCTATATGCTCGAAAAACTGGGAACAACAAGATGTTCTTAATAAAGCAGATGTTAGCTTTAAAGTATAGTGACGGGACTCCTATGACAGATCACTTGAATAACTTCCAGGGAATTATGAATCAGTTGTCAGCAATGGGGATTAGATTTGATGAAGAAATACAGGGTTTGTTTCTCCTTGGCTCCTTACCAGACTCTTGGGAAACTTTTAGATCTTCATTGTCAAATTCTGCTCCGGATGGTGTTATCTCTATGGATCTTGCCAAAAGCAGTGTATTGAATGAAGAAATGAGAAGAAAGTCTCAGGGTTCCTCTTCGACAGATGTCTTGGTGACTACCCCTAGGGG
>JANIIA010000005.1:62273713-62306977 GCA_027478495.1 Erythroxylum alaternifolium
ATTCTCTAAAAATCTCAAAACCCTAATGACCCTCTCCAACACAATTTTTACACACACAAAGCCTATTTTTCAAAATTTCCATTTATTCACAATTATACCGGGAAAATGTCATGAATGCATGTACAGTTATTTTTTATGTGCAAAAATCACTGTTCACAAGTGCATAAGCATGAGATGTGTTTTCCTAATTTCTCCGATTGATCTCCCGTGTACCCATTTCTATAATTCATCCCTTTGTATGGAAACGGGATGTTACAACAGCACTCTTTGAAAGTACAAGCATCAGGCACTTACCTCGAGTAGCATCAGACCACTCTCCTGTGTTGGTCGAACTTATATACAAAGGTCAATCAGCCCACAAAGTATCAACTTTTTGGTACTTGAATGTCTGGGAATCACATACCCAATGGAAGTAATGGTTAACGCAAGTATGGTGTCCGAATCTGCCCCTTAATGAAGCCCTCACCAACCTGCAACACGCCTTGGAAATCTGGAAACACGAAGTGTTTGGTGATGTCTACAAAAACCAAAGAAAGCTGTTAGCAAGATTACAAGGCTTACAAAAACAAATGGCTAACTCTCCTTCTTCATACTTAAGGAAATTAGAGGAGAAACTAAGATTGGAGTTAGAGCACACCTTTGTACAAGAAGAAATGTTGCATTCACAAAATCAGAAATCAGTTTGGTTAAAGTTTGGAGATAGGAATACTACACAGTTTCATTCAAAACACAAACAAAGGGCAAGGAAAACACATACGAGGGCACTCCAACTCGATAACCTACAATGGTGCAACGATGACAAGATCATCCTCCAAGCTTTCACAAAATATTACAAAGACTTATTTCAAGCTGCTGATCAGGGACCTCACAAACTCTACCAGATTATCCTCTCAAAGGTTTCTTCCCACATTTACAACAGAATCAGCTAATTTCTCTGGCAAGACCAGTGGATGACAATGAAATAAAGGAAGCAATCTATGACATGGACCCGAACAAAGCATGTGACCCTGATGGTTTCTCAGCTGGCTTTTACCAACGCAATTGGGGGATCATCCAGAACACAGTGTGCTCTTCGATCAAGGACATTTTCCAAACTGGAATTATGCCCTCCTCTTTGAACAGTGGAATGATTACCCTTATACCCAAGTTGGACAAACCAGAGAGGATTGAACAGTTCCGACCCATTAGCCTAATAAATATCAGTGCTAAGATTGTTACAAAGATGGTGGCAAATAGACTCAAGATGGTTATGCCCAAGCTTACTCTACATACGCAATCAAGTTTCATCAAAGGAAGGAACATCACGGAAAATATTGTGTGTGCACAGGAAGCGCTACATACCATACGACTTCAAAAGGGGAAGAAGGGTTGGTTAGCCATCAAAATCGACTTGACCAAGGCATTTGATCTAATTGGCTGGAACTTTATTCTTGACACTCTACAGGATGCCGGAATTCCGAACTACCTATTAAGGATCATCATGAGTACACTAGACTCTAGCCAAATGCAAATATTATGGAATGGTCATCGAGGAGATACTTTCAAGCCTCGAAGTGGAGTAAGACAAGGCGATCCTATATCACTTTACATCTTCGTGCTATGTATGGAGAGATTATCACACGCGATCAACGAAGCTACAAGGAAAGGGGAATGGAAACCTTTACTCTTTGGAAAAAACAAATTTCCACTATCACACTTATTATTCGCTGATGACTTGATCCTTTTTGGGGAAGCAAGTGATTCACAAGTGGCGGTTATGTTACAAACGATGAAGCTATTTGCAGATTCGTCAGGGCAACTGATTAATAAGAGGAAATCAGTATTTTACATCTCTCCAAATATTCTTAAACTAAGGGCTGAGAGGATTGAGCAGATTTTAGGCATTAAACTGGTTAGTGATCTTGGAACCTATCTTGGGGTTCCAATTATACACGGCAGAGTCTCTAAAATCACCCACAAAGACATTCTACTAAAAGTCAAGAAAAGGGCAAAGGCTTAGATCCCCCGGAGAATATCAATGGCAGGTAGACTGACACTTTGTAAATCAGTTCTAGGGGCGATTCCAGTTTATCCCATGCAATCGACTTCCTTGCCCAAAGGAATTTGTGTAGATATGGATAAAATAATAAGAAATTTCCTTTGGGGGGGCTGCCTAGCCGAGAGGAAAACATCTCTATTGAAATGGGACCATGTATGCCAGCCCAAAAATAGGGGAGGGCTTGGATTGAGGAAGCTAAGCGACACAAATATTGCTCTCATTATGAAGCTCTCGTGGGACCTCATCTCAGACTCGTCAAAACTCTGGAAAGATATTTTCTTTGCAAAATATAATTTAAATCAACACGAGCTTCTAAACTTCTACCCTAAGAATTCAGGCTCGCACTTATGGAGGCACATTCAAAAAACCTTGGATTTTATTCAAAGGAGTGTAAGATGGATTATTGGGGATGGAAAGCGAGTTTCATTCTGGAAACACCTTTGGACCCCAACAAATTCTCCTCTCTATCTTTCTCTTTTGCAACCTATTTCAAATTTAGAGGCTGACAGGAAAGTTTATTTTTATCTTTCTTCTTCAGGTGATTGGGATTTGGAGTTACTACAAAAGCTCCTACCTAGAGAAAAGATTGAAGAAATTAAGGCTATACCTCCACCAAATTCGAATGCTGGGGAAGATAAAATAAAATGGAGGTGGACAGCATCAGGGTGATTCACATGTTCATCTGCATACGAAGCTAAATTCAGTGATGTATAGAACCCGATTGACCCCAAATGGAAGCTTATTTGGGGTTTGAAGTGTCAAGAAAAAGTCAAGCTATTTCTGTGGAAAGTGGCTAAAGAAATACTATAGACAAACGCAGAACGTACTCGAAGGGGAATAGCAGATACATTGACCTGCGTTTTGTGTGGAGCTGTTGAAACAACACTACACCTACTACGTGACCGTCTGAGAAGCTCTCGAATTTGGAAACGTTTACAGCCGGATCTGCCTTCAAGCTTCTGGACAGAAAACGTACTGTCTAAATGGCTTTTTACTAATCTAAATTGCTTAACTTTTCAAGGAATTGCTCAATGGAACATCTGTGTGGCAATCACATCCTGGAAGCTGTGGACAGCTAGGAACCTAGAAGCCATTCAAGATCAAGCAACCGCATAACAAAGCCTATTCTTCTCCATACTAGCATCAATTAAGGAAAATCAAAGAGCTTTTTTCACTGAAGAAATACAACACACAAAATACCATAGAACAAGGAACATTGCTAACCTAATTCAGTTACTGGAATCAAGAGGCTTACCAGATATCGAAGCTCTTCACCAAGAGCAACGGAGTTCCATTTTCACACTAAGATCGAAAGGCGCTGCTTGTTGAAGCACTGGTTTGGCTTCCGCTGTCGGAATTGTAACAGATGAAAACGGTCGTTGGTTGACAGGCTTTTCGAAAAAAGTGGGTAGAACAACCCCTCTGATGACAGAGCTCTGGGAAATTTTATTAGGTTGCAAACTAGCCTGGGAAAAAGGGGTTCGAAGAATGAAAGTCTTTTCCGATTGTAAAGAAGCTATTACCCTACTATCTACAAGCATCGAGGACTTATCGATTCCGGCGTTGGCTCAACAAATCCGTCAGCTTTCATTAGATTGGGATGAATTGTTATTTTTCTTCATTCCCAGATCTGAAAATACGCAGGCAGATTGCTTGGCAAAAGAAGGGCTTTCCAACTCTAACTTTGCAAGGCATATCTTTGATTCCCTACCATCCTTTCTCTGCCACAACCAATTGCATTCTGATCGGACTTCCCAGCAAGACATCATTCCCAGCTCATCGTCTCCGATAAGACAGAATGAGAAGCACGCTCGTCGTTTTGTTGATAAAAGGGAAATCATATTCGATAGAGATGTCCCAGAACTCTCTAGAGGGCCTGTTTGATAATTTACCCTGGTGGAGACCCACCTTCCATTGTAAAAAAAAGTTTCTTTCAAATAAATGGAATTAAATGATTTTTAACTACCTTGAAAATGTGCATTTATTGTTCTTTAAAATGGTTTGAGAATTTGCCATATGTTTTTGTATATGAATTATGTGAATAAATTTTGAGTGATACGTGAATGATTTCAAATTTGCCCTATAATTGTTGTAATTGTGACTTTTGGATGATTTGAGAAATGGTTATATGATTGGCATGAGATTTTAGTTGATAAAGTGTGAAATAATGTTAGAATTGCCTATGACATAGTTCATGCTCATGAAAAATAAGTTTTTTCGAAATGTGCCTTTTTGGGCAATATATTACAAGATATGAAATTCATGTTTGTGTGGGTATGTGGTGTCCATTATGTTGTCATGTGTACGTTGACTCTGTTAAAGGCTTCTCCCGCCTGCCTGCTAGTGGCACGGAGCTCCTTCAAGGACTCCCTCATGTTTACGACTACACAAAAACCACAATGTGAGATTGTGTTAGTTCGTTCTGTTCACGACTACACAGGACCATTTCAAGGGAATGTGTTAGCTCGTTCTATTTATGGACCACCCAAACTATGATGATGTGCTTATGTGTTTACATGTGTTGACAAGTTTGATGAATGCTTGACTTATATAAGTTGTGAATTGGTTTGACAAGTTAAGAATTTGAGAAATATACGTTTTATGGATTTTTAAAAAGAAATTGCTATGATTGTGAGAGTTTTCAATAGTTTTTTCTTGTTACCGATTATAAGACTGTTATCCACAAGCTTTAAGCTCACCCCTTCCTTCCCATCTTCAGGCGATAAATAAGATATCGAGTGATCGAGTCAAGAGGCAAGGTATCACTCCAATTTGCATATTTTTGTTTTTGAAGTTAGATTATGTAAAACAATGCTTTAGTCACATTTTGAGCGATTCTAGTTTTTATAAACTTTGTATTTTGAATTATGATGTAAGGGGGCTCGAAATGCCCACTAAAGCATTGTAAAACTCTTATTTTTTTTTATGTTAATGAAATATATATATTATGTTTTGTTTATGATTTCTAAAGTCTTTATATTTTATTTTCAAGCTTTTCATAGAGGTAGAAATTGTGTACTAGATTCAGGGAGAAAACTGTACTAATCTAGATAGAACTAGACAAAATCGTCTCCTGGAAATTGTAGCATATTCTCTTAGCTTTCCAACGCTATAAAATATATAAATTTTGGGTATCTGAGTTGAGAGATATGAGCATTTTAAGTGGTGATGTTGCATAGGAGGTATGTACATGACAGCTATGGTGAAAGATGAGAGTTTATGTACGTGATGAGTCATTTGAGTTGAATATTGGGAGTTTATTACACCTAAGTTGGTAATTGAATGTTTAAGGAGTGTTATTGCTTTAGAGGAATGAAAAAGGGAAGCTTATGAGTGAATGTGATGTTAGAATGGATGTAGGAAGCTTTAGATAGGCTTTGGAGGGGTTTGGGTAATCCCTGTGTCTGTTAGACAGACTTTGGGTCTATTAAACGAACCTTCTCAGGTCTGTGAGGACCTCCAACATTGCCAATGTCTACTTAATGGACATTATGTCCGTTAAACGGATTTTCTCGGGTGAAAAATGGCTCTCAAGCCTGTCTATGTCCGTTTGAAGGACATTATGTCCGTTAAACGGACCTTCTGGAGATAGCTACAGTACATTACGATTTTGATCCCTTTTTGAAGCATAATCTCACTTTGTGATCTTCATGAAAGTTGTAGATATAGAAGTCTTCTTTGAAATAGTCAAAGAATGACCTCATTCTAAGATTTTTAGAGAAAGTAATACTAATTCTCCCAAGATAGGTACAATACGATTGAGGATATAAACATTGTTTAAATCTTTTGGCCATAACTTGATCGTCCGACCACCAAATGAAGTGATTCTTGAAGCAATGGTTTCCTAACACATTCTTCTATCCCTAAACACATGGTAGCTTTTGTCTCTGATATGAAAAAGATTGTTGGAAAGATAGCAAGGGGTCGGTTTAGAGAGCACGACTGGGGTATGAACCTACTTTGGCTTTTTAAGCATAACTTCTTCTATAGAGTTCCATTTGAGATAATTCTTATTTCAAATTAAACTAGAGTTTTGGAGCTACAATTGTATTGAAGAAGTCAATTATGATCTTGGTGATTGACTGGTGTGGGCACACCACTCTTGTGGGATATGGCCAATACGGGTTCGCAGAAATAACCTTCAAGGTAATACGCACGCTCACGTCTTATGATGACTCCAAATGTTGGGCTCCGAAAACGGGGTCCAACATCAATGTCCTAGATTTACAAATTCTCACCATCCTCATTATATTTATAGGCTTTTCAAAATCTTATATGGTTTTAAACAAGCTTTTTAGGTCTAGTTTCATTGCTTAAGTCGGAATCTTCTTGATCTTAAGTTTACCTCCCCCAAATCTCACACCTTTCTCTTCATTCGTATAACCTCATCCCTTTACAACCTTTCTTTTAGTTTATGTGGATGATATTTTGGTCACATGTTCTTTATCCTCTTTCATTACCTTACTTATCCTTGATCTTAGCTCTAACTTCTCCATTAAAAAATTAGGTCCAAGTCATCATTTCCTTATAATTGAAGCCTAAAACACTTCCTATGGTCCTTCTCTTAACCAAACATAATATACTAAAGGCGTCCTTCTTTGAATGGAACTTGACAAATACAAATTTGCACACACATCCATCACCCCCACTTTTGAACATGTCATGATGCTTTCTTAACCAACTTAAAAGCTACCTCAAACTAATATAGTGATCTAATACATTGCAAATAAAGAACACCTAAACACGAGCTACTTAATTATATTCAGTTATAGTTACATTCTTTGGCTTGCCTTCATTTGACAAATCCTCAAGTCATTTTTCCTTTGTCCTAGATATCATAAAAGTGAACAACCCTAATAAGTTAATGATTCTCATGATAATGAATGATAGTGTTGATCCAATAAAATTTGCAAGTTACAAGGAATCAAAGGTACCTACAATCGTCCTAACTTTTCAACTGCTACTAATATCCAAGACAAGTAAAAGAAAATTTAAGTTAGTACAACAAATATGGTGACATTAGGATTGATGCTCGAGAATAATAATGTAAGAGTACATAAAGATAAAATGATAAATCCAAGGCAGTTATTTCGTAATGTTCATTGATGATGAGGGACGACCAAAGCAAACATAAATACTGGTATGAAGAAGAATCCCATAAGTTAGATGTCAAACCTCTCATCCTATCAATCAATTTAATGATAAACTAATAATTAAGAACTGTGCAACACAAAGCAATAAGACATCAAAAGGTTTTTGTAGATAAGGGACAAAAAAGAGTAGAATTTGCGACGTTTGGGAGAAATGGGATTAGATTTAATGTTGATTTTTGGTATTCTATTTTTAGTTTTTAATTAAATTATTTTAAATAATATGACAATATTTATAATTATTATCTTAATATAAATTTAAAATGTTAGATTTAAAGGATGGGTCAATTGTCATCAATTGACATATCACATTGAATAGGTTATAAGAGGTTTGCAAAAATTTAACAAAATCATAATTGAGAAACTAATGTGTTCTACTTTTAAACATTAAAAGGTCGATGTGTACCATTTTAAAAGTTAAGGACTAACTTGGTATCATAAATGACAGTAGAAACTAATATTTAAAAAATCATAATGAATACTAAATTGGTAAGAGAAGATTTAAGATTTAAAGGTTCAATTGACATAAAACATTATAAAATCAATATACAATAAATAAAAAATACAATAAAAGCTTAGTTCTTCTAATAATCATATATGTATAATAATTTTAATTGTTGTCCAATATTAAATAGTCATCTCATTGTGTTATTTTATTTCTTTAAAGAATTAAGTAGTTCACTTCATAGAAATTTTATACTTGCATTACCATATAGTTGTATGAGAATAGATAGGTCTCACTTTAGGAACTTATACCTTGTATATGTAATAGAGTCATATATGTTTAATAAGAAAGTACTAATCACACATACATACAAAGCTATTTAGAAATAAAACATAAAAGTCTAAAGGGGTGTTTATTTCTATTTTTGTTTTTGTTTTTTATTTTTGTTTTCAAATTCAGTAAAAAAATTCTGTTGATTTGAGTTTTTAGTTTTTGTTTTTGGTCTCGGTTTCTAATTTTATTAATAATTTCTTAATAAATATTATATAAGAGATTAAATAAATTTATTTAATTAAAATAATTTATCTTTAAGTTTTATCTAATATGTAATTATTATTAGTGATAAAAATATAACTACATTAACACTAACAACCAACAAGTTTTTGTTTTTATTTGAAAGAAAACAGAAATAAAAACTGAAAACAAAAACTAAAAATTACAACAGAAAAATATAAGTAAAACCACACAACTCCTAAATTTATCGGGTGATGTTACCATATTATATAAGTAAACTATTAGAGTTTGACATTTTTTATTTTTGGATGGTGGCGCATTCTTTAAATAATCATAAATATATGATATACAATAAATAAAGAGGATTGGTAGCTAATAATTAGAGAAGTGAAATCAAAGGTCCAAAACAATAACAGTTGTCTACTGCAGTACTCAACGACACATGATTTGGTTAAAAAAAAAGGTAACACACGACAGAGTACAGCCCTTCAATAGTTGTATTTCTATCTCTTAACAAGTTTAATTTTTTTATTAAAAAGCTTAAATATTTACTGAAGGATCGCATACGCAGCAGAAATAAAAAATTACAATCTTATATAGATCTATTGCGTTTAACAAACATACTAATAATAAGAACAGGCAAAATAAATACCTAAAATTTGTGAAGATTAATTGGTAATGAACTTCAGAAATACGAAGTCTCTATGTACTCCACACCGAGAAATTATATCCCGCTTTCAACACTTGATATATGACTATGGAAGATTGTGAAGAACCCTTTCTTCAAGAGTGGAGAAAACAATTTTTCTCAACCTTTTCTCTTGTTTATTTTTACATACAAAATTAGAGACCAAAACGTTTTATTAAACGTTGAAAAATGAGAGACCAAAACTACATCTATTTGTTTCTTTTAAAAAACGTTACAACAACGCTTCCCCTTTTTGTTTCTATCTCTCGGCACAAAAATGAAAAGAACAAATCTCATACCTTTTTTCTCTGCTTTTCATGCACGTTATTGTCCATAAGACCAACACAATTGTTCGTTGTACTGTTACAACGTTTCTTATTCATACAACCAATGTAAACAACGTTTACATACAACGTTGTTTCGTTTTTTAATAAAATAAAATAAAATAATTTTATTTTATTCATTTATTTTGTACAAGAGAATTTCCAATATTAATTATATTTTCTGTGCTAACAAAAAATATAATAATATGCCATATAGATTATTTAATAAATTATCTCATAATAAATTAAATAATCATAAACGGAAAATATTACACTCGTAAGTATGTGACCACATAGGTTCATCACTAAGCCGGTAGTAATTAATCTAATTAATTACTAATCAAAGTTGGTGTCTAGCAACACTCCTCAACGACTGGATAGTGTGAAATAAAAACCTTATAAAGATGGAACCTGGTTAAGGATAATGTATAATTTACTTCCATCATTACAACTCCGGATTATCTTAAGGTATGGTTTAACTATCAAACCTTATTAGATAACCAACTATGTTACATGTCGATCATTAATAATTGGTGAATGACTTAAGAAACCCATTTCCTCGTTCTTTCAATCACCCTAGCCAAGATCTTGAAACAACCATTAAGATTAATGACAACATAGAGTTCAAACTCATTACTTAGAGTCGATGAATCTCATCTTGACTCACTACTAATCAGATAGGTACTTAATTATATTCAATGACCATTCAACTAGCATTTTTACGCACTAGATTTCATATATCAAAATATAATAAGTGACTTATTGATTACTATGACGATCTCATGTCAAAGGAAAAAATATACATTTAAATCCTTATGAAAATATTCCAATTGACAGTTCATAGGTAATATTAACCACTGAGAATTCTCAGTTTGGCCAGTTCAATGATTATATCTTCATATGCAACATATATATATACGTAACTTAGTAAATGAGAGCTACAATATCCATCTAATAGATACTATTATATATATATTGTTTTAACCGGATCATTAAAGTCCTTATTTGATGATCCTACGATCAGTCCTTATTTGATGATCCTACGATCAAGAATAATTTTAAATTAAATCTTAAAAATTTGACTTTCATTATCATAATCTCCATTATGATAGCAAGTGTTTAAATTTAATCAAAAACTTGTTGTATTAGGATAAAAACAATTAATAAAATATGATAACATAATTATTTGTCATATTATTAAACAAAGTTAACAATAAAAAAAAGTATTCGACCTATTGTATAATGATTGAGTCGTAGGTAAAATTCCAACATATTGCTTATTAGTTGGAATTACCAGTGACAGCATGCATACATACCACCTTTCGTGTTTCTCGGCTGAGAAAACACGAGACAATCCGCTCAAGTCAGCTCACCATTATCAGCGTCAATAAACATCCACGACATTAGTGACACATTCACTGGCCTTTGGTTTCAACATTCATTTAATAAAAGAAAAAATTAATATATAAATAAATATCGAAATATTTTGTCTCTTTCCAAAAACGCAGCGTTGTTTTTAGGAAGAAGTCAAGTAACTTCTGGCAACTCAAACTGGTCGCGTAAGTAGCTAGCGGCGTCCATTCTTTTTCTTTGCTAGTATGAGTATCTTCAATTTCCTGCACTTTCTCACCACCCAAATAGTACTCTTGGAGTTTCCATTCGTACGTTGCGCAATTTAAGCTTATGGCGTCAAGCATAGACCATGATCTCGTGATTCTCTCTTGCGCAAACTCAAATCCAACCGAACATGGCGAGACTCTTATTTCGATTACGGATATCCAGAGCTGGGATCTGTCGACGATCCTCAAATACCAAAAGCTCAAAATTCAAGCTCATCGAAGCAGGCAAGCCTGTTCATTTCTTATCATCTGCAGGGAATAGTTTCATCATCAATGTTTGTTTCTTAATTTCTTTCGGTTACTCAAACATTTTGATTTGCATTAAGCAGGCTCGTCGAACAATCAACCTACTTTCATGGCCTCCTGAGCGGAAGCTTTAGGTAATATACTTATCGCTTCTTTTTTCCTCTTTTTGATTTTTTTTCCACTCGATGATGATTCCATATATTTTCTTTTTCCTTAAACCTGTCAAAAATTCTTCTTCTTTCTCTCTCTCTCTCTCTCTCTCTCTTTTTTGGTTATATATCTGAGAAACATACATATAGTCATATATGCATATGTTGCTTTAGATGGACGTGATTTATCTTCGTCGCGTTGTAAGTATTTGTTTATAATTTCCATTTTGTCATTTCTATTGACTGTTTTCTTAATCCTGCAGTGAATCAAACCTCGAGTGTGTTTCTCTTCAGTGGAATTTGGAAAATTTTGTCACTGTTTTGAAGTGTGTGTATGGTTGCACGGTGGATATTACCTCTAGCAATTTCCTTTCACTTTTTGAGGTAATACTGTCTCATTTTTGGTGTTTCGGTTATGTCATTGTCCTAACATTTGATGTGTAGAGAATTCCATTACGTGCTTATGTGTGGAGACCTCTTTTGTGAGTGCACTTGCAGGGAGAGGAGAGATTAAACAATTGTAATTGGCTTTCTACTGATTAGTAGCATATAATCTATTCCCTTTAATATCTCATGTTACATTTCCAGACTGCCCTTTATTTTGGAACAGAGAGGCTTATCCAAAGCTGTAAAAACTGGTTCTCTGAGGTATCTTCATTCTCAGCCCCTTCTTTGCTTGAGGTACCATTAGACGATTTGATCAACATTTGGAAATTTGGTGTAGAGCATGGTAAGCTTACATATATGATAGTCAAGTATGATCCAGCTTATCTTTTAAGCTTGATTTTAGCATCGTGGCACTCATTCTAATGGTGTGATATTTTGCAGCAATTGATTCTATTCCAGAATTGTGTGTGAGCTATCTTGCAAGAAATTTTGTATGTAGTTATCTTTTATTATGCTTTTTACAGTCTCCATATAATACTTCTTGTTCTTTGTCAAAAGGTTTCTCTCTTGCTAAATGATGGTTGTACATGTGATTATTGTTGTCTGATATAATTCTTGTTCTTTCTGCTTTGTTTATCATGGTGATCAACAGCAAACCCCACACATGACAAAGAAATGTATGCATGCTGATGGGAAAAGAGTTTTATGGCTTATAGGTTACTGTATTTTCTATTTCAATTGTGACGTTGTGTTCCTTTTTTTTTTTTTGTTGGAAAAATGAGGCCGTGTTCTTTGGCTACTTCTTCGTGAGTTTATTCCTCAATTAAATTTCTCCGACTGAATACCTAAGGGGTTTAGCAACATCCTCAAGAGGGCAAAGTTGATTTCATTTATGTCTCAAAATGGCTCAATCGATTTGGAGTATACTGTTACACGACGATCCATCTCTTAACATGCTTGCAAGTGTTTTCCCCTCATGTTATGCCAACTTGTTTCCAGTAAATTAGTAATGCATGGTCTCTCTTTTTACAGATGTGGGCCCTATCTAGTAAGTTCTTTAAAGATATTCCTTATAACTTGTTGCTGTGCAGCGTAAAGGATCCCCATTTGACAGTAACTAGGTTTGTATATATATGTTATCGTGCCTGACTTGGTGCTCAACATTTCTGTCATTCTTATGTTCTGTTGATTTCTAACAGTGAGATGCATCTTTCGGAGGGACTTTTGTTTTGGATCCATGCTAACACAAAACAATCACAAGATTTGACTGACATTGAGGATGGATTTGGTGACATTCTGAAGCAGGTAGATATTATATTACTAAAATTTGCAGTTTTTGCAAATATTTGTTTTAGTATGAGATTACAATAACAAAGAATAATATTGATGCAACAATTTTTCCATCAAATAATTTATTTTGGGTGCTATTTCAAAAGAAATTTGATGAACTAGTTTGTCGCTACATATGCATCCTAACATGAAAGAAAAATGAAAAGAGGAAACCACTGGTGACTTTCTCAACTAATGCATTATCTGAATGCCCAAGGGCTTATGGAGGAGAGTTTCTAGTTATACCACACATTTTTTAGCCTCCTCTTACTTTGGACAACATATCCTTGTCATATGAAATGACACGATAAAGTGCCCATAACTTTACCTGATGTTTGTGATTCTATTTTATCTGTTTATAGCAGTTCCAAATTTGTTTCAACAACAATTTATTATTGCTTTGAAACAGATTCGAATTAGCCTTTTGCCATTGTGGTTTGCTGCAGGTACACTCCAGACCTTTTGCTTGTTGGCACTGATTCAAGTTTTAAACTTTCAAATTCTGTCCACCAATAGCAAAAAATGACTAATTATTAGATTGCTAACTAGGGAAGAGAAGGTGCCCCTATTTTTCAGAGCTTGCGGATGAGAGCATTAAGACAATTTTTAGACTGCTAAAGATTCCACCCATGTGCTCAGTTGATGTTTTAGGAACTGGCGATTTGGACCATCTCAAAATTCGGTTGACAGAATATTCTAAGGTACTCTTTCTAATTGCTATGGTTGGACTCAAGGGCTGTCCTGTCACTTTGACTTTCGTGTTGAGTATGTCAAGACTATTTAAAGAACAAAAGCTAGAGGGTTGTTACCTATGCACTGAGTGCTTTTTATTCATGAAATTCCAGATCTCTATAGAGCAGAACAGAGCTCTTATTGCTTATACTGATAATGACAATTTTATGTTGGTAATTTTTGTTATCATTTCTTTTAGGGAAAGATATCTGTTGCATTTGTGGAAAGCCAATTCTTCCCATTCTATTCAGTTGATTTTATTTTGGATATTCAGGTTTGACTATTAAAAGAAAAATAATAAAAATTCTCTTGAAATTGTTCTTAGAAATCCATCGAGCTCTTAAGATTTGCGGTTCTGATTACTATTAATATTTGTTATTTTCCTGCCCTAATCCAATTAGAACTGCTCTATTTTCATGTCCCAGATAAGTTTCCCTGATTATGGACATTTTCTATTTGTTGCAGAAAGTAGACCTTTCAGGCTGTCCACAAATGAAACCAGCAATTCTTCTCCTGTCTGCTGCCCCTCCTTCATGTGGAATCAACTTGCAGAAAAGCACAAAGCAGTTGACTAACTCTGAAAACTTTAGCCAGGAACAAAATGGAATCTTGCAGGGATTGCACCCAACCCTGTCTTTTCACTCAGTAGAGGAGGTGAACATCTCTAAGTGTCCAAGGCTACATCTTGAAGCCATCATCGAATGCTTATCAAAGTCATTTCCGTCTTTGAAAAAACTAAAAGCAGCTTACCTTCCGAGCTTCGAAGTGACCATGTTGGAGAGATTGCTGGAGAAGTGCCCTCACTTAAGTGAGATTGACTTAACCGTTGATCTTAGTCCTCTTATAGCTACAGAGGTGTCAGCTGTATCCTGTACTGCAGCTATTATGCGAACACAATCAAAGAAATCCTTTCCTGTTGGCAGTAGCTCACCAGATATGGCGTCTTCTTATTCAGTAGCCTCACTCACAAACATCACAAAGCTAATTTTGGAGGGCCGAACTGATTTATCAGGTGAGACATCGTATGTTATTTCTTGTAATATTCTTCTTTTGAACAAATAGATGATTGTATTCACTGTTAAATTCTGGATACACATAAGTGGCCTGTATTTTTGATAATGCCAATATGCCAGAATTGGTAATATAGATACAGAAATTTTGTAGAAGCCTCCTTCTATACAACACAACTGCATTATAACCGGAAATTCTGCCATAAAGGTAACTTATCCTATCCATAAGTAAGTGGAAATTGTGGAATGCAATAGGACTTAATGGTCCCTTGTTAGCATTTGTATTTTTGTAGTTACATTGTTAGAGATTCCTTCTTTGATTAGGAAATCGTTTGTGCTGTTTTAGATTGATCCACTGGAAATTTAATCTAGGGTTTTTTTTTTTTTCCACTGCACTTCATCATTTGCTAGATACCTTAACCCCATTGATCATTTTACATTTGTACTAATTTCTCCTTGCAATTTCTGTGCCAGACTCTGATCTTCAGGATATCTCTGCATTCTGTGGTTCACTGCAATACCTAAATCTTAAGGGATGTACGTCAGTAACGGATGTTGGCATATCAAACTTAGTACTCAGATGTCACAAACTGCATTCACTTATGGTTTGTGATACTTCTTTCGGGGTAAATTCTGTTCGAGCTCTTTGTTCTCCCATAGAAACCTGTGGTTCTTCCATTGTCCATAGTGGAAAAATATATTTACATACTTTGGTTCAGAATCTTCAAATTCTTCACATTGGTGGTTGCAAGGGTAAGTAGTATCTCCTTCCCCTGTTCCTCTGTTTTGATGTAAAGTTGAGATGAAATCAGATCAGTGCTTACTTGTTTTTCAAACACCGGCTAAGGTTGCAGAAGGGAGAAAGGAGGTTGAGGTGGCGAGTTTGATTTTCCTACTACTTTGAAATAAACGATGTTGTAGATGGTTGTTGTTTGCTATCTTTTGGATTGATTGCAGGACATTTTATAACTGATAAAAGCAAAAAAAGGATATTCAACTATTGATGTTTTGCCCAAAAATGTTTGTAGTGAAGAGTTTAGATCCATCTTGTTCATGTGTAGATTTATATAACTGACATCTAACCATCACTTAAGGATGCCTATTTAATTTGCAGGTGTTGATCAACAATCTCTAGTGGAGCTTATTTCTCAAACAAAAAAATTGAACAGTCTTTGTCTGAGAAGCACTAACCTTGTTGATGATGCTGTTTATAGCTACTCAGGATCTTCCTTGGAGATGCTTGATATTTCTAACACCAGGGTTAGTCATCAAGTTAAGCTGTTACTTCTAGAAGTGAAAGTATAATTTATGTTCTGTTATCTTTGACTTCATTGATCCATTATGATGGTCATGGATGTTTTCTTATAGCTAGTTTGATGTAAAAGATATAATAAACTTATTTTCTAATTTGGTTAAGAGAGTCTGGTTTTAAGATTATTTCCTCTTTCCTTTCGCTGAGGTTCTTGAAATGGCTAATCGTGTTTTTAAGAGGGTTCCCATGCATCCACATAGGTCCTAGATCTCATTTTGTTATTGTATCTCTGAGAGTGTGACTAAAGGCAGAGCAAAGTTTGTTTTCCATTGAACATGTCCTGAACTTTTGTTGCATAAAGATGTGTACAACTTTAAATCCTATTGGTATACTGGATTGGGCGGCATTTAAACAGCTTAGTTCACTAAGAGTTACTATTGATGGCCACTGCCAATCTTTTTGACCATGTCACTATACTGTTTAGTGGATGAGCAGCTGGAAAGGCATGTTTATTTTATAGCTTGCTTTATATTGCAGATATCTGGGGCTGCTTTAGCTCACATAATCCATGGAAGTCCTGCTTTGAAATCTTTGAATGTGAGAGGCTGTAAAAACTTGGTTAATTGTGAAAGCAGCTCCAATACTTCTTCCTTGCAGTCTCTGTTTATGTGGTTAGCTGACAACTGCAAATTGGAAGACATTGCACTTGGTTGGGGATTTTCTAGTTTTTCGTTGGGAGCTCTGAGACCTGCAATCACGTCAGTGAGGGCCATTACTGTTGGTTTAGGTGCATCGCTTAATGAAGAAGTACTTGAACTTCTTCCAACTACTTGTCCTCTACTGGAGTCAATTACACTTTGTTTTCAGGTATGCTCTGTTTATATTCTGCTAGAAGGGGTAAGACTTGTTCTGTAACTTCATCAGATTCTCTATGCATGGAGCTCACTGTGAAGACTTCTCACAGTATTTTACTGTATGAATAAGCATAAAATATTTACCATATCTTCTCAAAGATGTGTTTTTTCCGAAAACTTTTTTCTGATGTGCAAGTTTTAAACCTTTTTAAGTTGAACTCTTTCTTTGAATTCTGCTGCATGTGATGGATGTGAGAATCTATGTTTGATTGTGGAAGTTCATTTTGATTAACACCAATCTTGGGATACTCACTCTGTATCTATATCTTCTTGGAGGGATTGATTGAGCATGAGGCACCTGTCATTTATGATGATGCTGCTTTTTCAATTCTGAATTGACTCAGTTGGGAAACGTATCTTAAATCTCATTGAAATCACTTTGTGATATTCATTTTTGGCTCTTCTTTATGATTTTATATGTTTCCAGGTTATCTCAGATTATATTGTGATGAACATCATTGCATCCTTGAAACACTTGCATGCTCTGGCTCTCTGCTACTGTCTTGGTGACATATCCATGTCAGGCCTTAGAATGCATATGCCATATCTAAGGACATTGAGGCTCGAGAGGGTAACCCCATGGATGAACAATGATGATTTGCTTACACTTACTCAAAACTTTGAGAATTTGGTTGAGCTTTCATTGATAGGGTGCAGGCTTCTTAATCCTGGTCAGTGATTAATTTGAAGCATTAATTTGATTTTAGGCTACTTTCTTAACATGTACTATGTAATGGTTGTCCTCATTTTAGTATTATGATCCAAATTTAGCTTTGTTTGCCCAGCAGCTATGGGTATGTCACACATGCTTCTTTTTATGCATTATATTGGTTCCATTTCATCAGTTATGCTATCAAAGCAAGTCTATTCATGTATTTATATATATCAATTTTCTATCAATTTCTACAGATTCTATTGACATCATTTCAAATGGATGGCCAGGCTTGATTTCCATCCATCTTGAGGTTGGCTAAGTGCCCTTGATTTCGATTTCTCGTTTCCCTCTTATTCATTTGATTTTCTTCTTCATGAATACAGTAAACGGAAGTGTCACTCCAAACTCGATGAAATAAAATAGATTGCAAACTTAGTATCAGCTCTTTACAAAATTTTTAACTGTTATTGGCTTATAACTTAGCTTATTTTAGAATGTCTTATGTGTCTTGTACGCTTACTTAGAATCAACCCAAAGACTTGATTGTTCAGAATTTTAACTTAGCTTTTAAAATCATCGTTTCTCTTGTTCATTAGGACTGTGGAGAAGTAACAGCAAATGGGATTTCTTCTCTTTTCAACTGCAGAGCACTTGAAAATCTCTTGTTGCGTCACAATGTGAGGCATTTGTTATTGCAATTTTCTGTTCTATCATTTTACATGCATATGTTTATCAATATCAAATGAACATAGATCTTGACATTGCCTGTATGTTTCATACAACTAGAATGTATCATGATCTCATTTTTCTTCATGACAACTTAGTGATGAGACATCTAGGCAGGGTTCTTCATTATATGTTCATAATGATATTATTCTGTTATACTAGGATTTAAAAGAAGTGGTTAAAATACTGTTAGAACAAAATCAATTTGGAAAAAAAACATATTAGATAGATTGTTTGAACAGGTTTTGGAAACTAAAAAAAGAAGGCTTGCAATAAATAAGTGAGGCATTGTTAGGGTCTGGATTGTCTGAATTGTATTAGTCATGTTCAGTTGGTTACCAAAAGGTTTAAGAGTGCTACTTGTTCTCCTCCGCATTACTGTGCAGGAGGATCTGTTAGTTAACAATGAACATGATCTCTGTACGGTGATAAAGAGAGTTAAAGATTGAGACTATATGCACGGGCATAAGATACATCTAAGCAGTTAATTAGAAATGATTCCAAACAGTGTTCCATTTGTGGTTTGTCAATGCTTAAATGTTACATGTATAGGGATCAATTACACGTGGTTGTGTGGATTACTCAGGCTATAATATATAACTTTACCATTTTAAACTAATTATTGAAATGGGAGAATAGCAAGGTAAACTTTGAGTATTCGATCAATGTAGTGCAACTGACCCAACTACATACTGTGCAGGGTTCTGGGCTACATAGAAACCTCCTCCTTGATGCTGCTGCAGAGGTTGGTTATTCCAGAACTAAACATGATTATGTGATTCTGTTATCCTAGTTATGCTAAATGGCTAAAATTCAGTGATGCTGTTATGTTTATGACAGCTGCCAATGCTACGACAAGTATCACTTGATTTATGTGATGCTTCTGATGGTGACTTCGACATTCCAGAAGTAAGTTGCACTTTGAAGGCATGGTTTTTTTTTTTCACCTGTTTCAAGCGACTGTTATCCAAAGGATGGGGTTTCTATATTTGCATTATTAACTATTCACGTTACTTAGTTGCTTTTGGCAAATCAATCAGGTACGGAGTTTTTAGGCAGTCCAAGACAAAATGACATATCATATCATTTTAGATATTCCGTTGAGTTTAGTTTGTCATATCCATCTCAAGATCATGGAAGGAGAGTGAGAAGGAGAGGGTTTGTTAGGAAACAGAAAACCAATCAATTATATGCTTCACCTTACACCAAAGGTAAAACAAAAGAAAAGGAAAATTATTTTTTATTGGCATAAAACGAATGGCGTAAAGAAATAATAGTATGCTTGTACTTATACAGTCGGTTGTTGATCCAAAGCCTCATTTTTCTTTCTTCTCTTCTAAACCAACTTGGGGCATTGAATTTCACATCCCATTCTGACAATCAAAACTTGCTCCAGGATGCTGACAGGTGCTCTTTAAGTATTGTTATGATAGCAAGATGCAAGTCGAAGAAAAGTTCAAACACTGGCTTTGCAAAGGGGCATAGAAAGCTGCTGCATAACGGGACTTTAGTGTTGTTGTGGAATAGTAAAAATCTGATTCGAACAGTTGTCAAAGAGCGACTCTAACTCTGAACGATGGGAGAGACTTGCATCAGATTCTTGGGCTTTTTCTGACAGGCTGATTTAATGGTCGAGCTGAACATTCCACAAGTGTAGCAGTACAATCTAAAAAGCTGATTATTCTTCACCTTGAAGGTACAAATGAGATCACGTTCTCATGGGATTGCAGGTTCTTTTCAAGCTCTTTTAGTCTTAAGGCTGTTGTATATACATATTATCTAGTCATTCATGTTATTATTTTGCTTAGTTATTGCATGTTGGCCTTAAGTATCATTATCTGCTAAATAATAGCTGCTCTTATGTGTAATCAGGAACTTATTGGGTTTGTCATCATTCCTGTTATATGGAAAAGTATCATGAACTGTCAACAGCCTAGAAACTGCAATTTTTAACTTGGCATTTATGATCAATCTTCACTAGATGTGGATGAGGGAGTTGATAGAAGCTGATACTCCCTCTCAAAGATTGATTTGCACTCTCCCCCTCGCTCTCTCCGAAGATTGCCTAGTTTTGATACATTCTTGTTAGCAAATTAAAATTTCCTAGAAAATAGATTCTGACATCCAATTACACACTCACAATTTTATTGATTGAGAGAAGAATACAAATTTTACAAATACAAACTCACACTACAAACTCTCACAACCCAAAAATTCATTGTGTGTTAGCTTGTTGAAGCTAACAACCTAAACTTTACACATGCTCTCACTATTTCCTTTTCTATGTATATCTTTTATCATTTGGCCAATGGCCATATTTATAGGTTTCTAAAGTCAATCACGAGGTGAAATAGTTGGCAATTCGTAATTGCCAACTAATAAAAAGAATTCAACATCAATTTTACTTGTTAATTTGACCAAGTCAAATACGAAATCAAGTTTACTTTCTACATCTTTTTTTGCTTCAAGAACAATTCAGCCTTAAATGGATTCGTAAAAATATTAGCAATTTGATCTTCAGACTTACAGTACTCAACCATGATCTCTCTGTCTTATAGCAAATCTTGAATATAGTGATGTTTGATATCGATGTTTTTGTTGCGATCATGAAAGGCTGGATTTTTTGTGAAGGCAATTGTTGATTTATTGTCATAGAAGATTTT
This sequence comes from Erythroxylum alaternifolium, assembly GCA_027478495.1. Lineage (NCBI taxonomy): Eukaryota > Viridiplantae > Streptophyta > Magnoliopsida > Malpighiales > Erythroxylaceae > Erythroxylum > Erythroxylum alaternifolium. Next base: position 62,294,553 of record JANIIA010000005.1, read on the forward strand.
TGTAGAACCAAGTTGTTGATGCTGCAAATTTTCAAGAATTTTTTATAATCGTACTGCCTATGTAATGCAATTCGAAGCTGCTATGAATTTAGCTTTTATCGTTGAAAGGGCTACTATTTGTTGTTTCTTGGATAACCAAGAAAATGCTCCCGAACCAAGATGGAAAACATAGTTGAGGTGCTTCTTTGTTTCTCAATATATTCTGCCCAATTGCTATCTATTTATCCTACCAACTCCACTGTGTTAGAATTTGAATAAAATATTCCGTCATCAAGTTTTCTTTTAATGTATGTCAAAACTCGTTTAACGGCTTGCCAATGAGATTGTCGTGGTGCTTCCATAAATCTACTCACAATTCTAACTCTTGTAAACAATATCAGGCCTTGTTGTTGTTAAGTAGCCCAGACTTCCAATAAGTCTTCTAAATTTAATTGCATCAACCAATTCACCATTACCATTTTTCAAAAGCTTCAATCTTTCCTCTACTGGTGTTAAAATTGGTTTGTATTCTTCCATCTTGAACTTTTTCAAAATATCTTGCACATGTTTCTGTTGAGAAATAAATATACCTTTGTCTATTTGCTTTACTTCGATGCCAAGCAAATAAGTCATCAAACCAGGATATGTCATCTCAAGTTGAGCAATCGTGGCTTTCTTAAATTCTTTCAATAATTTAGAATTATTGTCAGTGAAGATTAAGCCATCTACGTATAAGCAAATAATTGCGATATCTCCATCCTTATTGGTTTTTATATGCAAAGCATGCTCATATGAACCCCTCTAAAATTCATTATTCAGAAAATAGGTCTCAATATTAATATACCATGCTTGTGGTGCTTGTTTTAATCCATATGGTGCTTTCTTTAATTTGTAAACTTTATCATCATCTCCTTGTTTCTCATAACTTGATGGTTTCTTAATACGAACCTCTTCTTCAAGTACATCATCTCCTTGTTTCTCATAACTTGATGGTTTCTTAATACGAACCTCTTCTTCAAGTACACTATTTAAGAATGTTGACTTGGCATCCATTGGAGCTGTTTTCCAATTCTTTGAGCAGCAATAGAAATGATCATCTGCATGGTATCCAATCTAGCAATTGGGGCAAATACTTCAAAATAATCAATATGAGGCTTTTGTATGTATCCTTTTGTTACTAACCTTGCTTTAAAACATTCCACTTCTTCATTGGGTTTATACTTTGTCTTATATGCCCACTTAACTCTGATTGATTTCTTTTCTTTTGGGAGAGTAGTTAGATCTCATGTATTGTTCTTCTCAATTGCTTTAATCTCTTCATCCATTGCTTTGATCCAACAATCTTTGCTAATTGCTTCCTCATATGTTACTGGATCACAATTTGCAAAGCAAGGCAATAATTTCATCATCATTGTCATCATCACCTACTTGATAATCTTTCAAATAGTTGGTGGATGGCGTTCTCGTTGTGAGCGCCTAAGTGAAGGTGAAGTAGCAGGAGATGTCGCTTTAGGATCAACATGAGTTGACTCTTCAAGAACTGGAGGTGAAGATGAACCTCCAGTTTGATTAGTCGTTTCCAATTCATTGTTTATGAACACTGGTACTGGCAACGATTTCTTTTCCTTTTTTGACTACCTCATACTCAAATCTTCTTCAAATGTAACATCTCGACTAATGATCACTTTTTAATCTTTAGAATATAAAGCTTATAACCTTTTGTTTCCATGTTGTAATCGAGAAATACACATTTTTCTGCCTTGTCATTTAGCTTCTTTCTCAACTTATCAGGCATATGTGAATATGCTATGCAACCAAAACTCTTGGTATGACTAAGATTAGGCTTTCGACCACTTTATGCTTTTTGTGGAGTTTTATTTTGAACACTTTTAACAGGACACCTATTCAAAATATACACCACACAAGCCACGACCTCTGCCTAGAAACTTTAGGTAGCTTCTTACAAAATAACGTGCTTCTCACCATATCCATAATAGTTCTATTTTTTTTTCTGTCACTCAATTTTGTTGAAGAGTGTACTTAGTTGTCAATTGATGATTAATTCCATGTTTTCTTAAGAAATCATCACAAACAATATGTTATGTGCCTCTATCGGTTCTCAAAGTCTTAAAAGAATAACCACTTTGTTTTTCAATATACGCTACAAAATTCTTAAGTACTTCACATGCCTCAAATTTTTTCTTCAAAAAATAAACTCATGTCTTTCTACTATAATCATCAATAAATGTAATAAAGTATTTGTTACCTCTATTTGATGGAACCTCCACATAACATATATCTGAATGCACGAGCTCTAGTGAACGTCTGGCTCTCCATGCTTGCTTTGTAGGAAATGGATCTCTATGTTTTTTTCTCATTACACATGACTCGCAAATCTAGTATGGAACTTGAATGGTTGGCAAGTCTGAAACCCACTCTTGGTTTCCAAATTCAAATGCCCAATTCACATATGTTATAGGCAATTATCATTGATAGTTATAGTATTACAGTAAGAAGAATTGTCGTAATTAAGATATGTTGGAAATAGACAGTTGGATGTCATTCTCGTCTTTAGAATCATGCCCTTTTTTTTGTCACTCACGGTGCATCCATCTTTATTGAATTGTAAATCGTATTTCTTGATAGTTGTCCAACGCTTAATAGATTCTAGTAAAGAGTAGGAGCAAAGTACACATCAAAAATGTAATTTAAAGACTCCTTAAATTTTATAGCAATCTTTCCTCATCCCAAAATTGGAATTTGGCAGTTATCGGCAAGCTTTATTGAAGAATGAAATGATTCATCTAATTCGACAAAAACTTCCTTGTTTCCACTTAAGTGATTGCTGCAGCTAGAATCTAACAACCATTGGCAGTTGTCTCTGTTACTGGTTTCATGAGCGGTCATCAGCAAGGTCTCCGAGTTATTCTCAGCAACTCCAACTGGATTATCTTTATGTTCTTATCTTTGAGCACGACATTCTTTATTCTAGTAACCATATTTTTTACAATTATGGCACTAAATATGTGACTTGCACTCAGATTGATAATGACCAAATTTGCCTCTGAAATTTGAACTTCTTTGAGTATGCTCTATTTTGCCAATTGCATGTTCCTTCTCATTTCTCAAATTTATGGGCTTTTAGAACTTGCTCCATTGTGTTTGGTGATTTTTCATTCATACACATTTCACGGGACTCTAATGAGGCTTGCAAATCATTGAGAATCATGGACTCCAAACCTTTAGACTCTTCAATGGCAGTGACAACATAATCAAATCGACTTATCAACGTGTGCATGATCTTCTCCACGATATCTTTCTATGTAATTTTATGACCATTATTTTTCATCTCATTGATCAATTTTTTTATTTGTGAAAAATAATCATAAATACTTTCATCTTTACCTTGCACCATCAACTTGTATTGTCTTTTCAAACCTTATCTTCTTGTTCGTTTAACTATGTATGCTCCTTCATATGTTTTGAGCAGAATGTTCCAAGCCTCCTTTGCTATTTTACCATAGAATATTTTTTCAAGAATCAGCAACTCAACAGATTGACAAATTAAAACAAGGCTTTTCATTTAATAAATGATCACGAACTAGTTGTTGTGATTCTTTAGCCGTCAATTTTTCTTTTTGTACTAAGCATTTCTCCAAAATTTTACCATAACTGTTGCTTCTCAAATATAACTCCATCAAGCGTTTCTACATCGCAAAATTGTTTTTGCCATCAAACTTGAAAATAGATAATTGCATTCCTTTAACTTCAATTATTGAACTCGAAGCCATCTTAATCTACTTGGTTTTGTATTTGACTTGGTTAAATTAACAAGTAAAATTAATGTCGAACTCTTTTTATTTGTTGACAATTACAAATTATCAACTATTTCACTTTGTGAAAGTTGGTATTGACTAACTTTAGAAACCTATAAATATGGTCATTTGGCTATATCATATAAGATATGCGTAAAATAGGAAATAGTGAGAGTATATGTAAAGTTTGGGTTTTTAACTTCAACAAGTTAACACATAACGGGTTTTATTTGTATTGTGAGTTTGTATTTGTAAAATTTGTATTCTTTCAACCAATAAAATTGTGTATGTGTAATTGGATAGCAAAATCACTTTCTATTCAATTTAAATTTGTCAACATCTAGATTCTAATTGCGTATCCTTTTGTAAACAAAAACAAATAGACAAGTGGACTGTATTAGAGAGATTGAGATATATTTCTCCTAAATATATACTTTATTTTTATATATTTGTCATGTATTAATTCTTTTCTTTCTCTATTTTTTATTTCAACTTAGTTGTATTCTAATTGCTTTATATTTTAACTTTCTATTAGTGGTATCAAAGATTAGTTTAGTACTGTCTAAAAAATGGCAACAAATTTTGAAATAGAAAAGTTTAACAAGAATAATTTCTCTATATGGAAGATGAAGATAAAGGTAATCTTAACAAAAGAAGATTATTTGGAGGCCACTGGAGAAAGATTAATGGAGATCATAAATGATAACAAATGGAAGAAAATGAATAACAAACTATCACAATGTACACTCGGGTCTAATTGATGAAATCTTGTCTAGTTTAGAGGGAAAAAGTTTTGCAAAGGATATTCGAGATATGCTAACAAAATTATAAGAGGCCAAGTCGCTTCATAATAAAATCTTTTTAGAAAGATAACTTTACACTTTGTGAATGTTAGAATCTGCTTTAGATTACATCAACATTCTTAATATTCTTTTTTTAAAGTTTTCATAGTTAGGCTACAAAATAGATTTAAATGAATGTTCAAATTTTTCTTTAAATTTTACCATATTCGTATGATCAACTAATCATAAATTTAACTAATAATATTCTCACAGGCTATCTAGTTTTTAAAGATGTTGCTATTTTAGAAGAAGAATTGAGGTGCAAGAATAATGAGGATAGATTATCAAATTCACAACAAGCAGAGGTAATATCCAATACAAGAGAAAGAGCAACAGAACTTAATTCAAGTTGGAGTTCCAAGAGGTCCAAGTCAAGAAACAAAAAGAATATCAATTATTACAATTATGGTAAGAAAGGGGACACCAAGGAGTATAGATTAAGAAGAATATTGAGAAAAATGCAATAGTGCCTCAAGGTAATGTTGCGAATACCTTGGATGAAGGCGAAATCCTTTATAGCGAGGCAACAACAAAATGTAAAAATCATTTTGTTGATGTCTGGCTTTTGGATTTGGGAGTCATTTTGCATATGACCTCTTGAAGAGAATGATCTGACCAATATAAATCATTTTAAAAAGGATTTGTATTTATGGGTGCCTTATAGATTGTTGGCATTAATATCGTTAAACTAAAAATATGGGACGGTACAATTTGCACCATCCAAGAGGTAAGACGTATGAAAAGCCTGAAAAACAGTATAGTGTCTTTAGAACAACTTGATGATATCAAGTGAAAAATCTAAGTTGAAAATGAGATCATAAAAATAGTCAAAGCGCACTTGTAGTGATAAAAACAAAAAAAGTAGTAATTGATTTGTATTTGCTCAAAAGGGGAAACACTCTAAGAAAGAGAAGTATCAATTACATCAGGAAGTATGGCAAAAGAATCAACAATATTGTGGCACCTCAGAGTTGGCCACATGTCAGAATGAGGATTAGAAATTCTTGTAGAACAAAAGCTTCTTTAATGGATCAAAAGTGTATCATTACCCCTTTGTAAGCATTATGCTACTAGTAAGCATCACTTATTGAAATTCAATAGTTCCACTACTAAAAGCTACGTTATTCTAGAGTTGATTCATTATGATATTGGCAAGCATCAGTTTCATTATTAGGAGGTGCAGGATACTATGTATCTTTCATTGATGATTACTTTAGGTGATGTTGGGTGTATCCAATCAAGAGGAAGACAACATGTTTCTAGTTTTCAAGAATTTCAAAGTGCATGTAGAACTTGAAACTGGGAAAAGAATCAAGTCTCTATGGTTAAATAATGGAAGCGAATACGTTAGCGACGAGTTTGATGCATTTCATAAACAAGAAGGTATCAAGAGGCAGTTCACAGTAACGTACACCCCACAATAGAATGGAGTAGCAAAGCAAATCAACATAACATTATTGGAAAGAGCAAGAGTAATGTTGAGGACTATAGGTCTATCCAAATAATTTTAGATAGACGCAATAAAAAGCTCTTGCTATGTGATAAATTAGTCTCTGTCAATAACAACTGGGATGAAGACACTAATAAAGATATGAACCGGTAATCCTACTAATTATTCATTCCTCCATATTTCTGGATGTTCTACATATGTGATGTATAATTCCTAATACATGTCAAAATTGAATAAAAAATCTAAGAAGTGCATTTTCTTGAGATACGCTAATGAAATTAAGGGGTATCATCTGTGAAATCTCACTACCCATAAGGTAATAATTAACAGAGATGTCATATTTGCAGAAGATAAGTTACAAAAAAAGGAAGAGAATAACACTTCAGAGGAGAAACTAAAGACTACTACAGTTCAAGTTGAAGAAAGACGAGAACAAGAAGATTCAAATTCTTTAGAAGTTGCATAAAGTATGAAGAATAAGAACAAGCTGAGTTATCATCCCTAGAGTTTCGATGGTCAACTTAGGAAAGGAGAGAACCAGGTTGGCACTTAGAATACATTATGGGAGTTAATATTTAGGGATGGTAAAAAGAGCCTGGCCCGATCGTTTTGTCAAAAATGATGTCGTTTTTGACCGATTTTCTTAAAAAATATATGATGGGTCAGGCCACTGTGGCCCGTCCAGCCATGGGCCTCTCAGCTCTTGGTCGGGCCACAGGCCACATGGACCTGCTCCTAGCTCGGCCTAACCCATTAACTTCTGGCCAGACGGGCCACGGGTCTCTCAACTCGTGGTCAGGCCACTGGCCACGATGGCTTGCTCCTAGCCCAGCCCAGCCCAGCCCGGCCCGACCTATTGACATCTCTGGTAATATTGCATATTATTTACTAACAGAGGATGGAGAACCATAAACTTTCTATAAGGTTGTTTTTCTAGATATCAACAATGCAAGAAGAATTTGAAGCCTTATATAATACACAAGATCTTGTTTTTCTACAATAAGGAAGGAAGACCATTGATAACAATTTGGTCTATAAGATCAAATGAGATGGCAATGACCAAATGGAACATTATCATGCAAGATTAGTAGCAAAAGGATAAAAAAGTGGGTATTGATTTCAACAAAATATTTTCCCTATTGTTCCATTGACAACTATTTGAGTAGTTTTGGCTATGCGTGCTATATATGATTTACATTTAGAGTAATTAGATGTCAAACTGTATTTCTTTATGAAAAACTTGAAGAAGAAATTTATATGCTCCAACAAAAAGAGTTTGAAGAAAAAGAAAAAGAAAACTTGGTTTGTAAGTTAAACAAATCTCTTTATAGTCTTAAACACGCATTGAGATGCTAGTATAAGATATTTGATTCCTTCGTCATGAGCCCTCGGTGCAATAGACTCACTTTAGATTTCTTATGCTTATTACAAGAGATTTGGTGATAATGATTTTATTATCTTGTTGCTATATGTTGATGAACCCAACAAAGATCATATTAAAGATTTGAAAGCACGTTTGGCTAGGGAATTTGAAATAAGAAAATTTGGCTTTCTCAAACCAATTATTTAAAAAAAAATCTTGCAACCTTTCAATATGCAAGATTATAAGCCAATTTTTATACATCTTTCTATTAATTTCAAGTTATCTTCAAATATGAGTCCTAGTAACAAAACAGAGAAGATGGAAATGTCTCGACTACCGTATACATCAATAGTAAGTAGCTTAATGTTTGTTATGATCTGTACAAGACAAAACATTGTACATACACTGAGACTGGTTAGTCGATACATGACAAATCATAGTAAAAAATATTGGAGTATTGTAAAGAGAATCTTGAGATATATTAAGAGTACTTCAAATAGTGCATTATAGTTTGGAGGATCAGACTTTATTATTAGAGGCTATATTGATTCAGATTATGTAGGTGATCTTGACAAAAGCAAGTTTACCATATGTTATGTTGTAAGCTAGGTCTCAAAATTGTAATCTATTGTGGCTACTTCTAGACGGAGGCAAAATATATTGTAGCTACACTAGCTAGCAAATAAGCAATTTGATTACTAATATTAGTGGAGGAGCTCAAACACAAACAAGAGAAGATTACTCTTTTTGTGATAGAGTGATTTGCACTTGAAAAAATTCATCATTTCATCCAAGGACAAAACAAATTCAAGTTTAATATCACTTTATCAAAAAAAAAGTAGATGTTCAAAAAATTCATGCTAAAGATAACCTGACAGATATGCTAACAAAGTTGATTAACACTGATAAATTCATATATTATCGATCTCCTATCAGCCTAGCAGAAATATCAGTAATATGAATAAAAGTAAAGGTGCCGTTAAGTGGGAGAAATATCCTTTACTCTTTATTTAAGATTTAAAGATAAACATCAGTTATGCCTTTCATTATTAAAGCTTGATATAGCTATAACACAACTATAATTAGGGAATTATGTAGAAACAAAAATTCACCACTTTAATTGTTCTATATATAGGATATTTTCATATGTTTTAAGTATCCTATTCTTTGATACATTCTAGATTCTATTTGTGTATCTTTTTGTAAACAAAATTACTATTAAAGAGATTGAGATAGGTTTCTAGTAAATATGAATTTTTTTTTGTTAAATTTGTCTTGTGATAATTCTTCTCTCTCTCGCTTTTCTCATTTTAACATGGTTCTATTTTAAGTGTTTTATATCTCAATATTATATCATTATGCTTGTTATGACGACTTAACCGGACTTTTAAAGGAATAACGAATAATTGCAGACTCTCTCTTGTTCTTTTATTCCTTTAAGTTTTACTAATTCCTAACCCTAATTGCAATTAGGGAAAACTGAAGATGTGATACTAACATAATGATTAATGTCAACTCTCATAGGTTAAGCTTCTAATTACTTCTACCCGTTTGCTTGAATATCTTTTATATAAAAAATGTAATCTCACATAGTATTGCACCGTACAGCCTGTGGCCATTCACAACGGTAGATGGTGAGTGGTGACCCATATACAATAACTCGATATAGGCACGCTTTTCGTAGATTTGAAGACAGTTTGGAAGTGGCTTTACTATTCCCTCTGGTTGTTTGTTTGTTTGATTTCTATGGAATCCTATGTTTTGTTTGTTGACTTTATAGTTTCTAACACGGCACTTAAACAGGCGATCCAGCACTTTGTTCAAGATGATGATTTTTTTTTTCAATAAATAAGACTAAAGAAGTTAATGGTGGTAGAGTGGCATATCCAATTATTACTTTGATTTTTTTTTCTCCAGTTTCCTATGGAAGGTTATTGCATGTATATTCAGATGAACTAAAGGTCTTTTGACATTCTTTAGTGATTTTCTGGTATTATATCTGTAATTCCTAACATCACAATTATTGATTAGAAACCATATAAGATAATGGCCACTAGCAAAAGTCGAAATATCGCAAGGATTTGGCAAATAAGCACATTTAACTAGTTGAGTTAATTCAATAAGACTACTTTAAAATAAAATACGCTTACCATCCTTTTATATTGAATCATAGATAATTAGTAACATCGTATTGCAATTTGCAAAATAAGAAGAAACAACATAAAAAGAATGTGTACATTTGTCAAACTGGTTTTTAATTTATATCCCCAATTTTCACATACCTACCAACATATAATGACTCATATACGTACAATAGTTTTTCCTTTCATAGTTAATGCAAGAACCTAGTTCTACTCCTATTAAAGTTACTGTAGTCCTGGGAAATTTTAGAGGATGTACCAATGTCTGGTTATGCAATAACTGCATCCTGAAAGGGCCTTTACCACATCGTCATTAACTCCTCCGTATGGTCATGACCAAGTAGGTTAATAGTTAATACTCCATCCTATTCCTATCCTGCCATCAGACAACAAACGTGACAGCTTGCTTATGTGATGGAGACTTCATTCAATTAGCTTAAATGGTAGCCATGTGAGTCAGCTTTATTTTTATGTACAAGAGCTCTTGCATTTTTAGCCTCCATAACCATTACGCATGTTGTACCATTGAAACACCACAAACTAAATATTGTAGAATAAAGCAATACAATGTCTCAGGACTTGGGCAGTAGTACAAGACATATATATGACATTATTAATCCAAGACAAGACAATACGCCTTCAAAACTCTTGACATTTTCACCGGCTTGGGTCAACCGTTGCCGGCCTTATTAACGCTGCCGATCTCTCCCATTTCTGTTTTTTTTTTTTTTTTTATCAAACCGATCTCTCCCATTTCTAATTCAACATCTCTACTGCCTCACTAAATACATGTCAGCCTCGCAGACTACTGTGTCGCTGCTGCATATATTGATATCTGTGTAAATTGGAAGAATGGCCCTCTTCTACCACATTAGTCAACTAGTTAGGTACTGTGGGTAGGATTAAGGGCCGGCAGTGTCAGTTTCTGCTACTTGCAAATTATTAAACCACGGACAAGACAACGATCATTCATAGTTAAGAGTTACTTGCACTCAAGTAACTTTGATTAAACAGGAGTTACTTGATAAACAAAGCCTAAGTTGCCAGTTAGCTATATCTAGTGGACCAGGCGGGTAAATTTATGAACATCATGTATTTAATAAATAAGACAGAGAAAAATTAAATAGGTAAAAGCTTATGAAATAGGTCAAGCACGGAAGTTCTTATAATAAGAAGAGGTAATTTGTTCCCTACAATCCTATGTTTAGAATTAAAATAACTAACTCGCTAGCTTCATCAATAACGTGGATTTGGCAGCTCTCACTTTCAATTGTCTTCTTCTTTTTTTTTTCTTTTTCCTAATAACAAAAATGAAATATATTAAGAAGCTATAAAGTAAAAGAAAAAAGATAGGAGAGGGATGGGGTCAAGAAACTGGATTCTTCAAAATAACAAATATGTGTAGGTTTTCTCATTCATGGGCACGTTTTGTTTGCTTCCAACAGGTACTTGGATGTAAAAGACAAGTGAACAAACACATATTAGATATTAACTCCAATAAGAGTTGGATGGCAAAGATATTTTGTTGGAAAAGATTTGATTACGATATTATAATTGATAATATGTAGTCCTCCATAAATGCGGTGGAGTTCATACATCATCATCTTCAATTCTTCTTTCATTCTTTCATTAATCTAGTCGCGTACAATTTGTATAGTTACTTTGTTGAATTTTGAAGATGATGTGTCATAATGTTTATAGTAGGTCCAATCACACTTTTGAGAAAACGTACACACAATAATGCAAAATGTTGACTCTTCATCATCCCTAATTTCTACCTAAAATTTCAAATTCCAACAGTTTTTCCTTTCAGATATGGTCCTTAACCAAACTTTTAGGGAAATTATTCCTGAAATTATCTTTAAATAAATGTTTTATTAGATAGTTTTTAGAATAAACCCGTCCAAATAAGTTAGGACTGGGGATTAACGCTTGCCAACCCCCTCTCAGCAATCAGCATATATTAAAGAACAAGGGTACTCTACAACATACAGAACAAGAAGTTGATGAGTTTGTAGGTAAAATTGAATTAAAGAGTACGTTACAGAATGTTTTGGTGCAATGAAAACTGCCTGTTTACTTTAAAAGATATGTACGTTCCATTATTTCCAATTTGTCTCTGGTTCTTGATGATATCCTTTTCTTTGATTCGATAATATCCAAATTTCTAGCTAATTAATTTGTGCCTTACACGTCAATGGCTGCATTTACTGTACTAAGAATTGTCGTTGTCATGTTAACAAGCAAGTTTCCGATTCATATCTGTTCCATCGTAATTTCGTCAAAGTCGTCTGCCCATGACGATTTCCATGGCATTTCTGCATTTTACTCTTTTATCTCCCGGAAATCGGAATGTAACAAAAAAATGAATAACAAAATATCTCTCATAATTCTATTAAATATAAAAAATTATTATTTTGATTTATTTAAAAAGTTTATAGCACAAAAAATAATAAATTAATTTGAACAAAATTATTACAACTGACTTTTCGTAAAGTTGTCTAATCTGAATAGCATTTCCACCCCACAAATAGTTTTAAAATTTTGCTTTCAAAGAATCTCAATTATTTGAAAACTACAACTAGAAACTTAACCGGGATTGAGGCTTAATTTGGAAGAATGGTGGCGGTTGATAACCAGTTGAAATTAACCTGCTGGAATGATAAGTACTTATTTTCAGTAAGTACTTATGTGTTTGGGAATGCTATTTTGGTAACTGCTAAAACGGGAAAATAGGTGTTTGATAAATGCGATTGCGGTTGCTGAAAAGAGATAAAATGACTAAAAAGCCCATTGATTTAATAAACTATTAATTGTTGTATAAATAATTAAAAA
>JANIIA010000005.1:62313144-62330531 GCA_027478495.1 Erythroxylum alaternifolium
ATTCTAAAAATTCCTCCCCCTTTAAATATTCTACCGCAAAACATACAGTTATATTGGACATTCCCATCAGATGCTTGTGAGGAAGAAAAATAATTCCATGCTGGATCGGACTTACCACAAGTAGAGGATGATTCCATATTTTCCATTATGATTTAACCTAAAAAGTAAAAAAAAATAATTGGGTATACTATTGTCAAGGCAAAAGCATACAACTTAAATAATTCTCATTCATCAATTGTAATAAAGAAGAACAACAACAGCATAAAGGATTTAAAAAGACCAATATATGTTACTTATTAAACTTTGCTCCATAGATTTACTACATAATTGGGTTGATACTGTATATTTGTTATAATTCTTATACTTGAAATTATAATTTTAATCAAATTCTAAAATTACAAAATCCGTTTTGAGTATACACCAACTATTAATTTCCTTAACCAACAAAAATATACCCTAAGTTTAAGTTATTAGTTACACCAAAAATATGTAGCATACAAGATTTGAGGTATACTCTGACTCTTCAAGTAATAGAAATTCTTCAGTTGGTGTTCAATATTTATGTAAATTTAACAAGTGTTTTAGAATTTTTTAAAGTAACAAAAACCCTGGAAGTAGGTTTTATGATATACTTTTTTTCTCTCTTTAAACCATAAGGCTAATATGAAAAGTACTTGTTTGTAATATGAAAAACTAAAGTATACTTGGTGACAGGGAAGTGGTAAATGAAATTGAGTTGATTAGCAGCAGAACATAGAGAAGATGGAATTAAGATATGAAAGAATGTAAAAATTGTATTTTGTACTTGTAATGCTTAATAAAATCATTTGGTGTGATTTAATGTCTTAGCTTCTAATTGAATTTTTGAAAATTGCATTTGAAATTTTGCTATTTCAAAATTTTACGATAATACTATTTTTTGAGTGAACTAATAATAATACTAGCAATTCTTGAGATAATCTTTCTTCAAATTCAACGTAGAATACATTATAAACAAGTATAGAGCCAATAAAACAAAGAAGTGAAAGAACTGCTCATGATTATGCATCATCCTTTGTTCGCATCCTATTACATCATGAGACAATCGATGATGTTTTAAAATAAGATTCACCTAATAGATTCAGAGAACAATAAAGAAGAAGTTAAAAAGTAGTAAGTGAGAACAAAGCCTTAATTATGGCTTAATAGTCCATAATCCATAACTACTATTCATTCATTAGACTTACTCCTACTACATTTGCCGAAGCAGTAACAATTCATATTATCAGTTTATATAATCTATTCCAGAGAACAACAAAGAAGAAGCTAATATGAGTCGTAACCAATAGAGTCCCAATCAATCACCACCACCACTTGATCTTCTATCCCATTCCCACCCAATTTGAACATATAATGAATAATAGATCAAATCCAAGAACAACAAGAAATAAGAATCAATTTAAAAAAACAAAAAGTCAAGCTGAAACCATCGCAAACCATACATATACACAGAAAGCAACAGCAGAATGGTGATCATACCAGAAACAAAATAAGAGCTAAAACAAATCAAGTGACTCTAACAGAAACAAACCAAGAGTAGAAACACAACAAAATGGTACTCACTTATAGAAAAGCTTTCACTGATTCAAGTCTTGGAGGAAAGCAACCCGAAATAGTATATCAATAAATTCAATACTTCTCAATAAATTCAATACTTCAACGGGTATAAATAACACAACTATCAAAATTTGAAATGAAATAGAGTTCTAAGTGTTACAGAAAACTAATTAATCAAGAAGTATAAACCAGAATAAAAGCTCAAGATTCGACTGCCTTATTATAATCTCCTTATCCACATAACAAATTGGAATTCATAAACCTCGAGTCTGCCAGATTTTGAAAATTGGAATTCATGATGTCTTCTGCTATATAGTATTTACTCTCTTCTTCTTTTGCTTTAACTTCTCGCTTCAAACTTACACCCATACCTCTGCTTTTTCTTCTTTGGTAAAATTGTTTCCTGCGCGTGCCTCATCTTCTTATCTTGAAATAAATCAACAAAGACCCCTCAAAATATTAACGTTTACAAGTAATATAATTACTCCTAGGTCTTATCATTAACCAAGGTAGAGGTGAACTCTAACAGCAAGCAAGAAGACGCAAATGAGAGCAAAGTACAGGATTGCGTGGACCAAAACCGAAGCATCACTAGTCTGAAAGTTGCCAAAATCGACGCACCGGTTACGACCTGGCAATTGGAACAAAAGCCTAGGAGTCAACAACACAAACAGAACCACTGCAACAAACTGGACCCCAATCTAACATTTTTCTTTCAACTTTGCTCTTCTTATTATCTGTTTCCACTCCAGAGCTTGCGGAAGAGAAACACAGTAAAAAGATAGCCATAATACCTGAGATAATAACTTAAATGGGGATTGGGAAGTAAGCGAATAGAAGTTACTTGTGAGAGGAGCTTAATTTCTTTTTCCATAGAGGCGGTTAGAGACGGGGAAGACAAGATCGAAGAGAAGGCAGTGGAGAGGAGGAGAAGCCTAGAAGATTCGATGAAATGAACAATAAAAAATATATGCAATTTTGTACATAACTAGTTTGACCGATTATACAAAAAAATCGTTCAGTTCACTAATAAACCGGCTGGTTTTAATATATATAATTTATTTGGTAAAGCCGAACTGGACCAATAATCGGTTCGTACTTTTTTCGATTAGATTGGTCGACCCGATCTGATTTTTAAAACCTTGATTGTTACGCTTCTTATGCGTGGAAACTAGTAATCTCATATTAAATTTATTATATAAAAGAACAAATTGCTTCTTTTATTTATTAAAAAATTAAATTTAATATAACATAATAAAAATAAAAGCAACATAATCCAATGAAAAGATCTCTTCCGATTATACACATCAAAGCCTTTAATTACCTGGATATGTTTATTGGATTTATTTTCTTCTTAATAAGGTTAGGGTCAAGTCCAAAGGTAACTTTTGGATCGTACCTAACATTTCTTTTTAGCTTTAGCTTTGGCTTTAGTCACGGAATATTAATTTGTAGGTTTTTTCTAAAAAAATGATAAAGGTGACACATTAAGTAAGTCAGCCCAAAACAAAGAAAGCGGAGAAATTTGAAAAGAAAATGAACGAAGTCGAAGCGAGAGCCGAGAAGAGAATCTTTCACGTGACTCGTATCAAAGTGTGCTGCCACGATCCAAACAAACACGTTGCCGTGTCGACTGGCATTTATGCACAAAGATCTTGTACTTCGATTCAACTGAGCATAAGAGATTTTTAATTTCAGTTTCCTGAATGAACAAGCCTAACACGATGTTAATATGTTTTTTTTTCAATTAACGAGAGAGATTATCTTTTTTTATTAAAGAATTTTAAATTTAATTTAAAAATAGATTGTTATTTTAATTTATAAGAATCTATTAATTTATATATTAATTCATCGTTTAACAACAAGAATTATTAAAACAAATCGAACTGAAAATTAATTTATTTTAGTTTATAAGAATTTATTAATTAATAAAAATTGTTCAATTAATTTAGCTTTTAACAATAATAATTGTAAAAGTAAATTGAATTACAGTGTTAAAAGTTGAATCGAAAAGTTGAAAGATTAAAGGTTTTTATGATTGATTTTTTAATAAAATTAGTTATTTTAGTTCTTGAAATTAATGAGATCAACTATTAAGTTAATGCGTAAATATATATGTTTTTTTTTTGGATTTTTTTCATAAGCTCGACAAGTGAACAAATGCCTATTTATCCAATTACAGTTAATAATTATCCTTAGAATTCAACCTTATCTTCTAAATCGTTGGTGTAAACTATTTTGTCAAAAGAGTTGGTAAAACTACACAATTTTTAAAACTAGTTTTGGGAAAAACTCATCTTAATTATTTGAAAATGGATTGGAAATTAACTCATTTTTGAAAATATAAATTAAAACAAACTTAAAAACCACAAGTGAAACCAAAATATATAGTACTTAAATTCCAACCACCAATGGTATAAAAAAAGTCAAAGATACAGTAAACAAGAAAAACGTACGTTGGAGATAGATTATTACAAATAAAAAATGCTTCGACTTCCTCTCAAAAATTTTGTGAGCTTAACAAGAATAAAGTACAACTTAAACTTTTGTCATATTATGATAATTTTATATTTTTGTATAAAATGTCGTTTTAAAGAGAAAAAAACAGCAAACAATCTTCTTTTTAACGCTATATATTATTTATTTATTCGAATTCTGATAGGAGGAAATTGTATAATTTAATATGTAAGGACCGAGGACCCAGGGCAGGGGGCCAGGAGATCGACTTTCTTGCAACTATCATCCAATAACAATCATTGGCGTAACCATCACTATGCTTCTCCTACGACATTTTGCAATGCCAACCTATTACTTCGGCTCATCAATGCAAGCAGATGAGTGCAAATACATGTTCGTAACTCGCAAGTAAACTGTAAACCCTTAAAGAGAACCTTTACTAACCCCCTCAGAAATTATATTAAATTCAAATGTCAAACATCAAATAAACAAGCAAACCATATAAATTAGATTCCAGAGACAGATCAGTACAACTACAACTTCACCCTTTTCAGATAATCTTCGCACTTATTGAGCTCCATTCATTTTCTCATCTTCTTCTGTTTTACTTTCCGGTCCTCATCAACGTTGTTACCTCTCCGCTTCAGTCCCTAATTTAAATCTCTTCCGCCATCTGTCCTACACTTCTTGGAGAACAGTGCACGTCGTCTCTGGCTGGACACTTTTGTTTATTAATTCAAGCTGCGGCTGCTTTGGTCGTCGGGGATTTTCATGGTAGTTACGTTTGTGCACATGTGTGCGTGTTCGTTTAATGAACTCCTCGTGGTTCGATCTGATCGAGATTCTACCCCAACGGCTTGGTAGTAGGCTACAGTAGTTTGAGGATTCTTGTTATAGTTCGGAAGTGGCAGCCTAGGATTTGGTTACAAGTTTGTCGGGTTCTTTTTCCTTTTTAAGCATAGTTATTTTTAGTTAGTGAAGTCTGCTTCTCCAAGGATTCGGAAAAATCTTAGTTTACTAATATTGTGATACGTGAAGTGAAGTTACATTAAAACTACGTAAAGAGGAGAAGTGTTTTTATTTCTTGATTGCACCGCATATGGCGGGAGATGATCTGGCGAGATCAGTGAGCAACCGAAGCAGCTTTGCATCTGTCAGTCGCCGGAGCTGGACATCTAATAGCTTCCGGGATGTATGGATGGCGCAGCCGGATGTCTTTAACCGGAGTGAGAGGCGGGGCGAGGACGAGGACGAGCTCCGGTGGGCGGCGATTGAGCGGTTACCGACATACGACCGCATGAGGAAAGGGGTTTTAATGAGAGTGTTGGATAATGGAAAAGTTGTACAAAATGAGATTGATGTGAGAAAGCTTGGAACGCAAGACAGGAAGCACTTGATTGAGAGTATATTGAAAGTTGCTGAAGAGGATAATGAGAAGTTTCTTAGGAGAGTAAGAGACAGAACTGATAGGTCAGTTTCAGTAAATGCTTCTTCATTAGCTTTCTATCTTTCTTTCCTGACAAGTTTGCTTAATTTTCTTCATGTTTGTTTCTTGTTCAAGTTATTTGATTATGACCTACCAAAGGAAGTCTTCTATGTAGGGTTGGGATTGAGACTCCTAAGATTGAAGTGCGGTATGAGCATCTATCGGTGGAGGGAAAAGTGTACTTTGGGAGCAGAGCTCTTCCTACTCTTCTTAATGCTACTTTAAACACATTTGAGGTCTTTCAATCTTCTTCTTGGTTTTTCTGATGACAAACTTATATATATATATATTGAGAACTTAAAGATTAGTTATTTAATGAATGAAGTTGAAACTTGGATGTTATGGCAGAATGTTCTCGGACTGATTCGTGTTGTTCCATCCAAAAAGAGAAAAATCCAAATTCTTCAAGATGTCAGCGGCATTGTCAAACCATCGAGGTATCCTTACTAAATCGTCACAACCACTTCATTCCAACGGTTATTATAGTTAGCAATTTTTGTTTCATCAAAGTGATTCTTGCAAGCATTCTTGTTTTATGTTCTTTTTTTTTTTGGGATCAATTTTATGCCTATTTCTTGTCTATTAAAATTATATTCATTGTCTGCCAATATGTGATTATTTTTCAGGATGACTTTACTTCTTGGTCCTCCTGGAGCTGGGAAAACAACACTCCTGCAAGCTCTGGCAGGAAAACTCGATCTTAGCTTGAAAGTATATTTTCTGCTTCTTGAAATTTTGTTTGCTGCTGGCCCATTTTGTATACCAGTTAAGCTGACTTAGTAGTTTCTGAATGACATTGTGAACAGGCTACTGGCAGAATCACCTATTGTGGTCATGAATTTACTGAATTTGTTCCTCAGAGGACTTGTGCTTATATTAGCCAACATGACCTTCACTTCGGAGAAATGACAGTCAGAGAGACATTGGACTTCTCTGGACGCTGCTTAGGAGTGGGCTCACGATACGAATTGCTAGCAGAACTCTCGAGACGAGAGAAAGAAGCAGGACTTAAACCAGACCCTGAGATTGATGCATTCATGAAAGCAGCGGCAATGGCAGGCCAACAAACCAATTTGGTTACTGATTATGTCCTCAAGGTTTATTACATGCATTTCAAATAGTATGGTATATCTTGATTATTTTTCTTAAATACTCTTTTCACACATTAAAGAAGTAAACCTGTAGACTAACTGAAGAGTCTTCAACAGATACTGGGGTTGGATATTTGTGCAGATATTACGGTTGGGAATGAGATGATAAGAGGTATATCTGGAGGACAAAAAAAACGTCTGACTACAGGTATTCTTCTTTGACTAAGGTCAAGCACTTGGCCAAAAGGCTGGTCCTAACCCGAAGTCAACCAGTAAAGTTCAGTTTGACCGGAATGGAAATCATATATGATTTATTTGTCTGGTTTTCATTTTCTTGATGCATAATTAAAATGCTGTCTGAAATGGATGCAGGGGAGATGCTGGTAGGACCAGCAAAGGTTCTTTTAATGGATGAAATATCAACAGGGTTGGACAGTTCAACTACATTTCAGATATGCAAGTTCATGAGGCAAATGGTTCATATTATGGATGTGACAATGATTATTTCTCTTCTACAGCCAGCACCGGAGACATTTGATCTTTTTGATGACATTATCCTACTATCAGAAGGTCAGATTGTTTATCAAGGTCCTCGTGATCATATCCTAGAATTCTTTGAATACATGGGTTTCAAATGCCCGGAAAGAAAAGGAGTGGCTGACTTCCTGCAAGAAGTAACTTCCAAGAAAGACCAAGAACAGTATTGGTACAAGAAGGAAGAACCTTATAGATTTCTTTCAGTTCCCGAATTCGTGCAAGGCTTCGGCTCATTTCATATAGGCCAAGAGCTCGCATCAGATTTGAGCAATCCTTATGATAAATCAAGAACTCATCCGGCTGCATTAGTGACAAGCAAGTATGGGATTTCAAATTGGGAACTTTTCAAGGCATGTTTCTCAAGGGAGTGGTTGCTGATGAAACGAAATTCTTTTGTTTATATATTCAAGACGTCCCAGATAACAATCATGTCAATATTTGCCTTCACCGTGTTTCTAAGGACAGAAATGAAAGTTGGGACAGTGCAAGATGGACAAAAGTTCTTTGGAGCATTGTTTTTCAGTCTAATTAATGTGATGTTTAATGGGATGGCAGAACTTGCAATGACAGTATTCAGTCTACCTGTGTTTTATAAGCAAAGGGACTTCTTGTTTTATCCTCCATGGGCTTATGGATTGCCAATCTGGTTGCTTAGAATACCATTATCGTTTGTGGAATCACTGATATGGATTGTCTTAACCTATTACACTATCGGTTTTGCACCATCTATTAGCAGGTGAATTGAGTTCAAAATTTTCATCTTACTGATGTTGTAGTAGTATCTTCACTCAAACACATCTTCCTTTGCTTCCTCAGGCTTGTCAGACAGTTTGTGGCGTTTTTTGGTATACACCAAATGGCTCTATCCCTTTTTCGTTTCATTGCTGCCGTTGGAAGAACACAAGTTGTCGCAAACACACTTGGAACTTTCGCCTTGCTTATAGTTTTTACTCTTGGAGGATTTGTAATAGCCAAGAGTAAGCAGTTGATTCATTGCCTTACCTTTTTTTTCTTTTTTTTGGCTACATCAAAGAGCATTGATACATGTTCACATTGGTAGTTACAGAAGAGAATCAGCCTCCACTATTTGTCAATATCTGGTTATAAATTAAGCATCTTCTTGCTCTGCTTCAGATGACATTAAGTCTTGGATGCTATGGGGCTATTATATGTCTCCAATGATGTACGGACAAAATGCCATTGTCATGAATGAATTTCTGGACAAAAGATGGAGTGCAGTAAGTACCCTTTATAGATTGTCTTCAACTCATCTTAATTCTGCTTTGGTTTCTTTGTCCTAACTGTTCTGTAATGCACAGCCTAATCCAGATCCTAGGATTGATGCACCTACAGTTGGAAAAGTCCTGTTGAAATCGAGAGGCTTCTTTACTGATGATTATTGGTTTTGGATTTGTGTTGGAGCACTTTTTGGTTTTTCTCTTCTATTCAACATATTATTCATTGCAGCCTTAACTTACTTGAATCGTAAGTTATTTCACCTCCTGTCTCCTCGTCTTTGGAACAGACGTTGAATGGGATACCTGACATCAAAATTTCCTGTGTTTATATTTTACTTGCAGCTTTTTCCGATTCAAAACTTGTCATTGCCGATGATGATGACAAGAAGAAGAAGCAGAAATCAAGTTCTGCACTATATGGAACAGAAGGTTTAAGCCAATGCCACCACTTCCTTGCATGCAGATTCTAACACCCTTTTCAGCCAACATTAGAACTCTTCATTCATGAATGAAATTGTTTCCTCCTGTATATTACAAACAATTATAGAATCAAACCCATTGTTCATGTGCTTGAAAGTTTAAAGATGTCCGCTGAAATCATCTTCTGAATGTCTTAAAAATTTTGTGAACAATTACAGGGGTTGACATGGAAGTGAGGAATTCCTTGGAAAACGCTGGACCAAATAACGAACCAAAAAGAGGCATGGTTTTGCCCTTCCAACCACTTTCACTTGCTTTCAACCATGTCAACTATTACGTGGATATGCCAACCGTAAGTCATCAGGAACTTTGAACTTTAAATTAATAAAAGGACCATATTGAAGAAGATGTGCTTCTTCTAGACATGCTATTGAAATGAGCATCTGGTTTCCCGCAATAGGAAATGAAGAATCGAGGAGTAGAAGAAAATCGCCTTCAACTGCTACGGAACGTTAGTGGCGCTTTTAGACCTGGTATATTGACAGCTTTGGTGGGTGTAAGTGGTGCAGGGAAGACTACGTTAATGGATGTATTGGCTGGAAGGAAAACAGAAGGCTATATTGAAGGAACTATAAGTATATCTGGTTATCCAAAGAAGCAAGAAACATTTGCTCGTGTCAGTGGTTACTGTGAACAGAATGACATTCATTCACCACATGTTACTGTTTATGAATCCATTTTGTTCTCAGCCTGGCTCCGTCTTGTCAAAGATGTTAACACAAAAACTCGAAAGGTGTGTTAGCTTCGTTAGAATTATAACATTAATAAGTTTGTGAAAGTTGCGATATTGTTTCACGTTTTATGCTTTCTACTTCACTTAGCTGCCGCTGCTGCTGGAATTATCCTCTGATGAGCTCCTTGTGGTTTACTATGACACTAAATTTTCTGTTTCCATGTGTTCTGCAGATGTTTGTTGAAGAAGTGATGGAGTTGGTTGAACTAAATCCCATTGGAAATGCATTAGTTGGACTTCCAGGATTGAATGGTTTATCAACAGAACAACGGAAGAGGCTAACGATAGCCGTAGAGCTGGTTGCCAACCCTTCAATTATCTTCATGGATGAACCGACTTCGGGACTTGATGCCAGATCTGCTGCCATTGTTATGCGTACTGTAAGAAATACTGTAGATACAGGGAGGACAGTTGTGTGCACAATTCATCAGCCTAGCATAGACATCTTTGAAGCTTTTGATGAGGTCTGTGTTGGCATTTGTATTTGTTTATATCTGTATTCAGTTTGAATCTGTTCAACTTTATATCTTGGCTGTTTCAGCTATTGCTGATGAAAAGAGGTGGTCAAGTAATTTATGCTGGACCTCTTGGACGCCATTCGCACAAGCTTGTAGAATATTTTGAGGTAAACATATCTTTCTTTGCTATTTTTGTCTCCAATTCACCAAATACTGATTAGCTATAATTCATCATTAATCTTGAGATCAAGCGACTTGATGTTACTACTACTGATGGAAATTGCATACAATTGTGTTATTTCAACGCAGGCCATCCCAGGAGTTCCTAAGATCAGCGATGGAATCAACCCTGCAACATGGATGCTTGATGTCAGCTCTCCTGCAATGGAGTCCCAGCTAGATGTGGATTTTGCAGAAATTTATGCCAACTCTTGCCTCTATAAGTAAAAGTTCTTTACCTTAATTATACATTGAAGAGCTTAGTTTTCAGTTCTTGCACTCATTTTCCACATTATACAGGAGGAATCAGGAACTTATCAAGGAACTTAGCACCCCAACACCAGGGTCTAATGATCTATACTTCCCAACCAAGTATTCACAACCTTATATTACACAAATCAAAGCTTGTTTCTGGAAACAGCGTCAGTCCTATTGGAGAAATCCCGAGTATAATGCCATTCGTTTCTTCCTGACCACATTTATCGGGTTTCTTTTTGGTCTGATTTTCTGGAACAAAGGACTGAAGCTGTAAGTCTTCTGATGTTCTCTTATCAAAGTCTATCATCGTAGACAACTTCACTCTAATAAAAATCCCGCACGCAGATCAAAACAACAGGACGTGATGAATATTTTGGGAGCCATGTACTCTGTTATACTTTTCGTTGGTGCAACCAATGCGGCCGCAGTTCAGCCTGTAGTTGCTATTGAAAGAACAGTTTTCTATCGTGAAAAAGCAGCTGGAATGTATTCCTCGCTGGTCTTTGCATTTGCTCAGGTAAATATGGTAGTCATCCCTTGAGAAGTTTCTCCTATCCCTTCTGGATAGGAAGTCATTAAGGACCTGCTAAAGATTTTACATCTTCCCATCTAAAGGAAATTCCTGAAAGATCTGTCTCTGATTAATTCAAATTGATTTCAATAATATGAAGAAATTGATACGACATTGGCATGCACAAGTTCATAGTTCTGAGGAACTGTTTTTATCTTTGAAGGTGGCGATAGAGGCAATTTATGTGGCAGTCCAAACTATCGTTTACGCCCTTCTGCTTTTCTCTATGATGAAATTTGAGTGGAAGCTTGTAAAATTCGTCTGGTTTTACTACATCATATATTCAAGCTTCGTTTACTTCACATTGTATGGGATGATGACCGTGGCCCTGACTCCTGGACATCAAATTGCTGCCATTGTCATGTCCTTTTTCTTTTCCTTATGGAACTTGTTCTCTGGCTTTCTCATTCCCAGGATGGTACGTAACCTTAAATTTCGAATTATTTTTCTCTCATCTTGATAACATTTGGTTGTTGATTGCAGCAAATTCCTGTATGGTGGAGGTGGTACTACTGGGCTAACCCGGTGTCTTGGACAATCTATGGTCTTGTGGCATCTCAAATAGGTGATAAAAGTAGTCCTGTGGTGATACCTGGAGCTGGTACAGTGCCAGTGAATGTGTTCATCAAGGAAACTTTGGGTTTCGATTATGACTTTCTGCCTGCGGTTGCCATCGCCCATATTGGATGGGTTTTGATCTTCTTCTTTGTGTTTGGTTACTGTATCAAGTACCTTAATTTCCAAAGAAGATGAACACAAGTGGAACTTAATATCTGTCCTATACATAAAGAAAAGTTGGGAAAAAGTCAAGTATACGTATAACACCCGTGTTTCATCTTTTTTTAGGCTTTTGGATACCACAGCTAGGATTCTTTGATCGGGTGTCCTAAAGGCAGCCATTAAAAACAGTGGAAAAGCCACAGATTCATTTGTTTTGTTGCTGATAAACAAATTTCAGACTAAACTACAAATATTTGTTGACTTGTAATTTCTTTACACTCTACGAATTATAAACGAGCATCAAAACACTGTTGTTCCATCCCCAGTTCTATGATAATATTGTAGCTAAAGAGGCAGTCATTGTAACAACACTTGTGGTTTAGGAGTTAGGACAGGACAGGACAGGACCGTCTTGTCTCAAAAAGGTTCTTCATTTCTATGGCTGGCATATGGTTTCAGATAATCAGTCCATAAAATGACTCCACTTTAAAGCTCAAATTAAATTAAAACAAGACATGGTTTCGTATTTTTAATTTAAACATAATTATTTTTAAAAAAATTGACGAGTTCATTTCTTGATAAATTCCTTGACTTTTATTGTAAACCTGTTAAAAGTGTTTTTGCCGGTATTGGTTAATATCATATACCGTTTCGGGTAATTTTTAAAATTTATAAAATAGTCCCTGGATTTTTTTAAAATTTACAAAATAGTCCATTGTCATATTATACAGTTGTACTTTGTCTCCAAAAATTATAATAATAAATAATAATCCCAATTTAATTTAATTTATGAAATTAATTTAATAATTATTAATAAATATAATTATATTTAAATTATATTTTTAAAATATATAAATTTCAGATAAAATTTTATTTAATAGTTAAAAATATATACAATAAATATTAGTTTATAAATAATAATTTTTATATTATTTATTTTAAAAATAAGATATTTTTAAAAATACTTTATTAATAAATATTATATAAATTATTAAAAATAATTTATTTTTAAGTTTTATTTTATTTATAATTATTATTAGTAATAATAAGAATATTTATTATTATTTAAAAACAAAAATTCAAAATAATTATAAAAGTTGAAATAAATAAAATAACTAATTAAAAAACTTTGAAAAAAGGGGGGAAAGAGAGATAGGAGAGAGGGAGGGAGATTTTAAAAATTTTTGAAATTTTTGTAAAAAAGTCCCCTAATTTTTTAAAATTTTCGGTATCGGCCGATATTTAACCGGTATTTTGAATACCTCCGGTACCGGCCGGTACCAACCGATATTTACATCCGGTATCATAATTTAAATTTCGGTACCAATTTTAGTCCGGTACCTACTGGTATTCGTAACAAAGAGAAGAAGTGACCCCTACAAAGTTAGCCTAGATAGTCGGCATTCTACAGAAAAATAAAAGAAAGAAAAAGAAAATATTTAATTATACTTATTTCCTACTCGTATTTCAGCAAAGCTCAGATCTATATTATGTCCGGTAGTTTGTGGAACAAGAATCTTAAGAGAAATCAACTTTGGCCGGGAAGAGTGGAAGACACTCTTTGCATTTGTAGTAACTTTTAGTATTACACCCAGATAAGGTTTCGATTTTTGGTTGTTCAATTTTGAACGTACGATCAGAAATCATTTACTGAATTCACTCTGCGCGCCATTGTACTTGTAAAGGCTCTAACTTTTCCATAGAAAACCTCTAACTTTGATGTCGTCGGAGAATTCTTCATGGCTCGGAGCCGGCTTTGTTTGCTCCGAAGCGCACGAACCACAATACAGCTGTACGCGCGAAACATCTGGCGTGAATCCAGAGTGGAGAAACGGGTCAAGTAAAGGTCTGTAGATCCTAATGCGCGCGTGGTTGCAAGGTTACCAACGGTGAAGACGGCTGTGAATAAAGCCAAAAGGTGTAAGTGGGCGTTTGGGGGAGATTAAACATGGTGGGGACTAGGAATCTGGGACAGATAAGAGGATAAAAGAAAAAGGGAAAAGAAAATGAAATGCAACGATGAAGCTGGTGGTGGCGCCGTGGCGGAGTGTACTTGCCACTTTCTTATTGGAATATAATATGCTCGTGTGAGTTCTTTCCTCGTGGTTTGCTGACAACTCACACGACAAAAACAAGAATTGGAGAGACCCTCTTTAAGTGAGAGAAAGCTAAGTCCTTGTGCATGTTGTCACGGACTTGGTCTTTTACCAACGAACCGTGCGGCACCTAGTTGTAGCTCTCGCAACTAAGTCAGCCTTCTCCCACAAATGCTAGAAACATAGCTAGTACACGTTAGCAAAAATGTGATAAAACAAGAACAACAATGAGGAAACTTGGAGAATGCTTGTATTGAATAAGAAAGCTTTACAAAGCAAGAACACTCTAAGCTCTCAATCTCTCTCTATGCCTCTAGGCATCTTACAAATGAAGTCCCTTGGCTATTTATAGCCTTACACCTCCTCAATGGATGGCTAGGATCTATTTGATCTAACGGCTCACAATAGCCTTCTAGAATTCTCTACAATTATCTACACATTCAAGAATACTCTACAAATATCTACAAGGATTTAGAGTCTTCCACCCTCCTCTAGCCTTATCTTGAATATGGTAGAATTGAGTAGAATCTTCTAGTGATCTCTATCATAACCTCTCCATTTTAGAGAAGGAATTGAGCGGTGCGTGACAATTAACATGGATATGATTAGACATTCTTTGCTTTTCTGAACAACATTAGACAAATAGCCTACCCATTATATAATTTTCCTTTTTGATAAGCCCTCTTGAGCTTTATTTGACTTTTCTTTATGTATTAGCCACATTATATGCTTTAACCTAACCAAATGTCCTTCCCAAGTCTTGAGGCTAGTGGAACATTTATTGATTTTTGAGTTTATGGAAGTACAAAATTCTAAGTGTGGGGGTATGCATATGTGTGACTTGACTATAACGTTGGGATGTTAATTTATGTCTTATTATTGAAATTCCCATCTTGATGTAGTTTATTTTAATTTTTATAAGAGAAAAGAAAAGAAAGGAAAAGAAAGAAAGAAAGAAAGAGAAAAGCAAAAGCAAAAGAAAAAGAAAAAACAAAAAGAAAAAAAGTTTAAATAAATGTATCAAGGAGGAATTGCATATGTATTAAAAAGTTGTTTATGATCAATGCATCATCCTAAAGTTGTAATGAATGCGTTATTAGAGTATGTTGAATATGGGGTAGATGTTGGCTTTAAAGGTTAACTCTTTTGTGCTTTCAATGTATTGTCATCAATTGTATGAGTGATTCCTTCGAATTGGTATATGCTTCATGTGGTTTGTGTGTGAGAGCTAAATTGGATTATGAAATATAAATGTTGCATTCATCATAGCTGAAGGTACCCAGTTTTTTATGAGTGTTAACTTGTGCACTTAATGTCACATTAGGTGTTGCTTTGTTTCACTAGCTTTCTTGGCTTTCATGCTGCTTGACTCAAGTACATCTCACCTTACCTTTTCTCACATTACAACTTTGAAAATTCCTTTGATTCATGATTTTGCTTGTGAACATTAATGGTGGAGAAATGAAATGATATCCAAAGTTCTGGAATGACATAATCATGAATGGAGTTGAGTGTACCTATAGATATATTTTAATTAAACACATTTTTTGAGTCTACCATTAGATTGTTCAAATTTTAAAGATGATGAATGTTGATTGATCATGAGTAAAAGGTTGGAATGTTAACTTCCTGTTATGATTTTTGAAAGTCATTTATCTTTGTTTATGATTATGTATTCTTGTAACATATGGGAAATGAGTCAATGTTTTTAGGTCTTTGAGCTTAATTTTAATGTTTTGCCCGAGGACAATCAAAAGCTAAGTGTAGGGAAAATTGATAGGTGCTTAATTGATTATGAAATTATTCCATAACACTTAGCGATTAATGACATTAAATTACTTAAGATATTCACTTTAACTTGTATGTTATTTTAGGCAAATTTCAAAAGCAAAGAAGTTAAAGTAAGTTGAAAGCATGATATTTGAACCATTTTTTGAAGATTAATTTTCATTTGTCTTCATAGAGCAAGAAGAAGAAAGATGGAAACATAAAGAAGAAGAATCAAAGTTGCAAATGGATGTGCATGTTGCCATGCAACTACGTGAATTTAATGGGCCATAAATAAAACAATTAGAGAAAGCAACCAGCAGCTCAGCAAATAGGAAGCACGCCAAGGCCAAAACACAACGTAGAAGCAAGGAGCAACTAGGAGCAAAACACAATGCAGCAGGTGGAAGCATAGAGAGAAAACAATATAGCAACAGACAAGCACGCCACGGCCAAAACGACGCAGCTATAGACTGGAATGCCTGCGTTCAACTTAGACGTTTGTGTTTTAAAAGGCAATGTCTGCATTCAACGTAGACTTAGGGAGCATTTTAATTAAAACGCATAGTAACAGATACGGTGAAAGATGGCGTGAATAGTAAAGTGGACTGGAAAATAATTCAAGAAATAGAGAGAACAATAGCGTAACAGAGGGAGGCACTAGTTATAGGAGGGTTTCGGTTGGGGTTATTTCAACGGGGCTAAAGCATTTTTTTTAGAGACCCATAAAGGGCTAGACATCTCGACACCAGTTCAGAGGTGACAATGACGCCGATGACCTTGGTTAAGTATATTTCACTGTTTGTGTTGTTTCTTTCTCATTAAAAATTGATTGTGTTATCCTATGGTAATTGATTTGGGTTTTGTGTATGGATAATCATATTCTCGTCATTGTTCAGTTATTTGTGCATTAACCCATTGGGTATCGTGTAAAGATGATTTTAATATGTTCACTGAATCGTTTATTTACAAACCCATTGTTAGAATTTCGATATAATTCGTAATTGTTATGTTGAAATTCATATGTAGCTATTAATGATTTGTAATCATTAGGGATAACATGACCTAGTTTAAATGACACATCGTATGTAGTTATTGCCTTGATTAATTGATTTTCCTAATTTGTAATGCTACTACCTAATTAAATTTAGAGATTGCATCCTAGATTATTTGATAGTTAGGTTTAATTAATGATCGTATCTTAATTAAACACTACCTAAGGGAAAAATCGGGTTAATTATTAACCCATGATTAATAGTTACTAAGAGAGGTTAGAAAACAACAAATCCCTGAAATATGCTTAATTAAGACGTAAGCTAAGATTGAACCAAAGAACCGGGTCCCTATCGAATTCCCCATTTTTACCATTTTCGCATGTTTTCTTTAATTTGTTTTTATTAGTCTAGTTTCATTTTATTTTCTAAATCCAAACCCCCTAAACCAAAACACTAATTAATTTCAATTCAACAACTTTACACACACTTTCTGTAGGATCGACCTAGACTTACCACTATTATAGTAGTAGTCTAGTTATTTTATTTTGACTAGCGTTACGACGCACTGTCATTAAGTTAATAGATGGGCTGAACACTATGGAAGCAAAATTTGACCAAATTGTAATGAATCATGCATCTTCTAATCACAATTTGATGGTTCAGGTAGGCCCGCTAGCCAATGCAT
>JANIIA010000005.1:62365645-62375778 GCA_027478495.1 Erythroxylum alaternifolium
AAAGGCAGAATCGTACTCTTATGGATATGGTTAGGAGTATGTTAAGTTATAGTACTGTACCTTTATCATTGTGGATGCATGCATTAAAGATCGCTGCTTATATGCTTAATAGGGTTGCTAGTAAGGCAATTCTCAAGACACCTTATAAACTGTAGACAGAAAGGAAACCTAGTTTAAGGCACCTTCCCATTTGGGATTGCCTGACAAAAGTAAGGTTGTATAATCCATATGAAAAGAAGCTTTATGGGAGAATAGTTAATGGTTATTTCATCGACTATCCTAAAAAGTCAAAGGGGTATAAATTTTACTGTCCTAATCATAGTACGGGAATAGTTGAGTTTGGTAACATTCGGTTTATTGAGAATGGTCAAATCAGTGGGAGTAGAGAACCATAAAAATGGATATTCACCAGAGTCAAGTAGAAACTACTACATCAAATGTGATTCCACCGATTGTTATTCCTCTTGTTGCATTACTAATACGCAACATACCAGAACAATAAATTAATGTTCTAACTCCACCAATTGAACATATTACTAAAGAACCAGCTAGTAATGTTCAAGTTACAAATAATCAAGTGATGCCACAAGAAATAGGGTTACGAAGGTCTGTAAGGTAAAGAAGACTAACTATTTCGAGTGACTATGAAGTTTACTCACTTGAACATAAATGTGACCTGAGCATTGATCAGGATCCAGTCTCGTTTAAACAAGCCATAGAATATAGCAATTCTGAAAAATGGTTTGATGCTATGAAAGAAGAGTTGCAATTGATGGATGACAACAATGTCTGGGAATTAGTTAAGTTTCCAGAAGGTGCAAAGCAAGTGGGTTGTAAATGGGTCTTTAAGACCAAACACGACTCGCAAGGCAACATTGAAAGATATAAAGCCATTGCCAAATGTTACACTCAAAAGGATGACATTGACTATAAAGAGACCTTCTCACCAATTTCAAAGAAGGAATCTTTAAGAATTGTTATGCCTCTGGTAGCTCATTATGATTTAGATTTTCACCAAATGGACATAAAGACCACCTTTCTAAATGGTGACTTGGAATAAGAAGTTTATATAAATCAACCAGAGGGTTTCTTAACCACAAGAAAGAAAAAATTAGTGTGTAAATTGAAAAAGTCAATACATGGAATGAAACAAGCTTCTCGAGAATAGTATCTTAAGTTTAATAATACCATTACGTCTTATGGTTTTGTGAAAACACCATTGATTGATGTATCTATATTGAGGACAGTGGGAGCAAGTTCATTATGTTAGTCCTATATGTTGATGATATTATTCTTGCTGCTAATAATATGAATTTGTTACATGATGTAAATAATTTTCTCTCTAATAATTTCAAAATGAAAGATATGGTTGAGGCATCTTATGTGATAGGAATAGAAATATTTCGTGATAGATCACAAGGATTATTAGGATTGTCTCATAAAGGTTATGTCGAGAAAGTATTAGAGAGATTTAAAATAGAAAAAAACTCTGCAGGGATAGTTCCAAACTTCCAATTTAGAAAGGGGACAAATTTAGTCAAATGCAATATCCAAAGAATGATTTGGATCATAAGGCAATGGAGTCTATTCCTTATGCGACAGTAGTTGGGAGATTAATGTATGTTCAAACATGAACTCAACCAGATATCAGTTTTGCTGTTGGAATGTTAGGTTGATATCAAAGTAATCCCGGCATGGACCGTTAGAAAGATGGAAAGAAAGTACTTAGATATTTATAAGGTACAAAGGATTATATGCTCACATACAAAAAGGTAACTCATCTCGAAGTGATAGGTTACACGGTTTAGATTATGCCGGTTGTGTAGACTCATGGAAATCTACATATGGTTACATTTTCTATTAGCTGGAGGAGCAATTTCATAGAAAAGTGGAAAGCAGTCCGTCATCGCTACTTCCACTATAGAGGCTTAATTTGTGGCATGCTTTGAGACCACAGTTCATGGATTGTGGTTACAGAATTTTATCTTAGGTCTTGGCATTATCGACAGTATAGCCAGACTGTTAAAATTTTATTGTGACAACTCCGCAGTCGTTTTCTTCTCTAAGAATGACAAGTATTCAAAGGGTGCGAAACACATAGATTTGAGGTACTTATCTATGAAAGAAGTGCAAAAACGTAAAGTTTAAATTTAGTATATTGGTATTGATCTGATAATAGTGGATCCATTAACTAAAGGATTGCTGCCCAAAACATTTATTGGCTATGTTGATCGGATGTGGGCATTATAGATAAGTCCTTGTTAGCATAGCGCTCTGACATGTATATATACATATAATTATTTTGCTCGAATTGTATTGTCACTTGTGAATTCAATTACAGTCATGTTTTTGCTCATTTCATTGTTATCCACATTTTGATGTATATAAGTATTGTTCTATGTGATAACAATTACAAAATTACCCACTTAATGTTTCATGATTTGAGTTGATTCTGTGATACATGGAAGGAAACATGTTGTTGAATAACTTGTGGCTGTCATGATCTGATTATCTTAATTCAATTAAGGATGACTTGATCAATTCAATGTATAGTGTGCACTTAACGTTTATTGTTAAATCATTAAGTCGTAACATAAGCCTAGTGGGAGAACTTGTTAGATTATTTGGCCCATGTCACTTATAGTTTTAAGTCTAATGAACAGAGCCCAAGATGGTAGTTATTGGATGTCTAGGCACTTGGGCTTACATAGGTCCGTAGGCTCTTTTCCCTCTCCCTTTTTTAAACTTAATGATATAGTAGTTTTTTGATTAACAGAAACATCAAAGCAATTTCTAAATCATCACAGAAAAATAAACGTGAAAGGTAGAGAGGGAATAAGCATTCTAAAAGACAAAACAATGGATCAAGGTATGTCAAATGTTAATCGATCCTGCATTATGTTTACATGCATATCCCTTAGAGCAGGAGAGTAATTGAAACTACAAGTTGCTGAGGAAACCATAGCTGAGGACGAGGAGGAGTTGGCCGACCAGTAGGAGGAATTGGAACAGTAGAACTATAACTGTAGCAATGAGGTTGACAAATTTGTTTTAAAACATTTACAATAACTATACAAAAGAAAATGATCATATGGAAAATTCATATTTGGCAAACCATGGATAAGCAAATCAAACAACTTGAAGCTTTCAAAGGAGTATTAATAGAGTAAATAAGACCAATGCTACAGAAAAAATTTACGAAGAAACATACATTGGCTACATTACATTTAGAGTTTGTGGGGGATGTATAATGCCTAAAGATCCTGACATCACACCACTGACAACTCGGGTTGTTGGTCCATTTGATTTGGTGGCTTTTGATGGAGTGTCATCTTCTAAAACATCCATACAACATGATTATTTAAGTTCCCACAATACACAAACCAATGTGATGAATCTTGTAACGGTAGCAATATCATATTTAATTATAGTACAGTACTGTACTAATATCGATCAATTCTAGGTACCATTTTAGGTAATTTTTTAAATTTATAAAATAGTCCCTAATTTTTTTTAAGATTACAAAATAGTCCCTCGATATATTTTAATGTATAATTTTTAATTTATCATCAACCATGTCTCTAAAAATCATAATAATAAAATTTTAAAAATAAAAATCTATTTATGTTTATTAATATTACTTTTCACATATTTTATATATAAATAATTACCACAATTAATATGAAAATCATTTAATTATCATACAAATATAAAATTAAGGAAAATACAAAGTATTTAAAATATTACAACTTTATCATATAATAAAAAATAATTACATCAAAATTCAAAACATCAAATAAAAAAATAATAAATATCTGTGACTCTCTAAATATTATAATTTACAAAAAAAGATTTTGTGCCAAGAAAATAATCAATTAGAAATGAAACTTGAAACAAAAAAATTTACCATTATATTTATATTGCATATATAGAATTTAATATATACATAAAATATAAATGAAGTTAAAAGAAGGGAAAAATAAATACTCGCTCACATCACGTTAACTCAAATTATTATTTGGTATAAAATTCTCATCATTAAGACGAGCCTCATCATCACCATCATTCAAATTTATTACATCAAATGAAATGTCAATATTTTCTCATATAAGATTATCTTCCAAGTCATTCTCATTTATTAAACTTGATTCATTAGAAACTCAATCTGCCAAAGATTGATACAATCAAGACAAATTAGATCTATAGAACTACTTGTTCTATTAAGAGTCCTAATACATAAATAAAATTAAACTATTACGAAATTACAAATAACAAACATTTCCTAAAGCTTTAAATTGGATCAAATAAAGATTAAGTCATTCAATCTTTTAAGCTCCGATCTATTCATTTTCTTGGAATAGATGAATTCAAATGTGCTCTAATTTCTTTCACACTATGTTGCACTCACACTTTGACTTAGAATTTGAATTACAAACCTTAGCAATTATGGAACACCACTTTAGAATTGGTCTCACTAAGCAACTGTAAGACAATAAAAGTAGCATCATAAAAAAATAAAATGATGATTAATTTTCAACAAGTAACAAAAGTAAAAAAATATATACCTGAATTAAGTTTGTCACTTTAACATATAGTAATTAGCATTTGATAATTACTAAAAGCATCCTTATAAATCATCATTTGTCAGCTTAAGAAATCTTGCATCATCATATGGGTAATGATTATAATAGTTAATAACATTTTCCTATTAACTTTAGTGTTTTTTTTATAAAACTTAGTATGAAGTAAACACTAAGATTCAAAAATGCCAGTGCCCCAGCTGTAAACAATGGAGAGTAAACTTGTATTTCTTATCTCTCATTGTAAGACTGCAAGATAAAGTGTGTACAAAGAAGGCCTATTTTTTTAAAGTTGGGCTTGATTACTTCCTTCAGCCTCTCCATGACATCATAGAAATAACCCATTAATACCTTCTCATCAGTATCAGCCAGACAAGGTACCATCACCAAAGGTTCACAAACTTGAATGAAAAATTAAAATTGAGACCAAAATTCATTATCTTTAAGTATAATTCTAGAAACCTCCAATCTAGCATTAGACCTAGCATGCTGAGATGCAACTCACTTATCATTTATAAATATTTGTCTCATCTTCTTCTTCATAAGAATAAAACACTAAAGTGACAAGAAATTAGTTACAAATCACATAATCGTAAAGCGACGTAAATTCCTACCATTAGTGAACTCCTTTCTCATTAAATTCAGGACCTATGCATGATTGCAGATAAACTTGGTCTCCTCTTTTGCTTTCTGCACAGTCTCATCAATAATAGGAACATGCCTAGTATCTCCTATATTTTCTAACATTAGGTTAATGCAATATGCAGCATAAGGAGTCCAATAGAAATAGTTATACTTACTTTTCATTCTTCTTCTATCTACTTTATATGTAGAATCATTATTGGTAATGAACTGAACAATATTTTCTAGCTCAACTTCATTCAAAACTTTATCAAATATTTGAAATAGAGTATCAGCATTCCTAACAAGGCCAAATGCATTGACAGACTTTAAAAACATTGTCCCTTTTGTAGAACAAACAAAAAAATTAATGATAGGCTCATGTATTTATTTGTCCAACCATCATATATGGTTGAATACCCATAAGTAGTCCAAGTTGTTTTTCTTTCATTCAAATAACTTTTTATTTCATAAATAAGGCTGCTCAAAAATTTACCTCTATGGTCATCAATTAAAGGAGTTTTATATCCTGGACTCGAAGAGATAATAGCATCCACCATAGGTTGATAACAATAAGATTGGGTAGCACGGATTGTTATACCTTAATCATACCACCATCTAATCATTGTCTTGTCCATATCATAAGCTACTTCTCTAGATTGTAAGGCACTATGGAATAAAGGTTGAGATATAGGAG
The DNA here is from genome assembly GCA_027478495.1 of Erythroxylum alaternifolium. Taxonomy (NCBI): domain Eukaryota; kingdom Viridiplantae; phylum Streptophyta; class Magnoliopsida; order Malpighiales; family Erythroxylaceae; genus Erythroxylum; species Erythroxylum alaternifolium. Next base: position 62,371,544 of record JANIIA010000005.1, read on the forward strand.
GTGTCCATAGTGCAAAAAGTTAGGCACTTGTCTTCTTCTTTTCCTAAAATCACATGCAATATTTCCTTCTTGTTGGATATGATTACTAACAACTTTAACATCTTCACTATCATCCTAAACACCAACAAAAGAACTTCCACTACCAATTTCGTAGTTTAAGCTTTACCTTACGTATTTCTCATGTTGATACTCTTCAAGCATAGTCTTCATTTGTCATTCCCAAACTAAATACTTATTTAATCTAGTGATTCCTCCACCTTTCATATTCTTATTGCAATGCAAAATGATGATATGGTTCTTCATTCCAGGAACCAACCTAGTATGAGTTCAAGCTGGATCTTCGAATCTTCTTATATTTGAAGCAACCGCATTATTAGGTGTACTTAAACTTTCCTCCATTTATCTATACAAATAAATGAAAAATATATTAAAATTAACTTAATAACTTCATATCAAAATCAAGTTGTGTATAATAACAGGAAGAAATAGAGCAATAATGGTTTCTCAATAATCATATGATATATACTTGCAAGTGACCTTCATAAACTTATATAAATGATTCCTTAAGAAAATTTGAAGATTAATCACATTATATCCAAGAAATTCTTATGTTTTTTAACCTAAACTTGAAATATATACATTGATTGATACATTTTCATAACCATAATCCATTATATGTGATTACATAATTTAAACATAAAGTCACAACATACAACTATAGCCCATTTTTTATAATTACATAATTCTATTATAAAGTCACAACTATAACCATCTTTTATGATTACATAATTCAACCATAACTCACAACTATAACTGATTTTCTATGATTATATAATTTAATCATAAACTCATAAGTCATATCTATAACTTAATTTGTGTATTCACATAATTCAACCATAAATTCATAAATATAACTTATTTTGTGTGATTATATGATTCAAACATAAACTCACATCTATAACCTATTTTATATGATTACATAAATTTGTAACTATAACTCATTTTGTATGACTACATAAGTTAACTATAAACTCATAATTGTAACTCATTTTTTAAAATCATATCTAACTATTATAAAATCACATCTTTCACTTAATTAATGTAATCACATAATTCAACCTAAATTAACTAGCCCAATTTTAATATTACAAAATTCAATTTATAATATATAACCTAATTTATAATAAAGACTAACATTTAATTCAATATTTCTCAAATTTCAAACAACAACACAAACTTCAATTTTATATTGAATGATTGATCCCCAATTTTTAGAATTTAAACAACACAAATCGCAAAACACATCCAAATTCCAAATATTGTAATTCTATATAAAATCCTCAATCTCATTCTTTAATTTCTAAAATTTAGACAAAACAATGTATCCATTTCAGTATCCAGCTATCCTTAATTTCCAAAATGCAAAGTTTAAACTCACAGATAGAAGTCACTCATATACACAACAACTACTTAAGTAACTCAACACTTAATAACCAACACAACACAAATCAACTAGTCAATGCTCAAGTACACTGCACACATTTCAATTGTTGGCTAATTTACATTTTTCAACCTTAAGACTTCAAGTTTGTAGTTTTAATCAATGTCGATAAGGCTTGACTGGATAGTCTTGGTGACTCGATGAGGGAAGTTTAACGACTAAGGAGTGATTGCAATGGAGGATGAGAGGAGTGGTTGATTGTTTTCTTGACTACAAGAGAGTGAGCCTGAGGTGATCGTGGTAGAGGTGAGACTACAAGAGAGGGGGAGGCGACTACACAGGTAAGAGAGGGTAAGGCGAGGCAACTACAAGAGAGAGGGTGAGGTAAGGTAACTAGCGAGGAGACTATGACTATGACGTGAGTGAGAGGCTGAGTGAGAGGTAAGATGAGAGGCTAAGAGTGCAGAGAGACAGGAGGGTAGGGAGGGGGTCGTGTGGGTTTAGGGTTAATTTTTAAAAATTACATTTTAGTCCAAAATATTTAAAAAATTGCAATTTAGTTACCAAATCATGGTACGAAATTACTTGATACATACCATTTTCTAGTTGATATAGTGGGTACTAGTCAATACCACCCAATATAGTACAGTATTCGTAACCCTAACATAAACTCACAAAAGGTAATGTTATAGAAGAAATGATATAACTTTTCACTTCCTTATTTCATTCAAGACAGAAAAAATAAGGTTAAACATGAAATTAATTTGATTAGGTAATTTATATTGATATAAATAAAGAAACCTATATGTTAATGCTGGGATTGGGCACTAAGACAATAAACATGAGCTAAATCTAGAGAAACTTACTTGTTTTCTTATAATAACAAAATGAAACTGGGAAAATTAGGAAAAATTAAACAACATCAAAGTCACCAACCATCATCTCTATAGTGAGCAGCTAAAACGTCAAGTGGGATTCCATGCATTCCATATATTTCAATGCTAGTGGGTTACCTTCCAAACTTGGCATTGGGAACCCTAAATCAAATAGATCATCCTCAGCAAACCTAAAGCATAAAACATTAATATTATTAATTGGCAATGTTTAGAAAAAAAATGTTACGGGTTGGGATTATAGGGAAATGTATTTAGTTGTGACCTCTTTATGAACTTGGAGGACATGGATTACTATGCCACCAGTAGTAGATAGCTTATTGTGAAACACATGGCATTTGAAATGCTTAGCTTTTTGGTGTTGCACCAGAATCTTCCCCTTTCACATTAATAACACCACACCTAAGACAACACTCTCTTTCTTCTTCCTTATGCCTTGTCATACCCTGCCTTAATCTTCTTCTAATTAGATCTGATTAGGGCTTCTTCTTTTTTTATTTATTATAACATAATATGGATTATTATTTCGCAAAACTTTCGACCAATAACTAATCCCCATGTCATTAATATGTAGGTCATATTTATATGCCTAACCCTTACCTAAAGTTCCTGCTTGGATTAGCTTTCCTTTTTACTTCCCCTCAAGCAGTTCCATTTCATAATCAACTCATAACTTCTTCTTCACGTAACACCCCATACAAGATAATGGAATCGGCATACCGAGCGTTACCATATTCTTAAATATCTAATACTTCAAACTACAACATTTTCTATTTAAAACCTCATTATTCTAGCAATTACTATTCACTTTATAAAAATTTAGACAGAATTTCCTCTATATTTACTTAAAACCTTCTACAAGAAACTTCAATACAGTTCTCACGCAAGCTACTCAACTCTCCATCTCTATGTCAAACTCCTTGACAAAATAATTTACCCATCCTCCAATACATTTCAACACATCTAAACTAGATTTCATACATAACTTTCATGTATTCATACATAATTCACAATAAAATCTGGTAAGATCCTTCACTTCTTTTTGTGTATATGCCATAACCAAAAACAAAAAAACATTTTGTAGTACATCCACCTCCAAGTCTTCCGAGATCCTGTATATGACTCTTGTCGTCTAGTAGATCCACCAAAGCTGTCTTTTAGTTCTCTTCAAAACCTATGCATGGAAAGAAAATTCACACGCTAAGCTATAGGCTTAGTGGTGTTCAAACAATTCTATTTCTTATTCAATTTAATTCATTCCACCATAATATGCATAATATATAATATTTTTCAAATATAAATATCTTCATTTATTTCTAAGCATAAATGGGCATTTAAAATCAAGCTATGATATACAAGCATGTATCTATTTTAATAATTCATATCTAATTACATAATGATGAATAAATTGTACAATTTAATCTACAATCAATTACTATTTTCAATTGAACTTCCTTAAGCATTAATCATGCATTTATCTATTTTCTATAATTGCCCTAAAGTAAAATCCAACAGAATTATATCACTGAGCCAGATAAATGGGATTTTAAAATACCAGACTGGGTTCTTGGAACCATACATTCCATTTTTTTATACATTCATATTGGAACTGAGTTCTCAGAGCCATTCAGTTCATAACACAAATCAAATGTCTTACACTTGATTTGAGCGCTCGAAGTTATATAGTCTAATGACACATATCATGACACAGTATTGTTAACCCCTTAATTAGCATGCCAACCTTATCACATTCCTCCAATTCCTATCTATTTTATTAGGGGTAAATCTAATCAAATTCTATTGAAATTTCATAATAAAGGCTCATAATAACCAATTCAAACTATTCTATATTCGGCCAAAGTAAATGTCAATTTTTTCTTCCGTTATTGGTGTTAATTTAG
>JANIIA010000005.1:62392831-62408231 GCA_027478495.1 Erythroxylum alaternifolium
CCATCTTCGCGGGGCACGGATCCGGGTATCACTGTCGATATCGGGTTCGGGTCCGGCGGGAGTTGGGGTGTTACAGCTTATGAATGGACTTGAAATCCAAAAATTGTAATAGGGATTTTAATGTGATTATAGATGTGTTTTTCACTTTCATAGGGATTTTAAAAATTTTGGGAATGTTAAAATACAGTCATTGTGCTGTTGAAATTTTTGATATAATGGTTTTTAAAAACAATCTCCACTGTTTATGTCTTTTAATGTTAAGTGAAGGCTGGTAATAGCCTTAGCTCCACGGGACCCTTCCAGCTGGATTAGATATCAACTGAATGGCCACTGTGAGGTACTGGGCAGGCCGCCTAGTCATTTCAGGATAGGAGCCTGTCAAGTAATATGACAGGGAAAGGGAAAACATAACAAAGAAAGAAGATAAAGATGTAAAAGCATTATAGAAGCACTATAAGACATCAGTAGGGAACTGATGATGATGAAGCAAAAGGAATCAATAGATGTGATTCAGGGATTGAAAGGGAGAGTGGTGCCAAAGAAATCATTCTTATAGTACGGAAGATAAATTCTTTTTATATCATTATAATTATAAGTTGTGACTCCATAATAGATTCTCCAATAGAACCTACTATAACTTGTGTTGTAGTGAAATACGTATCAAGTTTTATACAAATGTTAAAGAAAAGGGATCAGATTTACCCTTTCATTAAAATACATGTAGGGAATGGAAATTTTGTTCTAGCTATAATGTTTTAGTCTCTAAAGGAGAGTTGAATCACCTCAAGGTTAGATTTACTGTTAAAACCAAAGTGAAAGAAGTTATTTAAGAAGGAACCTAGTTATCCAACTTCAAATGGTCAAGGTGATCAGAGGATTACCTTCTCAATTACTATCTAAATACTAGCTAGGAAGATAAAGCTATATGATTACCTAACATATCAAATATGTTCATTAGTTCCTCATGTTTAAATTTTTCAAACCCCGTTATATAAAATTGAATTGGTTTGAGATAGTTTAGAAGAAAACACTAATTCTTAAAGCTTCTTTTTTTTTGTTGGTTGGTGATAAAAGGGAGATTAAAAACAAAAGATAGAATATTTGATAATGTAGATTCAACGTCTGTATTATGTAACCTAGCTCCTGAATATATATCACTTCTATACCTTCAATGCCAATATTATATATACAACACTTATTGAATACCTACTGTGATCAAACAAAATGGGGTAACATTCTTAAATAGGTAAACGACATTATGAAGAAAGAATACAATGACTGTGTTTTCTGAGAATAACCTTTAGATATTGTGCTTACTCAATTTAGAGAGAACATAAGTACAAAATTTTTAAAGGAATTTTTTAGGACAAACATGCCCTAAAACATAACATTGTATGCTCATTTCCCATAAAACCTACCAAAAGGCCAGTGCCTCGATGAGACAGAGATGGAACCTACCATGACTAGCTTAAAACTAGTGATTTCTGATTCACATGCAATTATAGGAGCTGAAGTTACATATGCAGCCGTTAAAGTAAGGGGAATCAGATTCCAAATAGTAAATCATGGGATTAACTTACATGTATGAAAGTTGAAAGCTAGACTCTAATAAGTCAACAGCTACATTCAAATTCCATATGAGAAAATAAAGAAGACATCAAAACTAGTTTTTAGAGAAACATATCTAAAGAAGTGAAGAATCTAACAATGGCGATGTGAAGTTGAAGAGGTAGTATGTTAGAGGAAGAAGGCCCAAAGTGCTGATTTAGGTGGAAACAATGTTAATATTGTATAGACTAGACTATTAATAGGTACTCCTTAAACTTGCCTTTGTCTAGAATCTTCATGATCAATATGCAAAAACAATCAATCTTATGTTTTTGCATATGTTTTCCCTAGTTTTGGCTATGATAGATTAATTGCTGTAATTTATATTTTATTCATTCATTGTAATGCAATTTCATTATTCTTAGAAAAGAATTATCTACTTCCATCAAAACAGGGTGAAAACTTAGAATTGATGCTAAAAAACATATGGATACGCATATTCATTCTCCACGACAATCTCTAAACAGTCTGTACATTCCTATGTCTCGTTACACAGTAGTACAAGTAGCTATATTGAATTTAACATGACCATAAAGACGAGATATCCATTCAAAACTGTTGGAAAATATTTCTTTAAAGTTGTGGCTTCCTTTCCGATACTTGATCAATTATTTATTTTCCATGTCTGATAAATTAGTTGATCCAGCTTTGACAATGTTAGATAATTAGTTGTCATTTGTGATTAAGCTATTAGTTATAAAGGCTTAATAATTGCTTGAAATTGTTATCTAGATAATTAAAAATATTGTAAGTTGATACAAATTTATTAAAAAGCAAAGAAAAACCAATAATCATTATTTAAGATATAACTAAAAGTTTAGTAGCTAAGAAATTTTTACTAATTAATAAATATATTATAGAATTCACTGACAAACCAATTTAAAGCTAGCATTATAATTCCAATCAATTTTGATTACATAAATATAACATTTTAACAATTTACAATACTTATAATAAGAGAACGATAAATAACAAAACATTCGTACCAATGTGATTGCTTCAATAAGGTTTAATTCTCAATTTCTGAGTTGAAATAAAATAATCTCAATCCACAGATATCTTATTTGTCCGTTGGTAATAGTTAAATGATATTGGCAACCATACCTTGAAAGTGTTAAGTGTTTAGCCCTACTTTTGAGACTTTCAGTGATCATAAATGCCTTTATGGTTTGTGGGAATGACGAAAAAATGAAGAAAAGATGAATGAAGCTCTTCTAAGGAGATACACAACTGTGTAGAGTGCTATACACTAGTGTCTCGACTTACATGATCATATGGATCAATAGTATAAGTTTATGGAAATGTGTGAAGAGTGAAGAAATATATCGTTATATACACACCCGTGTGGAGATACATGACCCTGTGTGGAGAGCGTGTAACTCTCTGTAATCGTGTATAACTGTGAGTGATGTAATGTTGTGTAAGTGACCATCTATGATACAGAAAAACCTATTTTGTGATAAAAGAGAAAAATACGTAGGTTTTTATGGAGAGTGTAGCCATAACGTCCAAAAGTAAGGAAAATAAAAGAGAGAGGGAAAATAATGTTGTATTCTTATCCTCATTTGATTGTTTTTGGGATTGGTTTGAGTGTTTGTTAATTGTGATATCTACTTTGGTTTCAATTCTAAAACTTTGTGAGATAACTTCTTATTATGGGGTGAGAGATCTACTTTTGTACATCTTTATTGAGTTTAGTGAATTTGTTTATTAGTTTGTCCTATGATTTTTTCCTCTACACCAAAGGGTTTTCATGTAAATCTTTGTGTTTGTTTCATCGTTAAGTTTCTTATTCTCATATTATTTTACTGGTGTAAGTTGAAGAGTTCTTTCTTGTTGTTGATATTTGGTTTATCTATTAAGAGAGTTGTGTTATTGTCTCTCAAAAAGTGGTATCAGAGCCATCGTAATGAAAGATGGAAAAAGACTCTATGGTCAAGTTGACATCATCAAATTACTAGATTTAGATGCCTATGATAGAGGACCTTATTTATTATAAGGATCTTTTTAATGCTATTAATCTAGACAAAGGTGTAAAGGATGATGTTCCTTCAAGACCTGAAAAGATGTCAAATAGAGAATAGGAAAATATAAAACGCAAAAATTTGGGCATTACAACCATATATCTGAAGAAACAAATCCTTTTAATCTATGGAAGAAGCTAGAAGGTATGTAAGAAAGGAAGATTAGTCATAACAAGGCCTCTATGATTAAGAGGCTTGTGAACTTAAAATTGAAAAATGGGAAATTAGTGTTGGAGCATTTGAGTTATTTTCAGGACATAATCAACAAGCTTACTACAATAGGGATCATTTTTGATGATGAGCTTCGAGCCTTGTTCCTATTGAGTTCATTACTGGATAGCTGAGAGATGTTAGAGGTGACAATTAGCAACTCAGTTCCTAAAAGTGTGCTCTCTTTAGATGTAATCAAAGAGAGTATGTTTAATGAATAAATCAAAAGAAAGGAGATTGGAGTTGACAACATATAGGCTTTTATGATAAAAAGTAGGGGAAGGATCAAGAGTAGGGGTCCGAAAGGTTGTGGTAAGTCTAAGAACCGTTCAAAGTCCAAAGGTGACTAAGATATGAAGACATGCCACTATTGCAATAAGTCAGGACATATTAAAGGTTCTGCTATAAGTGGAAGAGGGTTCAGAAAATCAAGATCATTAGAATGATGGTGATGATAAAAATACAATAGCAACAGCTTCAGGCATGGATGATGAGGTGTCTTTAGTTTGTGTAACTAGTGATTGCTTCTACGTCAATAATTTTGGTTATAAATGAATTATTAACACAAGAGCATCTCATCATTGTGTTCCAAAAGTGGAGCACTTCTTAAACTACAAGAGAGGAGATTTTGGGAGTGCAAAGATGGGAAATCAAAGTTCCACCAAGATAGATAGTATGGGTGATATCCAAGTTCAGACAAATATCGTTTTCTTATTGACCTTAAGGGATGTATGATATATTCCCGATCTAAGGCTAAATTGTTATTGACTAATATGTTAGATCAAAAAAGATTTCAGTATACTTTTGTAGATAGAAAGTGGAAACTATTTAAATCGCAATAATGGTTTCCCAAGGAGAGTTATTTTGCTTATTATACAAGACACACTTAAAGGTATGTGGCGGTGGAGAAGTATACACAACAGAAGAGGAAACTTTACCAAAACTATGATATCAACGATTATGACACATGAGTGAGAAGGGTTAAAGTTGTTAGCCAGTAAATCTCTTATCCTAGTTAAGAACTCACAGTTGCTTAATCCTTAAGGTCAATGCTTAACTGGAATGCAACATAGAGTCTCTTTTAAGAGAAGATCTACAAGGAAGTCAGAGATATTAGAGTTGGTGCATTTAAATGTCTGTGGCCTTACTGAGTAGGAGTCACTAAGAGGTAACAGATATTTTGTTACATTTATTGATGATGCTTCAAGGAAGACTTAGGTGTAAATGTTAAATTCTAAGAGTCAAGTATTTTAAACTTTCCAGAAGTTTCATGTTATGGTAGAAAGGGAAGCTGAGAGGAAGCAGAAGTGTTGTGAACAGACAATGAAGAATACTGTACATCGCATGGGTTACTGAGAGGATGAATATAAACATTATAGAGAAGGTTTATTTCATACTTAGCATGTCTATGTCGGCAAAGAAATTTTAGGGAGAAGCAATCCAAACGCTGATCTACCTAATTAATCGATGTTCCTCAGTTATGTTAGATTTTGAGATTCTTAAGAGAGCATAAACTAGAAAAGATCCCATATATAATCTTTTAAAATTTTTTGGCTACAAGGTATTTAGACACGTACTAAAGGATCAAAGAAAGAAGCTTGACTCAAAGTTGATGTCTTGCATCTTTGTTGGATATGGTGGTGATCAATTTGGCTTCAGGCTTTATGACCTAAAGAAGCAAAAGGTGGTCAGGAGTAGGGATGTGACATTGTAAAAGTACGAGAGGGGTGCTAATCTTTTTAGAGGAGATAAGTCATAACACTATAGCTCATTATATGGCATTGTTAGCTCTTCACAAATTCCTACGACTATTGGGCAATCTACAAGTGAATAAGATGAAGTGTGTGACCAAACACACATTGTTGGTGATTAGATAAAATTTGATAATGATGAGCTATATGACTAATTCCAGACAATACTAAAAATGAATCCATTGAGGATAATGAGTAGGAAGAGCAATTGGATCCAACAACTGATGAAACACAGCTTCAAAGGTCGACAAAGGAGAAAAAGCCTTCTACAAGGTATCCAAGTAATGAATACTTGTTACTTACTACTAAGGAGAAGCATAAGAATATACAAGACGTTGCATCTTGTGAAGAAAAAGATCTCTGGCTCGCAACTATGAAAGAGGAGATGGATTCTTTAAAGAAAAATAATATATATGAGCTTGTAAAGCTTCCAAAAGGTAAAAAGGTTTTGAAAAATAAATGGATGTTCAAGATAAAGAGAGATGGTAACAAGCATGTAAAGCACAAGGCAAGGCTAGTAGTGAAAAGATTCAGTCAAAAGAAGGGTATATAGACTTTAATGAAACATTTTCACCAATAGTAAAGATGACCTCAATCTGAATAGTTTTGGGCCTAACTACCTATTTGGATCTTGAACTCAAAAAGCAAAACAACCTTCTTGCATTGAGATTTGGAAGAGGAGATATACATGAAGCAACCAAAAGGTTTCAAAGATAAAGGCAAGGGGAATTTGATCTGCAAGTTGAAGAAAGGTCTATATGGCTTAAAACAAGCTCTAAGGCAGAGGTGTAGAAAGTTTGATTCCTTCACAATGGATCATGGTTTCAAATGAACTTATATAGATGCTTTTGTGTAGTTCAAGAAGTTTAAAGGTGAGAACTTCATCATTCTTCTTCGTAATGTTGATGATATGTTAATTATGGGTCAAGATATTGGTAAAATCCAAAAGGTGAAGGAGAATTTGTCAAAATCTTTTAATATGAATGATTTGGAACCTGTAAAGCAAATTTTAGGCATGAAGATAACTCAAGATAGAAAGAATAGGAGATTGTGGTTGTCTCAGGAGAGATATATTGAACAAGTGCTAGAAAGGTTCAATATGAAGCTTGTCAAGCCAGTTAGTAAGCCACTAACATCTCACTTCAAGTTTTGTAAGAATGCATGTCCCTTAAAAAAAGGAAAAATATGGTACGTCCTTTGTTCCACACTTATATACAGTAGGGTCTTTGATGTATGCAATGGTGTGGATAAGGCTAGATATTGCTCAAGATGTTGGGATAGTGAACAGATTCTTTTCAAATCCAGGGAAGGTCCACTAAGAGATAGTGAAATGGATTCTGAGATACTTGAGAGGCCCGTCGAGGTGGAGTTTGTGCTTTGGTGATGGTGAACCAACTCTAGAAGATTTTATAGATGCAGATATGGCTGAAGATCTTGATAGAAGAAAATACACTTCAAGTTTTCTAGTCATGTTTGCGGAGGTAGTCATCTCATAGCAATCCAAGCCACAAAAGTGTGTGGCTTTATCTATGGTTGAAGCAGAGTATGTAGTTGTAGTAGAAGCTTGTAAGGAGATGCTTTAGCTAAAAGGATTCCTCTAAGAGTTGGATGTGAAGAAAGAAGACTATGTAGTATTTTATGATATTTAAAGTGCTATTAAATTGAGCAAAAATACTACGTATCATTATTTTAAAAAGCATATAGACATCAAACATCATTGGTTGAGGTCCATGATATAAGAGCAACAATTAATATTTAAGAAGGTTCATACAAATTTGAATGGTACTGATATGCTGACTAAAATGGTTCTCAAAAACAAACATGAGCTTTGTAGTAAGTTTGTTAGGATGTCTCTCAAGCAAATGATGGAGAATATGTGCTCCTTATATTTGGGTTAAAGGGGAAGATTATTGAGTGTCCAATCCTATTTTTGAGCCTTTCAGATATGATAGACACCTTTATGGTTCTTGAGAATAACGAATAAGTGAAGACAAGATAGATGAAGCTCTTTTGAGGAGATATATGGCAGTACGACAGTGTAGAATGCTACACCTCTGTGTCTTGACTTACATGGCCTTATGGATCAACCATGTAAGTCTCTAGAAACCTGTGAAGAATGAAGATATACACTGTCGTATACACCCTTGTATGAAGAAACACGACCATGTGTGGAAACCGTGTAAGTCTTTGTAGTCATGTATAATTGTGAGTGAGGCAGTGCTGAAGATACCGTGTAAGGGATCGTTTATAGTGCAAAAACTATTTCGTAATATAAAAGAGAAAAATATGTAGGTTTTTATGAAGAGTGTAGTCATAATATCCAAAAGTAAGGAAAAACAAAGAGAGGGTAAATATTTTTTATTCTCATCCTTGGTTGATTGTTTTTAGATTGGTTTGAGTGTTTGTTGATTTTGATATAACTTTGATTTCAATCCAAAAAATTTGTAAGGTAACTTATTGTCGTGGGGTAAGAAATTAACTTTTTTAAATCCTTGTTAAATTTAATAAATTTGCTTGTCAATTTATCCCGTGATTTTTTCCTATATACTGAATAGCTTTCTATGTAAAAGTTAGTATTTATTTCATTCTTAAGTTTCTTATTCTTATATTGATTTATTATATAAATTGAAGAGTTACTTTCTTATCGTTATATTTGGTCGATTTTAAAAAGTTACATGATTGTCTCCCGAGAAAAGCACTCAATAGACAGTTTCCGAATTTTGACGACTTTGGAGAGTAAGCAATTGTCAAGAAAAGAAATAATCTTCCGAGTTCTCATGCACAAGCAGTTATTATGACAAAATTAAGCAATCAATTTGCGAACTGTACACATTCCCTACGGCTATGCTCAGACTTTTAGTCTTAAAAGTCAACTTTTTTTCTCTTTTTGATCATTCCATTTGTATGTCTCCTATCAACAGTCTGCGTTCTAAAAGGTAAAACATGATATGACACGAAGAGCAACCATAAAAAGATCTAGCGTTCTACATCAAATATCATTTATGCAACGTCCGAGGACTCTCCTCCTTTAAGGAAATGCAAATTCCACGTTTTCCACCAATTTAGAACCTTTTTAAAAAGGTTGTATGTGACAATGAACAGGTTTCATTAGCCGACATGAAGGCCTTGACAAAATGAGACCGATACACTATCGATTAAATGGGTTGCTTGAGAACTTGTGCGGCTTCATTTCGAAGAAAGAATATGTCATTGACATGAAGCCCAACTCTTGTCATACTTCCTCTAGCATTGAAGGGGGCAATTCATGACTGCAAGTAGGTTTGGCTTGTTTACTATTTCTGTTTCTAGGTCGCGACCAACAATTAGTTTATTGTCCAGTTCATCACATTCAAAATTCAAGTATATAAAGACAAACTCATGTCATTTCATCAATACTTGTACGTGCACAAAACGCATCTAATTTCTAATAAACAACTCAAGCTTTATTTTAATTCACTTCGGTCGGATAGATGCGTGACGGTGTGCCAAGGACAATGAGGCTCTAGTGTCAAACGTAAATGGTATGGACGAACATTCCTAGCTTGATCCAAAGACACATGTAGTGACAAGGCCTAATTATTGTTCCCATAACTCAATTGATCAATTGCATTAGACTAAATATGCGTTTTAATCACATAACATATAAGCTTTGCTTGCACAATGAGAATCTATCCATCCATAGTCCATACCTCTCGGTCTAATTGTTTTGGTCTATAAGAATTCATGAAACTGTCCCCTTCCTACGTGAGCACTTCATGACTAGATGAAGAGAATGCGTACAGCGCATACCAATAATAGAGGGCAAGTTTTGGAGCAACCAATAAAATTACTCTTTTGTAATTAAAAAATTACAAGTTTAAATCATAAAAATATTTTTTTATAAAAAATATAAAAAGTACTACGTATAATTGATGTCCCCCTTAATATACAGTGGGATTATTATTAGTGTTGTTTTTGTAGGAAACCAGCGTCGAACTTTTTCTTTTTATTCTATCCTTCAACTTTACAATTACAAATATCAGCTTAAGAGCAACCAAGTTTGTGATGAAAGGAATCTATTGCCATTTGTATGGCTCATCTCTTGCACGATAAATTGCCAACACAAACTTAAATTAATTGATAGATAATTTTTTAGAGCTTCATTATCCGAACCTATTAAATCCAAATGGAAACAAAACCCCAAAAGAGAAGTACAAGACAAAAGGATGTGCAAATTTAGCTATTATTAAGATGACATTTAAAAAATCAAAAAAGGTATCCAATGTAAAAGCTGCCACGTCAGTGAGTGGAAACAGTGACGTTTTGACCGAAGGGGGAGGGGGGACGGACAAAATCACCGACAGGGACTGACACGTGGAAGCAGAACATCCGTAAACACGTGCGGAATCGGCCAACAAGATTGAGCTCAGACGTGGATGCACCGATGGACGGTGCATTTGTAGGTCGTTGTCCTCTCCTGTTTTGTTGTTTTCGATAGAGTTAAAATACCAAAGATGTTCAATTGTACAGTTGTTGCAACTGTTACGTGGTCGTTTTGTATTTTATTAAGCAAGTTCTGAGGTCCAAGTAGAAGATAAAAATAATCATATCATGTCCCCTCGCCATCTTACATACGAATTTATTCCGCAATATGGATTAGATAATTGTTGGTTGAGCTACCACATTATTTTTGGAAAACAAAAATCGTCAATAGATCCTAAAATAGTTTTATTGAAAGAACTAGAAAATTCAGGGAACATTATCGGAGATTTATTTTATTTTTCTTTTTTTATAGAATAAAACAAGGACATGAAATGAAAGATAACGTTATTGAGCTACAAATTCGCTGCTTTTTATCATACCATTTATAACACCTGATATTATAAATAATTAATGCCAATTGACAAGTCTATTTATAAGTTGTAGATAGTTAGCAGTGGACTTAAACATGGTTCGATTTGTAATGTTCCACCAGTATGAACGATAGGAATCCTATTATTGTATCATGTGCATCCGGTAAGCTTGAGGCTAGACTTAAATAGGCACAAACGGCAGAGGAAAACAGGAAATTTAACAGATTTTTGGAGTATCAACGATCCTTGCGAACGCTGAAGAGCATGATTTTTAATTAATGAAGCACATGCTGTATCCTAAACGAGTCCTGATCAGAAAACATAACTGAAGATTGAAACAAGGATTCTGTTGACATTAGAGGCCCCCTTATCAACCAGCAATTAGATTTAAGTAATCATTTTTTTTATTTATCCTCTTCTTGATGTCTCTCTCTATTTAAGGCATCTCCCCTTTTTTTAAGAAAGTCCTAAGATTACTTAACAAATGCAGCTGTCTCGGTGATCCGCATATTTTTCAACCCCAATAGATACTCATTCATGTCCCCTTGAGGATAATTGATGCCCATCTTGGTACTTTACATTCCACTCAATTATTATGAATGTTCCTCTCTGCTACTCTTTTACTACGTGGTACAAGGAAAACAAGGCACTCGGCAACCATACTTTACACTAGAGGAAGGAAACTGTTATAGAAACACTAAAATCGCTCAGATGTATCTCGTCTTTTCCTAGCTTAAAGTCATGAATTACAAAAACAACACGACTTCTTTAGTAATGTAGCTATATCAGAAAGAAAAACACAGTCCAAAGAAAACAAACTTGCTGCTGAGAAGATTGTTGGGAAGTGTCATTTTTTTCATGATCAGTAATGCATGCAATTGTTGGGTACAGCTTTTATCAATTTCGAGGGGATGTTTCATCTTACAAGGAACAGGATGTCATATGTAGGATAGTCTGTCATCACTTGACAAAGTAAGTCAGCAGTTGAGACTGCACAATTTTCCCATCTCCTGTGCTCTCAACTGCACAATTTTCCCACCTCCTGTGCAGGAGGACAAAGGAAGAGGCTAAGATCAAGGTTTTACTGTGCTTTGGATTAAGCCGGGAGGTCAGGTAAAGGGGCACTTGATCCAAGCGAAAAGGACAGATTCCATGGAGAATCTTTGTGCCGAGTTCCAACCCTAAAGCGCGTTAATGATTACTAATTATTTATAGCAAGAAGTTAGCATGTTAAACATCATCACAACGATGTTGTTATAATTATGACAACCCTTAATGATTGCTATCCCTCTCATCGGATCAACTTCTGTCAATAAAAACAAAAAACTTCTATCTTTAGCATGATCTTATTATTCTTATCTAACAAGAAAAACCACGAAGTTGATAGAAATAATGGAGTATATTTACTTATAATATACTTGTGATATTTACTTATCTAATTATAATATCACAAGTCAGTCAAAATTGAAAGAAATAGGATATACAAAATATTCTTATAAAATACTTTCTAATAGGTTTTAAATACTAAATTATAATTAAACTTGCAGGCTTGGAATTCTCATAAGATTTAAATTCTTAAATTTGTTTTCTTCACACATTAATCTGTGAATCAAACTAATTATAATCACATATTTCAATTGTTATAATTATTATTTATACTTTCATATTTACTTTTGTGAATAATATGTAAATTATTATAATATCAATAACATTGTAGTGGCTATAGATGTTTCCCGCAATTGTAAATCCTTCCACTAGGTGCGGTTTTTCCGGGATAACGCCAAAACTTGTATAAGCTAATCTAGTTTCATATTCCTAATTGATTTTGCAATCTCCCAACTACTTCATGGTGCTAGCTTGTCTATAAAGTTAAGAGTATTATGTTGATATTTAAAAACGTAAGTGGAGAATGTTAAAAGTTAGGCCTATAAGTAGTTGATTGAAAATTAAGAAGTAGTGAGGGCTTTCGGCGCAAAGATTGTAACCAGACAATTAGGATGAATTTTTTATTTCTCTTATTAGTTGATGAGTGTTGTTTCATTCGTTGTAATAAATCTAGACACTTCATTATTAATGTTTTTGGACATTTGGAAATGACCCTTACGTCCAAAAGTTCGTCCGTAAAATGGTAAAGGGGTTTTTATCTAATTACCTAATAATAGAATCACATAAGAGACAACAGTGTCTTACCACGTAACCGAAGATTCTCATTCTTATGTTCAAAAAATTTGGCCTCGGTGAAAAATTTGGAATCCTAGAGTATGTAATAAGTCCAATATAACAGTCTTAACTTTGTTGTATTTTTGCCACACGCATGAGAATTTGGACTGTTGCCTACATAGAGAAGAGAAATGAAAATAATAAAATAAGAATAATAAGACAGAAAGACAAAAGGACATGAAATTATATAGGAGAGTAAGGCAAAAGGGCCAACAGTTTAATGTATTGGTTTCTGGGAATTTTGTTGCCTTGCTCTTGACCCTGGTAAAATGTTCGGCATGCAAGACCAAGACCTTTATTTGTCACCTTTCCCTCTTACCTATGCGATTTTCTTGTTAATTAAATTTAATTTAGGTACTTAGCCTAGCTAAAAGAGGATAATTTCACGCGAACCAAGCACTAAAGTTTCCGAATTGCAGGAAATAAAAAGAAAGGGATTAAACTTTCAAATCTTGTTAAGTAGAAGATTTTCTGTCATCTCCTTCTTGTTTTTGCTTTGCTTCTGATCTATCACGCGAGGTATATTACCTCTAAATCACATTCACCACGTCATGGACGTAGGTTTTCTATTGTATTTCTTCTATTGAAAGTGTACTAATTTTGAAATTTTATGCTTTACTTTGGCATAGTCACACGTGGGTTCATTATTACATTCACACTTTCATGTGTTTGTAATATACATTAATACTTTATATATAGTTCTACAAACCAACTTTCTTTGTCTTTTATGGAATAAAAAAATTAAAGGCTTTCTTATCTCCTACTTCTTTCACTCTACCTGGTGTTGCCTGCCTCCACCATTTTCTAATCTGTCTGAAATTGGAACGTACATGTGATGTGGCTCAAACTCTCCTGCTAGCATCCAACATTCATTCGTTTCACATATTTCACGATCTGGCTGTTAAAATGATGACTGCTCCAAATTTCATTTCATGTTCCCAAAGATCCCAGAAGCATTTAATGCAGGTGGGACACGAAATATCCTTTTTTAATTAACTTTTTTCCAGTATTTCAATGAAATCTTATTGACATGAGAAAAAATTTTTTATTTACTTTTATCTAACCCCAATTATAATATAAATTAGTAAATATGCACATATATAGATACAAATTGAAATTGTGACAGTGGAAATTTGTTAAATTCAAAATAAACAAAAATACCAAATAAAACTGGTGGCCTAATATTTGGTTGCATTTTAAAATTTTAAATTAAAGTTGGGGAGTGAAATGGACTGGACTGGACAGATGAAAAAAGGTTTGTTTGTGAGAAAATAGTACAACTCTTACAAGCATGAGTGGATTTTACTTTTTTGTTAAAGAGACCATGATTTGGTCTGAGAACGTAACAGCTTTTACAAAGGACGACAGACAAACTGAAAGACAAAGGTGGAAGTAAATGAAGATCAATAAGGCCGAGGACTGAGGAGAGGAGCGTCCAAAGGACGAACTGAGTCAACATCTGGGCTTCGGCTTCTGTTTCGTAGTCAGCACGCGCGGTCGTTTCAGTTTTTGTCGTTTTCGTCTCCCCACTCGGCTTGCCACGTATCGCGTTTCCTTTACTTCATCGTTAATTTTGGGTTACGATAGTTAGCTAGTTATCATCAAACTAATTAGTGATTTTGGTTTTTATGGTAAACTCATTGGCACATGTTGAGGGTGTGTTGTGTTCGTGTTACGGTTAGGTACTTACTGTTGCATACACTGTTGGTTTGGTTGAGTCTATTTAATTCCGAAAACAAGTGGACTCGAGTAATTGAGGTGGTTAGTTGTCGGGATACCCATGTATGCTGCTTAATTTTCTAACATCATTCAAACAAGGCTGATGGGAACAAAACATACGTTTGTTGAAAAAGGGCATGGCAAGAGGGAAGAGTATAGATAATGTAAACCTATAAAATGCTTTGAAGAATGTGGTTCAAATGGGTGGAGGATTCTCTTTAAGAATTTTTAAGTATTACTCTTGAATTTGAATTTTATAAGCAAGTACTTATTTTTTTAATCTTAAGAGTTTAGACTTGCCAGTGATTTTAAATAGTCTATGTTAACTTTTTAACGCGTTAGTTGCAAGGGAGTGGCAGGAAGATTTAAAGAGTTGGACACAAATGGAGAAGAAGATAAAGAGATTACCAACTCAAAGCGTGCTATTTTCTCATATTAGTGTACAGCTGTAAAGTAATCCAGTGGAGTGAATGGGACTGCAACTTTGTCATATAGAAAGTAACCATACAAAAGAGGAATCAAACTTCCAATTATATCCGTTTAATGATTGGCTGCCATTATGAAACTAGGATAGGCGGACGTCTTTAAATTTGAGAAAAAATGAAAGGGTAATTATTTTAGTATAATTTATTATTAAGTAAAATAATAATAAAATCCGTTACATATTTAATATTCTATTACATAATACAATTACTATAAAATAAATACAAAAATGAATCCTTCTGAAAATTCAACATATTTTTATACAAAATGTGGGTTACGAGGAAAGTATCACTGTGGTATACCGTAGACCTGGAGCGGGGTCTGAGCAAATCCAGTGACACAGTGCTGGCTGTCTCCGGATGTCGTAAATTGCTAATTTGTATTAAGTAGCGTAATTAAATTAACTGCGCTGTACAACAGAGACTAGAATTAGACAAGCGTTTAAAAAGAACAAGAAATACGCCTCCTTGTTTTTACATTTCTTGGTTACTTTATAATATTACTTATTTGGCACCAACTTGACCTTCCCTCGTTATACTAAAACCCGAGATTT
>JANIIA010000005.1:62408331-62421831 GCA_027478495.1 Erythroxylum alaternifolium
TATATCCGTTTAATGATTGGCTGCCATTATGAAACTAGGATAATGTAGTCTTCACACCAACCCTTTTCTAATTTTTTCTTTTCAAATATTTTTAAGGTTCATATCTAGCCGGACGTATTTAAATTTGAGAAAAAAAATGAAAGGGTAATTATTTTAGTATAATTTATTATTAAGTAAAATAATAATAAAATCTGTTACATATTTAATAGTCTATTACATAATACAATTACTATAAAATAAATACAACTATGAATCCTTCTGAAAATTCAACATATTTTTATACAAAACGTGGGTTACGAGGAAAGTATCACCGTGGTATACCGTAGAACTGGAGCGGGGTCTGTGCAATCCAGTGACACAGTACTGGCTGTCCCCTGATGTCGTAAATTGCTAATTTGTATTAAGTAGCGTAATTAAATTTAACTGCGCTGTACAACAGAGACTAGAATTAGACAATCTACTGTGTTTGCGTTTAAAAAGAACAAGAAATACGCCTCCTTGTTTTTACATTTCTTGGTTACTTTATAATATTACTTATGTGGCACCAACTTGACCTTCCCTCGTTATACTAAAACCCGAGATTTGAATCGGGAAGTCTCCTCATTCCTTCCTTCCTTTATCTCACTAACAAAATTCTCTGATATCTTTCTTCGGAGGTGCTATATTTGTGACCACCCCACTCCTTCAATTTCAATCTCCTGCTTTTACACTTCATTTTCAGCTTCAAAAGTTGAATCCTCTTCAACTCTTTCCTGTTAGTATGGTGCTGAATTTCACATCAACCTGAAACTAAATTTCTCAAGAAATCTTTTTCCGCTCATTCCATTTTCTTTTTTTGAATAGTCTAATGATGGCTCAAAAGCACTTGTTGCACGAGCTCTTGAAGGAAGATCAGGAACCATTCTTTCTCAAAGACTACATTGCTGACAGGCGTTGCCAACTCAAAACAGCCTCTTCCAAAACCCACTTACAAGTCAAGAAACCAAAACCTATCTCTCAAAACTCTCACTTCAATCACAAGTTTTGCCGAAACGCTTGCCTTTTCTCCTTTACCAACTCCCCAGACCCCAGAAAATCGCCTCTCTTCGAGTTTCGGTCACCAGCCAACAGCCCCTGCAAAAGCCCCAACGCCATCTTCCTTCACATCCCCGCAAGAACAGCAACCCTTCTATTAGAAGCTGCTCTTAGGATCCAGAAACAGTCATCAGCTAAAGCCGAAACTCAAAACAAAAACAACGGGTTTGGTTTATTTGGGTCCATATTAAGGAAACTCAAGAAAAGCAATAAGTCACGCAAAAGGGAAATCACCGCAGAAGGTGTCCAAGTCTCGGTGAAGGATATACTAAGGTGGGATTCTCCTGTTGGCGGTAGAAAAGTGTCCAAAGCAAACAACGAGAAGGAAGTACAAGAGTCTAGTTTTCATGTGAAAACTGCTTCTCATACAAGTGCTTGTGAGACGAACGTTTCTTGCTCTTTCCATGGGAGAACTAGTAGTGCGATTTGGTCAGAGAGTAACGAAGATAAGTCCTTGGATTTGGATTTGGAGACGCCATGTAGCAGTAGCGATCAGTTCGAAGAAGAGGAGGAATTAGTAGGAAACATCGAGTTCATTAGCAAAGATGACGGTTTCGAGTTTGCTTCTTATGATAATCACTTATGCGAAAGCCCTTTTCATTTCGTGCTCCGAAGAAGTCCTTCGCCCGGTCGGCGGACGCCGGACTTCTCGTCGCCAGCAACCTCACCTTGTCGTATAGGAGTAGAGGTATGTCTAAATTATTACAAGCTTTAACGAAATTCAATATATCTTGATTGCGTTAGCTAAGTAACTGCGACTCGGATAAATCAATAAAGAGTTCACTCAGTAACGCGGACGGACTGAATTTGACTTGATTTATTTGTCGGCAATACGGTCACTTTCAGAAAGTTTAGCCCGGAATGTTTTTCCTTTTATTTACACGTCCTGCCCTCCAGGTTATACAATTTGTATAAGATCCAGATCTTTTATGAAGGCCATATATGTCATTAAACCATCAAAAACTACGTTAGCTGTTTGTGTACTTTTTGATCTCTCGTCTGCCATGCAAATCTTTGATCTAGGAAAATAATTTTTGGCAGAAAGAGGACAAGTCCCTTTTTGTTTTTTTCTGTGATTTACCCCAACACAATCCCTAAACTCACTGCAGAAGATTTCCAGATTTATAAATTTTGGAAGGCAGGTCAACAAACTCGCCAATTAAATATGCGTTTGCATGTAATCAAGCATAAAGCCACAATTATGGAATTTTATGGGCAACCAAACACCAATAATGTCCTAATTAAGATTATTGTTAATTTTTAATAGGGGAAAGAGAATAAAGAAGTGGAAAGCTCGAAGAAATTCCATGTCCAAGATGCTGTTGAAGAAGAAGAGGAGGACAAAGAACAATGTAGTCCTGTTTCTGTACTAGACCCTACTTTTGATGGACAGGACGATCAGAGCGAGGATGACGGTTTTGATCCGGATTGCAGATATGTGATTGTACAGAGTATGTTCACCCTCCCCTTGTATTGTATAGCCTTTTTAACCTTGCTTATTGGAGTACAACAACATAGAGTCTGCTATCTCTAGAAGTGTTCACGTATGGACGGTTATGATCACTTAAATCTGTGTGGGTGGGTTCCATTTAAGTGATGGTGCTATAACTTGACGTGTGGGTGATCGGGCCAAGGTTGGTTAATGAATGTAGCCGCTACTTTCTTTGTCATAGCCTCAAGTTCGTATGTGACCCACACTGGTTCAGTGTTAGGAGAGGTTTCGTAACTGCGTGTGTGGTTCCAGCAACATAATCCTTTTAGAAGATTTTGAGACTTTTTTTGTATGGATCGTAGATGGTTCTCATGTTTGGAGTTGTTGGAGCTTGGCGGTGACTTAAAATTGGTGGAGCCCACTTCAGTTATGGTTTTATTGCTTTATTTAGTTGCTATTGTTGAAATGCTTAAAAAGCCTGATTTAACTACACAGCTACGCATATTTTAGCTTCTGCCTCATCCTCCTTATAGGAACTTGAAGTTCTTTGGTATAGACATTCCTGAAAGACATTTAACCGGGCAGTGCGAAATAAACTTAACTTGGTGTAACATAAGAATTGCGATTGAAATTTAATAATTTATGGTGGAAGGTGACCTCTTGCTTTTCTTGGTTTATGATTGCTTTAGTAGTCATTTGACTCACTCACTAGATAAGCGCTAACCCAAACCTATTGATGATTCCGGTCTGCTCTTATCTTGATACTAGCTTTAGTTTGGTGGAAACCCATTAAATTATCTGTTTGGTGTTGAGAAGAAATGGATTAGGTAAAATCAATTTGGCAATATTTAATATCTATGTACTTGTGTACAGGAACTGAACATGCTCCTGTACTTGGTCTCTTTGAAGTTACTCTTAAAAGTAAAGTCTGCATTTAATTACACTCCGGGTTTAGATGCAGGGGAATCAATCAGATTTAATTGACAACCTTCTTGATTCTGAACTCTGCTTCAATGCATTTTCCATTTCAGTTGCATGGTCCTACACATTTATGTTGAGCTTGTTGGATATTCTTGCTGATTGGTTCCAAGTTATGAAGACTGAAGTTCATTTCCTTTTCCATTTCCAGGAACACGGCAACAGCTATTGCGGAAGCTCCGGCGGTTTGAGAAATTGGCAGGGTTAGATCCTGTTGAGCTTGAGAAGAGAATGTTGGAACAAGAGAATGAAGCTGATGATGAGGACAATGATTTCCATGACCTACACGACGAAATTGAATCTGAAAGCGATGAGTCGGTAGCATTGAGTGTGGACGATGAGATTGACAGGATCATCTTAGAACATCTAAACAAACCAAGCTCCAATTCTATGAAAAAAATCTCAAGAGACATGAAAAGGCTGGTTTCAGACCTCATTGAAGAGGAGAAAAGAGAGCAGAACCGTTACTTGGATGCAGAAGTAACAACCGTGAAAAGGGTCTGCCAGAGGTTGGAGTCATGGAAGGAGGTGGAATCTACCACCATTGATATGATGGTGGAACAAGATTTCTATAGAGAACTTGATAGGTGGAAGAGATACCAAGAGCAAGTGGGAGAGGCAGCTTTAGAGATCGAACTTGGTGTCTTCGGATTGTTGGTTGAGGAATTGACTGAGGAACTTGGTGGTTTAACTGGGATCTAATATGGTCAGGACATTTTTGGAGACTAATTTTGGGTTAAGGTTCTTTGGTTATTATTTTCTTTTGAATTTTTGGGGGGATCGAGTATTAATTTAAGAGTATAGACTAACATCCAGTATTAAGGGTAAAATCGTAGTAGGAAGATCCAAAGGGCTAGATGGTAGTATATATATGCAAGTGAAATAAGAAAAGGTGAATGTATCCCTGCTAAATCAGACCTGACATGTGCAATTCCCGGCCCTTAGTGTATGTATTTTATTATTTTTCTCTGCTTTTCTTTTTAACTGCTATATATACAAGTCCGCAAGCCATCAAAATCAGATTAATACTATGTTAGACCCTAAATTAATGAACAATTTCAAGAGCAACACTTACCATTAACCCTCATGCCCATTCAGAACCAACTACTATCCAAAGCTCTAACAAAACTCGGAACATCTTAGTGCCGAGTCGGGATAGTTTTTTTTTTTCAAGGAAGAAAAGCCTACTCTATCAGATAGGCTAAAGTTGGTAACCTTTTACGGACTCTAGCCTACTCTATCAAATCGGCTAAAGTTACTAACCTTTTACAGACCCACTCTATTTATCTGGTCAATTTGAAACACCCTATGATGGACCGTTGTAGGCTCGCCGGTTGCCTGCGAAAGGACTACATAAAAGCCACATCAAAGTGACATGTCTCTGAAGATAGGATTCCATTCCAATTCCCTGATAAGTCTTTTCTTTCTTTCTTTCTTTCTTTCAGCTGAACCTAATCACAAAAGCCGTGGCAGGAAACGATTCCAATTTTCTCAGATCATTGCAGTCTGTTCGACCATCCAATCAGATACATAAAAATGCGTTCGGTTGTTAAAAAATTACAGAACTTGTATTACTGGCACAGATGATTATCAAACTAATGAGCGTAAAATTATGTTTAAAATTCAGATTATGAATCAAAATATCTAGATCTTATCAAATTGTCACACATATTCTATCATTGTAATTACCAGTTTAATTTGATTCACAAAAATGGAAGAGATTGATTCAGATAAAAGCTAAAAGTCTTGTGAAAAACCATAGTCCAATCTATCAATCTCATGGAACTAGTCTCGCAGTTAAAAGTGCTCTTCATACGAGTTCAAAGAAAACAAGGTCTTACCACTTAAAATATGTCAGCTCTGACCGAATGTGTCCAACGACATCCCACAACACAAACTGCCATATTTTGGTATTACTTTATTTCTCTTCTTCTTTGATCATGTTGTCTCGAGGCCATGGCCTTTATCGCACTAAAGTATAGATTGATGAAATCAAAATGGACCCTTTTCGAGGCAGCCCTTCAAAGGCTATTCAAGGTGGACTACAGCATCTTGTCTTGGTTTATTTTTATTAGTCAAAGCCCATTACGTTGTTCACAGAACATAAAAAATGAACCTTTTGCTGTGGCAACAACTTATTTACCAACCGGACCAGGTGTAAAATTGTCGAGTGGACCGAGTCAAGACTTTGAGGTCACAAATTTAGTCCACATGGTATTCTTTTTCCCTCGCTATCGTATCTTTTCCATGTGATTGAGGAAACCTAGTCAACATATTTTGGAATGAAAATAATACTTACGCCTAACCTATTCAATGTCAAAATTGGTTCAAATAAGATGAGGGAATAGATCTTTTATTTTCAAATCTCTGTTAGAGATCTCATAATTAGATGAGCTTAATAAGGACCCAATTGATGACTAACAATCCAACCTATCATAGATTTTTCTTACATTTTTTTACAATAGAAGAGCTTAAAAGTGCTATTTTTAAAATACACAAAAATTATGAATATATTGAATAAATTCCTAAATACATGTATTAACTCATGACAAACGGAGTACAATTTAATGAAAATAAATTAATAAAAAATTAAAATCAAATGATGGTTTGTGAAATTAGAGTATCAATTCTCAAATACTAATCCCTAGTAGGATTTTTTAATATCACTTCAGCCAATTAAGTGATTAACTACTCCTCTTGAGAAGATAGTTTTTAACACAAGCCGCTCCATTCCACATTAGTTTATAAATTTAAGTTTTACCAAGTTATTGATAAGGTGAGAGGGGAGGAAGAGAAGGCAATACAAGATTCTAGTGCTGGCACTATTTGACCCAAACACTCATTATAGATTAAAATTTTATATTTTGGCAACATCTGTTGCGCATTTTAAGATAGAAAAGAAGTAATATGTTGGGAGGTTTTTCAGCATGAGTAAAATGATATTTGCCACGAAAATGGGGTTCCAGTCAAGTAATAGGAGGCATTTATAGTGGACTTGCCTCCAATTGTGAGTCTTGTCATCTCATGAGCAATATGACGTAGCTCCACCCACCGCAGGGAGCGACGTCATACTACATATGATTCAACTGCATTCGTATTCTAACTATATTTGATAAAATACAATTAACATTATCCCAAGAATCCCTGGCTCCTTTTTTTACACCCAGTGTGAAAAGCCTTTTCTTTTTTTATATTACAGAAACGAATATAATACAAGTTTTGATTTGTTTGAAAAAGACTATTCAAACCAACACATGATTATAGTTGACTACATTGACTGGGGAACGGCAGAAAGCTCGAGGGGAAAAGCAACTTTGTATTGATAGCCGCAACACGTTTTTGAATTGATTGATCAGCGGTGACTTAATCCTAGTTGGCTCATCGATCAAAAAAATAGCTAATGACTTAAATCAACTGATTGATTTTATAAAAAAATTATTTAAGTTGTTTGATTACGAGAGCTGATTTTGAATAAGTTACTTTATATTAGCGTTTTGTGTTTTCTGTTGTTAAGTTTTTTAACTGACGATTGTACTTTATCCTGGAAGATGAAACTAACGACTTTGTTTCTTCATTATTCATGTCAGTTTCTTCGTAGACTTTTATCTTCTCTACTCTGTTGTGTATATAAATTTGTTTCAGAAGTTACTTAAACATGCTATTCTTCTCCAATAACCCTACTCATATTTATCATCCAATAATTAATAATAATAATTAATTTATAAGATTTGTGTTTTCATGTCTTTATTAATTTAAATATTTTAACTTTGGTTATTTATTTTAACAATTCAAAAAATTATAAATCATAAAAAATACATTAAATTTTAATTAGATTAAAAATTTTATTTAACTAAGAATATTTAATGAAATACTAAGATATATAATATTTATACCTTTATAATTTTTTTAAAGTTATATCCTCATAAGTCATTTTACACATAAACAGTTAATACTAAATAACTAAATTTATCAAATATCTCTAACAAACAGCTAATGCAATTCTTTGGTCAAATCAGTTAATATAATCAGTTATCAGCTAACAGCTAATGCAATCAGTTGATTGTCAAACAGGCCTTAGAAAATACAGAGTTTCTTTTAAATTTATTTGATGTCACTTTCTGTGCTTTTTGGTAGTTGATAACTCGTTTTTTTATAAGTGCTATTGGTATGGATCAAATGTTTATCCTATAAGAAAATTATATCTTTATTATAGGTGCATAATATGTGTTTGTAAAATTTACTTACTGTCGCTAAATTTATCGACGGAACTTTACCGTTGCTAAATTTACCGACACACATAAAACATCTCTTGCTAAATTTGCCAACAAAAGTCTACTTACCATCGCTAAATGTTCCAATGAATTTTCAATACTTACTTTACCGACGGACTTAAAAATTTTGTCCTTATATTTAGTGACGGAAAAAAATTGTTCGTCGGTAAATTCCTGATGAAGTATTTCTATTT
Organism: Erythroxylum alaternifolium; assembly: GCA_027478495.1. Lineage (NCBI taxonomy): Eukaryota > Viridiplantae > Streptophyta > Magnoliopsida > Malpighiales > Erythroxylaceae > Erythroxylum > Erythroxylum alaternifolium. Next base: position 62,416,281 of record JANIIA010000005.1, read on the forward strand.
CGTTGTTAAAGATTTCCGACGACCATTTTTCAGACGACTCATACGATCGGCAATTTTCTCGGCAAATTCGCTTGCCAGACAGAAAACATTCACATTTAATCAATAATTTCTGCCACTATATACCCATTTTTTTGTAGTGTTAAGTTTTGATCAATAAAGAATTTAATTTATATTTAAAAAGAGAGAATTTGTTGTTTATTTACATGTATGTCAATTTATGTTCTTTATATTAATAATCGACTTAAAAAGTACTATTCTCTTTTCTTAACTTACGAACTTGAGTTCGATTTCCTGAATACAACTTAATACGAGATTAACTATAACTGATAGGTCGGGGGAAATTTAGCCTCCTCTTTCCTTAGGTTAGTAGTAGAGTCAATCATAAACAAGCGTTTTGTTCGGAAGTATAAAAACTAAAGACAAGAAGAAAAAGGAGTCTTGTTTTTGTGTCAGTTTAAGATACACTATATGAAAACGATACACAGTGAATTTAAAATGGTTTCTCAGTCAAATGGAAATTTAATTTATAAACTTAAATAGAAGAAGAACATTAACGATGACAAATCTTAGTTACTTGAAGAGCAAACCTGAAGGACTTGGACCAAAAAATTTGATCATGTCCCCTGACCGACATGGAGTCGTCAAACGTCCAACACATGCATGCGGCCGCTTTTGGAATTCAACACCACCGTCCTTCAGGTTGGTCTTTTGTTTTTTCGGCGGAAATTTTCAGGCTGTTCTTATTACCACTAAAAACACAATGTTATCATATTTCTCATGTATCTAGTGATTGTACTCTTTCAGCTATCAATTTATCTTTTTTATTACTTATTTTAAATCATGCCCTCAAAATTTCCTTCCCAGATCAAATTTAATGTGTTCTATCAATTCGGCAGGAGTTGGCTAATGCTTTGGAAATTTGTTCCGTATGAAATAGGAAAAAGTCAAAAAAAAAGAAGAAAAAGAATACCTCCCCTTCACGTGCTTCAAGGTAGTGAAGTGCTCCACGTGGGAAAATCCTTAAAATTAAAACACGTGTTTCACGTTGAAGTTTTCCTTCCTTGCGCTGTAATCCAGAAATCATCAGAGATCTTTGTATCGTGTCTGATGTTTTAGTCCTTAATAAAACCATCTACGACTGACAAACTCAGGTCACGTGGCCATCTAATTCCCGACGCCCAGAAACCTCATTCCTTAATGCAATTGTGCGTTATAGTTTGTACTTTGCTGTTTTCTTCTTCCTTAATCCTCATTCCTGTATGCCCTGAAATTTCTATACATTATAGTGAAATATACTTGTTTGACTTGTCTTCGAAGTAAGCATATACTCGAGTTGTTCTTGTCAAGTAAGTTTATGGAACGCAGAGAAGAGAACTCATCTTCTTCGACTTCAAATGGTCACCAAGCTCCAATTTACTCCCAAGCTGGGGTGAACATGAGCGTGCAAAAGCGAAAGGCTGGAAGAAAAAAGTTTAAGGAGACTCGCCATCCTGTTTACAGAGGCGTGAGACAAAGAAAAGAGAAGTGGGTTTGTGAGCTGAGACAGCCACGAAACAAGTCTCGGATGTGGGTAGGTACGTTCTCGAGCCCTGAAATGGCTGCTAGGGCTTATGACGTGGCTGCTCTGGCCCTGAGAGGAGATTCTGCCCCTTTGAATTTTCCTGGATCAGCTCATTTGTTGCCAAAAGCTAGGTCAGCTTCTATAAGGGACATACAATCTGCTGCGATGGAAGCAGCAGACAATATTGATGACTTCAAACACAGTTCCAGTTTTGGTTCGAAAAAGAACAATCCTATGTCAGTGGTGGAAGAATCGCCGAGGAAGGTTTTCTTGGACGAGGAGGAATTGTTTAACATGCCAACATTACTTGATAGCATGGCAGAGGGGTTAATCCTAACACCACTAGGCATGCGAAAAGGGTTCAATTGGGACCAGGTGGAGGATTCTATGGACTTGACTCTATGGAGTGATTGATCATGTAATTCTTCATCTATTTACGTATCTTGGTAAAGAACTAGGGATGAAAATTGTAGTTAATGAATGAGGAAAAGTTCTGTTGAGAAATTATGACCACTGACTGTTAAACAAAAGCCGATTGCTGGTAAATTCCGATTTTTGTTTCTTGACTGTTGATGCGCATGAAAATCTGCTTTGGACTAGTATGAACTCGGTCATAATATGTTGTTTTTCTTTCCCATATTTGTTGCATATGTAGCTCACTTTATTGGTGGAGCAATCCTTCTTGCGACTTCTCAATCCTAACATGTTGTAGGTTCAAGTTGTGGCAAGAGAGGCAAAATTCGTTTAAATATTGAATAGGAAAATTCATTGATAGTGAAGATATGTTATAATTTATAAATTATAAATTTCAATTAAATTGAGTTTATTGTTCAATTTTAAATTGCTAACTTATCAATAATTTACTTAAAATACATAATTTATAAATTACAATCTACCATTTGTTTAATTTATACTAAAAAAAATACAACTTCTGTTGTTATAAAATATTCGTCTTTAATTAATTGATAGTTATAATTGTAAGAATCATTGTATTAAATTTATCACATGTCAGTCAATCAGCAATGTAGTCGTTTTTTTATCTTCGAACCATCAAATTGTAATAAGACTTTAAAATGCTTAAATTTTGAAGAGGAATTAAAGATAATAAGGGGCTATATAGGACCAAGTCCGAAGTTCTTTTTCCTAGATTAAGGTTTGGTTGAATTTGAGATGAACAATTCAAACTCAACTTCGATTGTTGAGTCTAACTAAATTCGAAAACCCAAAGATAAAAATGATTATCTATATTATATTTGTCAATTTTGCATACATTTGAATTATTTATTTAGCAATATATGTATGTACATATATAAAGTAAATCAAAGTCAGATGATGAGTTTCGTATGATGTATAGAGAGTAGGGTGTGTGTAAATAATCATTGTATTCAGCTCAGTGAAAGTAGTACATAGGTACATCAATAAATAATAAAATGAGTAACAAATATATCTACACTATCTTAACAAACTAGATACGAAGAGTAGATAATCTACGACTAAGTCATGCCTTATCATGCCCCCACAAGATGAACGTTATTTCGAAAACGTTCATCTTGTCTGGAAATGTCTCAAATTTGGCTCGAGTGAGTGGTTTAGTGAGCGCATCCACAGTTTGGCCGTGAGTGGAAACGTGACAGACTTGAAGCTGATTTTTTTGTACTTGTTCTCGGATGAAATGATAATCAAGTGCAAGATGTTTCATCCTCGAGTGATAGACAGGATTGGAACAAACATAAGTGGCACTGATGTTATCACAAAAGATAGTTGGAAGTGTAGGTATGTGAAGATGCAATTCGTGAAGGAGTTTTTGTAGCCACATGATTTCCGCTGTTGTGTTAGCGATAGCTCGATATTTTGCCTCAGTCAATAAGCGAGCTACAGTTCTCTGACGATTAGAGTACTATGAGATAGGATTTCAACCAAAGTAGATAATGTAGGCAGAGGTGGAGACTTTGGAGTCCAAATCGTCACCCTAATCAGCATCACTGTAGGCTTCCAGTCTAAGATTCGTGGTGCGAGATAGCTGAAGACCATAATTGAATGTGAATTTCAAATACCGAAGCATTCATTTTAACTGTCTGAAGTGAATGTCAGAAGGCTTGTGAATAAATTGTGACAATTTGTTGATTGCGTAACTCATGCTTGGACGAGTGATAGTCACATATTGTAAAGCACCCATAATATTGCGATATAAAGTAGCATCCACGGACGCTGTGCCATCATCTAGTTTTAAGATCATGGAAGTGCAAAGAGGAGTGTGACAAGGTTTTGCCTCAGCCATGCCAAAATGATCCAGAAGATCTCAAATGTAGCGTCGTTGCGATAAGAACAGACAATTTGAGTTTGGAATGATCTCAATCCCAAGAAAATAACTCGGAGTGCCCAAATTTTTTAGAGAAAACCGTGTGGATAAAGCTACCATGAACTGCTCGAGATGAGTATTTGAACTTCCAGTGAGAAGTAGATCGTCCACATAAACAAGAAAATACATGATGACTCGATCCTTGTGGTATATAAAAAGAGACGAATCATTGGTGCTTGTAGTAAAACCATACTGGAGAAGGTAGCTCTGAAGTTTATTGTACCATGCTCAAGTTGCCTATTTCAAACTATAGATAGCCTTCCGAAGTTTGCACACGTGAGTAGGATAATCCGGATGAACAAATCCAGGTGGTTGTTTCATATACACAGTTTCCTGCAGATGTCCTTGTAGAAAGGCATTATTGATATGCATCTGATGTAGTGGGCAGGCAGATGAAAGTGCAATAGTAAGAACCATTTTTACCATTTGATGTTTGATTACCAGAGAAAAAGTTTCCTTGTAGTTGATGCCAGGACATTGATTGTATCCTTTTGCTACCATCGAGATTTGTATTTATCAACTGAACCATCTGGTTTCCTTTTGGTTCGAAATATCCATCTGCAGCCAACCCGAAGTTATGAATATCGTACCAGACCTGGTATAAGATTGGGTTCTGGTATAGTACTGCACCATTACCAGTCAATACCGGGTACCGTTTCGGATAATTTTTTAAATTTATAAAATAGTCCCTAAATTTTTTTAAAATTTGCAAAATAGTCCATTTGTATATTGTACAGCTATATACTGTATACTTTACAAGTTTACATTAACCCTATTTCTAAAAATTATAATAATAAATAATAATCACAATTAATAATTTAATAAGCAGTCAATTTTAATAATTGCCTTTCTATATAAATATGATGTAATTTGAACTCTTTCAATTTAGGTTCTTTTTTGTTTGTGTTGAAACAAATTATTTTTAGTTCAACTAATGGTAATGTAATTGCACTTACAATTACATGTCATTTAGCATAGCATGAATGGATCTTTTTATGAATATGATGTCATTTAGCAAAGCATGAATCACTCACCTTAATTTTTTGTTTTTATTTTTAATTATGTTTTTATTTTCAAATTTAATGAACCAAACATTTAGTGAACCAATTTTAAAAATTCAATGTGAAGTTGTGAACTAATAAACCAAACCAACCAATAAACCAAACGATTAACTTAACCACAATACATTGCATTGCAATATCTGACTTTCAATTCTGTTTAACCAAACAAATGAACCAAATTTTCTGATTCCCAAACATTCGGCTATAACAATTTCATTACCAAATACTACCCAAATCAACCACAACTTTCATTGCCAAAATCAAAACCAACCTAACAAATTTCACACCTCTGTCCACATTTACCATAAATCCTTCACAAACAGTTATGGATTAATAGCTCCAAGTCTCCAACACAATCAATTAACCACAAATCTTCACAATTTCATTCCTCACAAGTCACAAATTACAACAACACAAACAACTAACAAAAGCATTCTAACAAAAATTGAAAAAAAAACACTCCCAACAAACACAAATTTATAGTCGGATTCACTCTTGGGTCGGGTCTAGATATGGGTATTATTCCCAGATCTGTTGGATGATGCGTCTGTGGTCGTTGGAGACCGTCGG
>JANIIA010000005.1:62442375-62460122 GCA_027478495.1 Erythroxylum alaternifolium
CTAATAATATGCATCACAATTTAGATTGTCCAAATATATCTTCCTCTTCTGTTCTATCCACCTCAATGGCAACTGTTAAGGTTCAAGGTATAAATCTTCTTAGCTATATTTTTTGTACTTTTCTATTATTATTGGTCCTCAAAGTGATAAACTTTTTTATAAATCTTTTTAGGGATAAACCATCATTGTTCTCAGTCAAAATTAGCATGCTTAAAGAATTGTCCTGATGAACCTCTATAGCTTCCTTTTGTTCCCAACTGTGAGCATTGTGATGTAAAAAGATTCTATTTAGAATCCCCATCATGTTTTTGTTCATCAGGAGAGATTTCCCTTGTTGCTCGTTAAACGCCATATACTCTAAAACGATTATTTATTAATGGTGATGAAGAGTTTAAGCATTTCAGGAAGAATGTTTGTCATATAAATTTAGTGTTCAAGGTCAAGATTATCATTTCCTTGATAGTTTAGTTTTGATAACTGATAGAATGTCTGGTATCTAACTCTATTGTTTGATATTGATGGGGAACTTAGAAGAAGGACAAAATACTATGATAAACTTCGTGAGGATACATTAAAATTGATTATGACAGTCCTAGAACATAATCCCTATGCTAAGTTCTTTAAGAGTCTTAAGGTCATTCCGACACTTGACAATTGTACAATAGTCTTGAGGTGTTATCCTAGCCTTGATCAATGTGTATATAATCTTCCTACTGCATCACAAGTAGCTACTATATGGATTGAGGTAGATGATGAAAGGTTGATAAATCTCCACACATCCAAGTCTATAGTCATCTACGCATAAGTTATAGAATCCAATCCCTTCAATATCCTCTTTTATTTCCTCGTGGTAAATTGGGATGGTATCGTGGAATTAAGCGATTGTTTTTAAAGAGAATCAGCAACAATGCTTCAAATGACGGATGTGACATTAATTTCAATTCTTTTGTTGATCTATCTAATTTGTCTAATATGGAGAATACAAGTAAGTTTTTGTTTTCCTATTTCATTTTTATGGTGTTATCTAACCTTGTCCTTTTATTTATTCGATTTCTTAGTACAATTTTTAGTTGTTGGTCAAGAATTCTGTGAAGATGGCATTTTTTTGCTAGAGAGTACTATTATTATAGGCTTCAAATAAGAGAACATGATCAGTCAATATTGCTCTATAGCGTAAGGCTACTTTAGTAATTTGTTGTGGGTGCTTATATAAAGATTGAAACATCTAGACTCGATTTCTATAGAAAGAGACAAAATGAGATAAGGACAGAGATATTGTAGGGTGTTTTTGATAATATTTTCATCGGTTAGAATGAAGGTTATTAAATTGGTCATCGAGTAGTGCTCCCAGCTTCGTTTGTCGATGGTCCAAGAAATATGAAACATCATTATCTTGATGCAATGGCTTTAGTATAGAAGTATGGTAAACTTGAAATTTTCCTCACCATGACTTACAACCCAATTTGGAAGGAGATTTAGGAAAATCTTGAGTTTCATAAAAAGCCACAAGATAGGCCTGATTTATTGGCTAGAATTTTTAGAGCTAAATTTGAGATCCTTAAAAATGAACTAATCAAGAAATAGATTTTTGGAGAGGTTATCGCATATGTTTATGTTATTAAGTTCCAAAAGCATGGTTTCCTTTATGCTCATTTGTTGCTGATGCTTAAGTTGCATTCTAAATTACTTAACCTAGAATCTTATTACTAAATCATATCTGCTGAAATACTAGAACCTATTAAAAATTGATGGTTATATTCTCTTGTCATTAAACACATGACCCACAGTCCTTGTGGTCATACGAATAAAGACAACCATTGCATGGGAAATGGTGTCTGCAAGAACCATTTTCCTAACATTTTTGCTCTTTTTACTTTCCATGGTGAGGATAGTTATGCATGTTATAAAAGGAGAGATGATGGCCGAAAAGTAAAGATTTGTAAGTATGAAGTTGATAATAGATGGGTGGTTCCTCATAGTCTGTATCTTTTACTTCTTATTAATTTCCACATAAATGTTGAAATATGTTTTACTGTTAATCTTGTTAATTACTTGTATAAGTATGTCTTTAAGGGCTATGATCTTGTTAATTTTAGTATTGTTGATTAACAGACCAATGTTGATATTAATGAAATCAATAATTTCCAAGAAGGTTGTTAGATTTTGCCTCCTAAAGTTTTTTAGTGTATATATGAGTTTCATCTAGCAGGGATGAGTCAATTAGTTTATGTGCTTCAGGTTCATCTTCTTCTTAAACAACCAATCTCCTTTGACAAAAATTCATATTTGTCCTATTTGTTGAAAAAATTGACTTCTCAAGAACAATCTTAACTAAAATTTTCAAAATGAATTCGACAAATAAAAAAGCTGAAGGGATGAAATGTTTGTGTAAAGATTTTCCAAAACATTTTAATTGGACCTCAAAAATAAGAACATGGTCAGAAAGGAGTTGAAGGAAAGTTATAGGAAGGTTGGTTACTGTTGGCCCTAAAAAAGGAGAGAAGTATTACCTAAGGTTATTACTTATGCATATTAAAGGGCCAACATCATTTGATCATTTGTGGATTGTTAATGGTGAAAAAACAAGTTGTTTTAAGGATATTTCACTAAAATAGGCTTGCTAGCGTCTGATTCTTATATAGAACAAACTCTAGAGGAGGCTACTTTATTTTAGATGCCAGCTTCCCTTAAACTTTTATTTGCTACACTCCTGTTATATTGTTCACCGACGAATCCTGACCAACTTTGGGAAACATTCAAAGACTATCTTTGTTCTGATTGCCAGCATGCTTCCTCCTATAATGCATATACATCCGAGGACGTTACAAGGATGACCCTCCAGGATATTAATAGATCCCTATAACAAATAGGGAAGAGCTTGAGTGATTATCAATTTGCTAAATATAATTTTACAGTTGATTATCATGAGCATCTTACTAGAGAAATACAAAGTGAGAAAAATATACACATTGATCTAGAAGATTTGTTATTGCATTCAAGGTTGAATAGGGAACAAAAATAAATATTTGATTTAATTTTAGAATCAAATTTTGACTCAAATGGTAGCAACTTTTTTATTAATGGCCTAGGTGGAATTGGTACAACTATTTTGTACAGAGCGCTTCTTGCAATTTTATGACCACAGGGCCATGTTACAATTGCTATTGCGATCAGGTGTTGCTGCATTGGTCCTTCCTGGTGGTAGGACACTAGGAAGGACCAATGCACTCAACATTTTAAGATCCCACTTGATTTTTCGAATAATAAAGTTTGTCAGTTAAGTAAGCAGAGAAATATTGCAAAACTGACATACTACTTCGTTGTTTACAAATTCATTCCAGTATTTGTCATGCTCAACAATATTCAGTATTAGAAAAATAGATAAAAATGCTAATTTGTGACCATAAGATCACATTTTCAAACCACTAAAACAACCTTTTTATAAAAATATAAAAAAAGTTGAGTATATTATGACCTTCCTTCTTTAGACCCTTATAACACAAGAGCCTTATGCACTAGATAAGATGACTTTGTTTGTCAAGTTCAACACATTTTTAAAGGGAATGATGATCAATTTTTAATTACTAAATTGAAAGTTTTATAAAAGTTGGAACTGAATTTAAAAAGTTTTAAAAATTAAGCATTTTTAGATTTGTTATCCCAAAAATTTATATCAAAATATAATTATAAAAATATATCACTAAATTGAGTTTTAATCAATAATTTTAAAATCGGAGATAAAATGACTAAAAAGTCCATTGATTTAATAAACTATTAATTGTAGTACAAATAATTAAAAATATATTATTAGTTATATAAATTTAAAATTATAAATAATAACATAATAAATTAAAAGAAGAAAATATAAATAAAATAAATTTAGTAAATAAAATATTTCATGAAAAATATATTATTAGTAATATAAATTCAAATTATAATGAAGAAGACAATATGTTGGACTTGTTTTCTATTAATTGAGGGTATAATGGAAAATAATAATTATCAGAAGGTCATTAATGGAAAGTAGAATTTCTACCGCAGAAACACGTTCCTACCGCAACCCTCTTTCTACTTATTGATTTCTGTAGTCACACTACACTTTCCTCTGACCTCCGGTTGTATACCTGCAGATCTAAACATGTGATTGCGTTTGGAAACTATGGTAAATAATTACTTATCCCTATCCTACCGTAGATCTAAATGCAGCCTTATATTCAAATTGAAACTAACAAGAGTCAGATATTGATAAAAAGTGTTGGTTAAGTAGGGGAGTTAGGAGTTCGCTACATACCTAATCTTCTTTTTTAAAACAAATTAACTAGCTTTTCTGATCTATTTTTCATCTTGATTTTCTTAAACGGTCCAGTTACATTTGTTCTTCCTAAGTTCACTATCCATAACACTTGCAATAAATGTGTGAACTATTTCCATAATTTTAATTAATTAACTAATTAATTATATTTTATATGTGCTAACTATATTTTTGCCAATAAATCAATTTATTAGAAAAAGCAATTAAAAAAAGACATAAACCAAGTGTAAGTTAGAAACTACAATGTTTTCTTCATTATTCATTATGCACTATCTATATGTGTTTTTACGTGTGTGTGAGATGGAGAGATAGAAAAAAAGTGATTTTGACAACTTATTCATGGAGAAAACATACTATGTAATATATAATATGTGGAAAGTGGATTGGAAATATACAATAAAATGGTCATAACAATGTTGGCATTTTGGTGCATGTCACACAAGTTATTTCTTTTTTTGAATTTCATTAAACACATATAATTACTAAATTGATAAAAAATGAAATAACTCTGCAAATATATTACGAAAGAAAAGCCAAGAATTTACGAATACTGGGTAAATGAAGCTTAAGTGTCACACCTGTGAAACCTTTTCCTTTTTAATTATTTAAATTTTAATTTTTTAAATAAAATTTATGAGATAAAAATTTTAATTTAAAAAATTGACGCAGGTTAGTGGTAGGTAACAGCATCGAAATTTTGGATGACGACACGTTGGGGAATCTGGGACTTTTAGGCAAGATTATGGATGGAGACATGACAAAGGATGGTAGTGGTATGGTCTCTATGTTCCAATAGTTTTGTGTGTTTCGTTGATGCAACTTGTTCTTTGTAAAGGTTTTTAACTCTTCTGTGATTTCCTTTTGTAGTTTATCATCAGATGGTGATGACTGTGGTGATTTATTTAAGGTCTTAACACATGTAAATACTTGGGTTGTATTCCATGTATAATATCAATTACTTCCACGAATGTTGTAAAATGACTGTAAACTTCAGTGTCATTTGCATGGAAAAAATACTTAGTCCTACTGTTGATATTTGTTGGTGGAAAACATTTTCTACTGATACAAACCTCCATTTTTGGCTTCCTGCACACACTAATAGCAACATATTTCTTTTACAGATGACTATTATTGATGCTTATGTCAACGGGAGAAGGATTAATCCACTTAAAAAACAAGTCACAACTGTTCCTTTGTTATCCTCTTTACCCATTGAAGACATTGCACATAGCATAAATGGCACTGCTTTTATTCTTAAGGCAAGTTCATATTATTAATTTCTGCTTCTTTTTGCTAATTTTTTCCCTCATCAATTTGTGAAGAGTTTGAAGTAATTAAGAGCATTAGATCATGATAGACTGGTAATAATCTCTGGCAGGGTGGGGGAGAGCCTGAGGTCCCTTTCACCCTCACTTTCTCCAAGATCAGGTTCTACCTCCCACATCTCAACTTCACTCTCGAAATTAACATCCTCATGCTCCTCTACTACACCCTCAACATCTACTTCCCCTTCACCCTCACCCTCATATCTTAGCTCTCCCTTAGCTTCATCCTAGAGAAAGCAACATCGTAATTAAGAGAAAGCAACATCCAACCTACTGTATGTTGAGACCTGATACGTAGATTTATAATCCTGTCAAAAATCAATTTCCCCAAAAGCAAAACAATATAATCAAGCCAAATGTATCATAGCAAAGCAAAAGGAATGCAATTAACATAGTATTTCCCAATTCTCCGAAACAATTGATCAAAGGCTCAATCTTTCCATCCTCAAATCAAAAAAATCAACCCTAAGAAAAATACCCACATTCTGAAATCCTCAAAATACCAAAGAAATCAAACTTATATGAAGTAACAACATCATATACACGAACACAAACATGAACAAACACTGGAAAGAAGTAGGGAAACGAGAATGCGGGTCTAAATAGGGGGGTTATAGAGACATAATTGGGCCAGGGATTGGATTCGGGCTTAGAATTGATTTCTTCCTCTTCTTTGGACTGATCGTCGAAGAGGTTCTGCATCATCTGGTGTAGATATTACAAAGGTTCTAATATGAGAGTTTAGACCATTAGCAACCAAAAGCTTCATTATGATTTGAGAATCAACAAAGAATAAAAGCTTCTTTTCTATTTTCTACTAATTTAGTAACTTACAGGTCTTTTGATTAAGTTTGTTAGGATGAAAAAATAAATAATACTCATGCATATGATAAGTCGCAATAAAATTATTTAAATTTAAGTTAAAAATAAAAATTACGATTACACATAAAAATTAAGGTAATTATATACTCTTCACTCAATATTAAGGCCTACAATGCTAAGTTTGAATTAGCAGAAGATGATTTGCCTGCACAATCGTTTGTATGCTAAAGAAATAACCATTGAGAAATTGAATATAGAATAGTATTTTAAATTTTATTTTATATATTTAGTATTTATTATTTAGTTATTGTAGCAAAATTAATAAATACTTGTACACTGTAAATGTAACATATTAAAATTTTGAAAAAATTTACATGATAACTTTTGAAGATTGTTAAAAATAAATATATGCATATATAATATTGTCTTTAAATATTTTTTGTGCGAAAACATCTATTATGATCATATTGAATGAATAATAAAAATATTTATTTTAAGTTGAATATAGAATAGTATTTTAAATTTTATTTTATATATTTAGTATTTAGTTATTATAGTGAAATTAATAAATACTTGTATAATGTAAATGTAACATATTAAAAAATTTTAAAAACTTTTACATGACAACTTTTGAAGATTCTTGAAAATAAATATATGCATGTAAAATATTGTCTATATATATTTTTGGTGCAAAAAATCTATTAGAATCATATTGAATGAATTAAAACAAATATATTTATTTTAAATTGAATATAGAATAGTATTTTAAATTTTATTTTACATATTTAGTATTTAGTTATTATAGCGAAATTAATAAATACTTGTATACTGTAAATGTAACCATATTAACAATTTTAAAAATTTTACATCATAACTTTTGAAGATTCAGATACATCGGGAACGCTCTTGAGGTATTCTTGGATTGTCACAAAAGAGTTATATCGAAAAGGTACTTAAAAGGTTTGGCATGCAAGATTGTAAACCAGGTGATACCCCTGTGTCTAAAGGAGATAAGTTCAGTTTAAGTCAATGCCCCAAGAATGACTTTTAAGCTAAGGAAATGCAAAAGCTACCTTATTCTTCGACTGTCGGAAGTCTAATGTATGCTCAAGTTTGTACGCGTCCGGATATTACATACATTGTTGGAATGCTAGGGAGATATTTAAGTAACCCGGGATTGGATCACTAGAAAGCAGCCAAACGGGTTATGCGATACTTGCAAAAAACGAAAGATTATATGCTCACATATAAAAAATCGGATAAGCTGGAGATCATTGGTTATTCTGATTCCGATTTTCCTAGATGCCAAGATAGGAGGAGATCCACTTCGGGCTATATCTACCTGCTTGTTGGAGGAGCTATTTCCTGGAAGAGTGCTAAGTAGACACTTATAGCTTCTTCCACCATGGTAGTGGAGTTTATAGCGTGCTATGAGGTATCCAACCACGGGATATGGTTACGAAACTTTGTCACGGGGCTGCGCATTGTGGACTCTATTGAAAGACTACTTAAGTTATTTTGTAAAAATAACTCGGCAGTGCTATATTCCAATAACAATAGGAGCTCGACAAAGTCGAAGCATATTGACATCAAGTTCCTAATTGTTAAAGAGAGAGTTCAGGGTAGACAGCTGTCTATATAACACATTGGATCAAACTACATGATTACGGATCCGCTTACTAAAGGAGTCCCACCTAAGATCTTTCATAAGCACATTACTCATATAGGCGTTGCATCTTTTCAGGATATATAGTTTCAGTGAGAGTTTGCATTGTAGATGTTTTTCAGATTAGACATTTTTCACTGTCATTTTGGATACTGTTTTTGGTTAAGTTGTTCGAGGTTATTTTTAGTTTTAAGATATTTGGTTTATTTTATCTCTGAACTTATTTAAAATTGATCTCACTAAAGCATAAGGTTGGACCAGTTAGAAATAAGCATGCAAATATCATGCTGCTTATAATTTCCATACTACACATCCATGCTTGATCCATGTCATTTGGTTATATCAGCATATATGATCATTGATGGGTCCAGTTACGTAAATTGTAGCGAAACACGCTTTGATCCTATGTTGGTATGATTGATGGATCAGGTTGTCTAGGGATGCATACAATAATGATAGCAAAATTCTGAGTACTCATAAGGTTAGTGCATAATTTTAAGGTAACACATATAGCCCAAGTGAAAGATTGTAAGAATTTTTAATCAAACATTTGAGCTTATATGTGTATAATTGCGTATAAAGGCTATCATATAAAGTCGAGCCCAATTAATTAAAGTGGTATAATATGATTATCGTATTTTGGGCCTTATGTATCTATTTTAAGTGGGGTTTTATATGTGTAAAGACTGGGTTATAATTTCTAGTTTTATGATGAGCCAAATTAGAAATTAGATTAGGATTTTACTCTAATAAAAGTGGTTATGGTCTTTAAATTAAACGTACACATTCTTCTTGAAAGCCAAACCAAAGCTTTATGAATTAAAAGACAATAGAAACGTTATTGAAAACCATTAAAAAAAAGATTTGAATCCACAAGACTACCGAAACATAATCGTAGATGCCAATAACCAAATCCAAAAAGAAGAAACAAAATATACTCCAATCGTATGGAAGACAAAATAAAACAACTATTCTTGATGACCCAATTATGAACAAAACTCTGATACCACTTGTTGGTCTTTAATCTCTTTAAAGCCAGGATCCGTTCATATCAAATCATAAAAAATTAAATAAAAGCTTAAGCATACCAGAATCTATTGTGAAATTTGCACTAGAAGCTTGCGGTTTGTCTTTCAAATTAGAACGTAGCGTTTTCAGAGTTTTTCCTAACTATCTGTTTTCTTTCTGATGATAGGATGTCAGAAAAAAGAAGAATGTGTACATTTAATTTGGGGATTATAACCACTTTTATTAGGATAAAACCCTAATCTAATTTTTAGTTTGACCCATTATAAAACTAGAAAGTATAACCCGATCTTTACACATATAAAGCCCACATTTAAAATAGATATATAAAGCTCAAAATACAATAATTATATTAGACCACTTTAATTAATTGGGCTCAACTTTATATGATAGCCTTTATACACAAGTATATACATATAAGCCCACGTGTTTGCGTAAAAATCCTTACAAATGGTGATCATCGTAACTTGGCAATTAATTAATACATTGGATCTTAGTAGACTCTATCTTACGAGCCGCCCTGATTGGAGCCTCTCCAGTGACTTTAAGTTTCTCTACGGGCATAGCTTGGACATTGGGACCGAAGATGAAACTCTGCTCACACTTGTTTACAGTCAATCCATTTTTTTCTTAACTAGGTTGCGTAAATCTCTCTCGATTGGTTTCCGTGCAGACAAACGAGGCTAAACCAGGCTCTTTAGCGCACTTTCAACCTTTTTAGCACGCTTGAGTTTGTGAGATTGATCCTACAAAGCCAACACTTTAGAAGTTAAAAACTCCAGTCCTAACTTAAAAAATAAAACCATTTGTTTTGTTAATCAGTTAGATAAGCTCAATATGCTAAGAAGGTCGCTTGGAATAAATTTACTTCAACTGGATGATTTATTAGTAGTTGGTAGCTTCAATAGCTTCTCAAATGAGTGATCTAGATGGGGAAATGAGAAGAATCTTCCACTATTATTATGATATTTTCATTAACGGAAGGTAGTGAAACATTCAAAATTAAAGTGCATTACCGACCGAATGTTGAGGAGGAATTGGATAGAAATCCAAACTAACATAAAAGTGAAGATATAGTCTGGTTTGACATTGTTACTTTTACTAGTTATTGGTAGATAGCTGTATGATTAAGCCATCTTAAATACTTTTCTCGTACCGATAAGATATTGTGCTTCCCTTGTAATGTAAATGGATTTATTGGGCCTCAACTTATGATAAGCACCTTTCCACGTAAATTCTTCACCAACAAAGACAACGGACAAATTTACAAGCCCTCTCCAAGGAAAGCAGGAAATTCCCGGAATCATCTTCGATTACTGAACACTGGAATATGAAATTCATTTTACATTTTATATTTGATGATTGGAAACATTAGTTGACTCTTTCATTTATTCACTGTTTTTCATCTCCTATGCCTGTTTGATGAAGTTTATCCAAAAAAAAACAAAAAACTGTATTCGTGTATTTAGTCCCTGCACTTCTTCAGTATCCGTAATAAGTATCTTTGACAAGTGAGGGCTTAAACATTCATCAACTTAATCAAATAATAATATAAAATTATGGATTATAATTAGCACAAAAAATCGTTTTCTTTGGCAACCAGATGATTAGAATTTAGACCAGACATTGTCAATAGATGCTGTGCGCGACCCTGGAACATGGAGAGAGTGCCACAGCGGAAAAAAGTGTACGCACGCGCTTTATGACTGGGTCTTCTATGTTGAATACTAGGTCCAAAACCAAAACTCACAAGTCTTTTCGTTTTTCAACCTTTTGAATTGTCAACCTTTTACCATGCTTAAAGACTATATATATATATGTCGAACTACTACTTTTTTCTCCTCACAACATCTAGTATTTCTCCGGATCGACCAAGAATAGAAAGAGCGATCATCGTCGTCGTTAATATTGCTCAACTAGTTTTCCCAAGTTCCTGCAACTTTTCTACTCATGCAAGGAAGCGATTTAACTCAGTTTTCTGAAACAGCCGCGACCAGTTTTCCTCAGCCTGTGAGACCTGTTAACAGCTATTATGTGGAACCTGCAGTGTCGCCTCCGATTGCATACCCCTATAACCCTGAACAAACGGCTATGTTTCAGTCCTTGAGGTCAGAACAAAGATTCTCGGGAGCAGTTTCAGACACATATTCTCAGGCAGATGCTAACGCAATGAACACACAAGGAAAAGAGACAATAGAGGAACTTTTGAGAGCAATCTTGGAATTGTATGAAAAGCTTCCAGAAAGTGTGAGGAGCGAAGTGAACTTGGAGAAATTTCATGTTCCAAGCAACTTAACGAAGGATTCGACGACCCACCGTGGTGTTGAAGGACCATTGGAGGATTTGTCGCATAAGCTCGAGCGTTTCAAAATAAGAACCGTACAATTGGGAGGCGTTGTCAAGGAGGAAGACAAACCACTATGAAGTATAATCATGGATCGCGTATTCAGTAAATCATGCTGCTGCTGAATTAACGACTCACTTCCCCTTTGCTTTTCTTTTTCTTTTTCCCTTTTGGACAGAGTAGACTTTGTTAAATACGCTGTCGATTCTTTGGTTCATTAGAAGATGAAAGAGAAATCAGTTGTTCTCCTTGTTAACCTTAAACTAAATCTAGTTATTTCTATAATCATGGTAATTTTGTGCAGTTAAAAAAATCAGTCAAGTGATTTACAAAGAATCATCCATAATTCACTTCTACTTTTGTTTACGGTATATCACAAGGATTTGAAACTTAATTTGTACATAAAACCTACATGTAAGTTTTATCTCCTTGCACTAAACTAAATTCTTCTAAAACATATAATGATGTAATATCTTTATGGGATTTTAAATTACTACATTGCTTTTGATAAGTCATAATCATGGTCCAACAAATAAAAGAACATAATATAGCTTAAATAAGAGTAATACTAAATTTTTTTTTTACTGAATCAATATCCATAAACAAAATGCTGAACTTGTGAGATGTAGGGAAAAGGTTTACCATTTTTCCATTCATTTTCATTTGCACAAATTATGGTTTTAAAAGTAGTCAGAATGAATTTGTAAACTCCAATGATAGGGGCACAAAACAATTTAGTTAGGTATTCGCTTTCTCATCACGCAAGCTCCTAACAGTCATATCTATCTTTCAAATATTATGGATGTTTCTCAAACAAGTTGTAAGTAAAATAATTATATACCAGAACACTTACTCTTTAATGAGTAGACTTGGTATTTCCTCCTTCCCTTCAAAGCAACTGTTATAAGTTTTGACCTTCCAGGAACGCTTCATTCATGCTAAAAATTGTGCTTCAAGCTGCGTCTCAGATTAAGCCACAGATTATTACATTACTACTACAATAGCCTTCCTTCTGTTTGGAATATAAAGGTTTTCAATGCGTAGTCGCAAACGTATATTCTCAGCAGTTCAGCTGCCTAACTGGGGTTTCATTTTCACATAAATCAAGCTAAATATGCCACTCAGAAATCACAATTCACGGCTACTACGTTTTGCTCATCTTTCAACAGCTATTGCGAAGCATGAACTCTGGTTCTAACTCACCTCATGCTATAAATCTAATCCCCATGCTGCTGACTCCATCCACGAGACCCCTGTACAACTATAGTTCATGGAGCCACAAACCTGGTATGTCTTCTGGTTACGGAGCTCAGTATCAGATATACGAAAGTGGTCTAATGCAATGACCTCAGATCAGAAGAACGTCCCGGCCTTTCCACCACCTCCAGCCACCGCTGAGAACAACGGAATGAATTGGGAAATGATGAATATGTCAACTACTGCCAGGCATCGGGGCTACTCAGTTGGCTATAAGGACACTAAGTCCCGTGGCATTAGTGGAGCGATAGAGGAAGATTTTTCAGGCAAGCTTGAGCGGTTCAAAATAAGGAAATTAAGGGCATATGAGGTTGTAAAGGAAGAAAAGTCTGACAAATGATTTGTCTGTATAATTATATTCAAGTGTCTGGTAACCTAATCAACTAGCCTACATGCTAACCACATGTATATGATCTGTTTCTTCTTTTCTGTGGCGTCATAACATGGTGGCATCCAGCAGAACTGCATATGCATGTCAATAAAACTGGAAAATTATTATAAGAATTTCTTTTTCTGATTCCTGGAACCGTGCTTTAGTTGTTACAAAATTGACATAGATATTAAAAGATCAATTACTTATCTTGTATTTTAAAATAAAACACAATTTTATTTAAACAAAACCTTTTGATTTCAATGTAAAATTCAACCACAGTTGATTGAAACAATCCTCATTCAAGTGTTAAATATGAATCCAAAGAGCATCCTTCAATAATTTTGGTGATTCAATTTTCCAAATTGAATCATGGGCGTGAGCCAGAATTGTTTTTACTTATTAAGCTTAGCCAAGTAATATATATACTAAATTTCTAATCATTTCAATTATAAGTTGTCATTTTTCCAAAACTTTGATTTTTCTCTTATTATCGTTTTTAAAACTTTGGGAAAAATTGCTTTTATGCAAAGAAGTACCTCAAAGTGGCCGAAGGAGTTCCAGCCCACGTGAGGCCTTGTCAAGCAGAGAAGTCAGGTGTCTCAATCCCTTGGTTGTGTCAAAGAGTTGGACTTATTCGATGTTTAAATAATTATGGACCGGATCAGATAGAGGAACTTAACCCTTCAATTTTCGCCTAATTGGCTATTTGGTCTTTGAAATGTTAAATCCATAGCTAGAATTTGGTTAGGCCGAAAAGCGAGTCCATTACTTTAATCTGCTTTTTCCCTGGATATGATAAACCTCTAAGTAGCATCACATATTAAATTTGAAGTACAGTACAGTACATATTCATAAATTTTCAAAATTAGAAATAATAGATTAAAGAAAAGTAAACGCTCCACGACTGTGATGAGTCAAACGACAAACACTTTTTGTTTCTCAAAGCCAGTCTTTCCAGTTGCAATCTAGCTTAATTACTTACACAAAGTAAGTACTACAGGCATCCAACATCAGGCTACAAAAGAAAGCCACTGTTCTTCCCAAGTAAGGAAAAAATTAATCATTCAACTAAACTCGCTGCTTGGAATAAAATATTTTGTGTCGAAGCCTCCAAGATCCCAGGTTACCTAGGTTCATAAAGCATTACGTTGATTTTTTTTAATCAAACTGGTGAAATTTATTCTCCGCACTAAGTAAAATTAACTTTAGGATTAAATTCGATTTGTAACGAGGTAGTTGTTTCATGGCTGGATCATTTCATTATCTACTTTCAGTAATAGAAAGAGGTAGGGCACTAAAAAAAGCTGACAACAGTCCATGTCATCTGTACTGATCAATAGTAGAAGCATATATATAGCTTGCGAATCTTGTGGTGCTTAACCCCTTTTAGGTAGTCCTAATTATTGCATTATGCACAATTATCATTGTCTTTGACTGTGTCCACTGATGGAGTCGCGTGTCCTGTCCCTTGACACATTGATAATGTATTTTTTTCTCAACATTCCCCGCTATATATGTACATCGGTTACATCGGTCTAATACAAATTGTCTCTGAAAAGATATGTCAAATTAACTCACAGTGAAGCATCCATTTTGTTTCTTAGTAATCTTGTCTTGGATGAAGTGACGTTTTAGCCATTGAAATTGCTGATCAAATGGGAATTAAAATGTTGGTTGAATATTAATAAACCTCCAAGGATGGCCTTAATCCTGCTTCCACTATTCTAGATCTTGCAAATGCTCACTGCTACCACTAGACTTGCCCAGAAGGCCTAGAAGCTGAATGCTACAGAGCTTGTTACTAGTATGGCAATAAATCCGGCTAAGCGTCTATGGTCTCAGGTAGTGAGTGATACTATGTCAAAGTTTTACAAGCTAACTTTTTCTCACCTTCTGCTGATTCAGCTTCATCAAGGCTGCAGCTGGTTCCTCCACCAAAGAAGGTGCCACAACGAGGTGTAACCAAATGGTCAAATATGCTTATAGAATCCTTTGTTGATAAAAGAGTCACCTTTCTAGTCATACACTCTTGGGTTTTAAGGAATTCATCTAAGTCTGGTTTAGAAAACTTATTGCTTAACAATAATGACCTTTTTTTATTCAGATTTTCAGATGCCCAGAATATGCAAAAGTTACTAAAAGGGGGGCCTTATCACATTATAAGGAAACCTCTGTTGCTAGTGAAACAAATGCTACGCCTAATTTTTGAAGAGATTAAGCAAAGACACATTTTGTTATGGATTAAATTCCACAATCTTCCCCTAGTATACTAGATCATAGTTGGTCTAAGCCATCTAGTTAGTGCGATAGGATGCCGCCTCTGTTTGAATGAACAAACAGCAACACTAAGATGGGTAGGTTGTGCAAGGATTTATGTGGAGTTAACCTTTGATAAAGATTTACCCGAAGTATTGCTAATAATAAGGCTTGATTAGTAAAGGAAATTAATAGAAGATACCATTCAACTTAGCTATCAATGGAAACCACCTAATACAACAAAAAATGGTTTGAAAAGATACCAGAAGAAGGAATAAATATGATTTTTTGGAAGAGATCCTAAATGCTCAAGCTGGTTCTTTAGAAGGTGTTAAGGTTAATGAACCAAAATCCAATAAGAACGACATAATTCCTTCAGCTGACAACTCCAAGACACCAATTTGAATAATGGAGGAATATAATAGTAGCAGCCCTTCTACTAGGCTCAGTGTGAACAGTCAGGCCAACTTTAGTGGTGATCTCCAAGTACACACTTAAGTTGAACTTCCTAAGGATGAGTTAATTAGTAGGATGACTGGGATATAATGTGAAGCACAGATAACAGTTTAAAGAGGAAATCTACTAAAAAAATAAGAAACAATCCCACACAATAGTAACCTAGAACGTTAAAGGTATGAACTACCTTAAGAAAAAAACATATAATAAAGGATTATCTTAATTTGGATAAATTTCAAATTGTAGGGCTTCTGGAAATTAAAGTTAAGCTATTGAGCTTGCCTTCGTGCAGAGGAATTTTTGGAAAGAACTAGGAAATGATCAAAAATCACCAATGTCATTTCACCGGTACAATCCTAACAGGGGATGACCCTAACAGGATAAGAGTGAATACAGTATCAACCTCATATTAGTATATCCACTTAGAAGTGAATTTGTCAGAGGATGCCTTTGCAATTAATTTTGTGTCTGCCTCGAATTTACAAATTTAAAGGATGCAGTTATAGCATGATTTAGTAATGATAGGGAATTTTACAAATCATCCTTGGCTAGTAGTAAGAGATCTAAACTACATACTATTCTCTCATGAAGCATAAAGAGAGAGGCTAAGTGAGAAATACAAGAATGAGGATCTAAGAATTGCTTATCAATTGCCCATCTTAAAGATTTTAATGTCGGTGGACCTTCTTCACTTAGTCAAACAAGCGAACAGTTAGTTGGTTAATTCAAAAGAAATTGTGTTGAGCCTTTGTCAATACTGCATGGCTATTTACGTTTAAATCAAGTTCTAGGTTCTTTAACAAACCTCTTTGTTTAGATCATACTCATATAAAGGTGACTTTGGAGACTGGAAGCACTCCTCTCAAAAGGTTGTTTAAGAGGGTGGCAAAATATAGTGGAGGAACATGAAACTTTTAAATTGGAATTGAAGCTCCAATAAATGAGATATGAGCTCAAGTAG
Source organism: Erythroxylum alaternifolium (assembly GCA_027478495.1). Classification (NCBI taxonomy): domain Eukaryota; kingdom Viridiplantae; phylum Streptophyta; class Magnoliopsida; order Malpighiales; family Erythroxylaceae; genus Erythroxylum; species Erythroxylum alaternifolium. The sequence goes on from JANIIA010000005.1 coordinate 62,459,174, forward strand.
TTATTCTTGAAAAATTAAAAACATCAAATAAGCAAGTTCTAAATCCAAAAATGAGCTGATATGCAATTAGACTCTAGTTAATTTAACTCCTAATGATGTTATGGCCAAAACAGGGAAAAAATAGTGCTTGAAGCTTACTTTGAGGCTCTGAACAATCATCACTTTCTACTAAGGTATAGATCCAAAATTAAATGGCTAAAGAAGGGGGCAAAAACCTTAGATTCTACTACACTGCGATCATATACTAGTATAACGGGAATATCATATCATGACTTGTTGAGGATGGTATTATATACAACATGATTTTGAGATAAAGGGCTTAATGTTCAACTGCTTCAAGATTTTTTAGGGTTTGATCAAAGTTGTCCATCAAATCTGTAAGTTATAAACGAATTCATTACCTAAGTTCCCTTATCTATCCTTTTTATGAACTAAATGTAAAGCATGCTTTATTCTCACTTGTACCCGAGAGGGCCCTTGATTTAGACGACTTTAACACCATGTTCTTTGAAAAACCTTTGCACTTAAAGCACTTTTACAATTCTTTTATATAGGAATCATGTTTAAGTGGTTAAACATAACATACATGACTCTTATTCCTATGAAGCTAAACATGAATTCTCTAGGTAATTTTAGGCCTATAACATGTTGTAATGTTGCTTATAAGATCATCTTCAAATTGTTAGCCAATAAGCTCAAAATTGTTTTGGATTCCCTCATAGATAAAAGTCAACAAGCCTTCATAAATAGGAGAAACATGATGGATAATTTGCTTCTAGCCTAGTAAATTTTCAAGTGCTCTAAATATAAGAAAGCATTATGTAACAGCCCAGACCACCGGCTTGCAGATATTGTCCGCTTTGGGCTTGGCTCGCACGGTTTTGTTCTTCCAGACTCACCCCAAACTGGAAAACGCGTCTACAAGGGAGAGGTAACCACACCCTTATAA
>JANIIA010000005.1:62475561-62488682 GCA_027478495.1 Erythroxylum alaternifolium
TTTAAAAACATAATTAAGTCATATGGAATACATGTTTAATGAAACATTCCAACTAGGCTACAATTTGGGGCCTTACACCAAGACAATAGAGCAGTCACTGTAACATTTCCTTTAACCATTTTCCAATCTCACAATTCATATGATGTACATTTCAAGTCATAAAATCTATATCTGTGTTCATACATGCAATTCATAGCTTATCACCATTAGAAAGGTGTTAAAATCACACTTATATAATCCTACTATACACATATGATAAATATATATACAAATCATTTATGTACATGTAAGTTTTCTTTGGAATGCATTATGCTCAATCTTATATTCCAATGTTTAGTCTCCCAATTCACATGTAGTAAGTCTGATTTCATTTATTTCTAGGTGATCGAAAAGTTTAATACACATTCAAAAGGTTCAGATAAGATTTGGTAAAAATAGAAAATGAAAAAAAACTCAAAACATTGCAATTTGAGTTAAACCCTAAAGTGGTTTTAAAGTAGGCAAATTATCAGTCCAGGAACAAATCACAAGACGAAGTCTAGTTGTTCCTTAATATTCATATAGCAAAAGTCAGAACTGTGTTTCGTGGTCTTCTAGAAATTTGTCCATATATGTCTCTAATTTCCAATAAACTAAAGATCAGGTTATTTGGAATCCAAACACATGAGCTGTAGATCAAATATCACACACTATTCCAAAACAGGGGCAACATCAGGTCACCATTTTAGATCTCAATTTCCAACATCATAAAGTCAGAATTAAGTCAGCATCTCTTTTAGAGATTTCTAATTATATGCCTTAGTTTTCATATTCAATTTAAATCACCAAATGTAGAGGTTTGTAGGCTGATTTATAACCAAAACAATGTGACTGGTTCAACAAATCCTAGACAGAATTCAACTACATGATAATCTATTGTCATATTCAACCAATTCTCTATAATATAACACCAAAATAGCACCAAAGTATCATCCAAACAACCATTCCACATCTAAATGAATCATTTTACACATTTAAATGTACACAAATACATAAATTAATTAAGTGAAGTCCCAAACCTTAAAATTGACAAAGTAGGTCTTTTATTGCCTTTCCTTTCCTTCTTCTTTGGCTTTGCTTGACTCACTAACTAGAAACACCAAAAATATACCTCTCAATTCCACTTCCAACCTTATAATTTCATTTCTACATAAGAAAATTAAGAAGAGATAAAGATGAAGAGAAAATCCCTAACTTTTACCTTGATTTCCACCTAAGATTGGCTTGATTTCTTACATAAAAAATAATGGGATGAAGAAGTTGAAATGGAGAGCATAAAAATCTGAACTTAAAACCCCTAAATTTCGTGCATCTCCCCTCTCCATATGCCTATTCCATAACTTTCAAGACTCACATATATGTTTAATTCCGATTGGACACACATGCTTTATTATTATTAGTCACACATGCCTTAATCCAATTGGTCCATGTGTTAACTTTAGAAAAATTGCATATTGGTCCTTCTTCTTCCTTTACTTCCTACATTAGCCTACAATATTAACAATTAATTTCATCCCCCTATATCTTAATTTTCTAACATAATAAATTTCGTACAATTTGGTTAATAAATTTCATGAAATTAAGGGATGTATGCTTAACCTCCTTTACTATATTGGTTAATGGAGGCCCTATACCAACTTTCAAATAAAGGGTCTCCTTGCTTATTCGCCATTTGTTTGGATGTGCTTATTAGAATCACAACTTCAAAGATCAATTTGTCTAGGAGCTTCCAATTCCAATATATATGTAAGAAGCTTAACCTCTTCAATTTAGCTTTTGTAGATGACTTTTTATTTTTTAGCGGTGTAGCTCAGACTTCAATTAAAGTACTTATGGAATTGCTCAATCTATTCAGCTCACTTTCTAAGCTTTTTATAAATATTTAGAAAAGTTGTATGTATGTTTTGTGATTTCTATTCATAAGGCAAAACTTCTATCAAATCATATTAGGTTTAAGCATGTAAGAATTACCTTTTAAATTGTTAGGTGTTATAATCTCGAATAAAGGATAAGATATAAATATTGTCAACCTTTATTTGACGCAATCAGAATAAGAATCAACCATTGGAACAATTAATCAACTATGTGATAAATAGTATATTTAATGGTGTGCTCACTTTTTGTTGCCTTAAAAGCTTATTAAAGACATTGAGAGATCCCACATAACTTCTTATAAATAGGGTTAGTAGATAATAATAAGCGCAGAAAGGTCAAATGGTTAGATGTATGCTTAAACAAAAAAGAGGGAGGCTTAGTCATTACCTCTATTAAAAGCTTAAATAAATTGCTTTTAATAAATAAAATATGGAGGTAATTTATTGATGCCTAATCTATTTGGGTGAAATGGTTGAATACTTACATAATTAAAAGCTAAAGTCTCTAGTCCTTTAGGATGAATGAGTCTAATTCTTTGTCCTTTAATCAAATGCTTAAAATAGGGACATAGTGAATGATGGTATCAGATTCAAGATTAGGAATGGATATAAGGCTTGGTTCTGGTATGAACACAGGCATCCTTTAAGCCCTCTCCATAAAATCTCACACATAGAACATTTAAGAACACTTATCCCTCTAGATGTTATGGTGAATGGGGTCATAAGTGGGGATGAGTGGAGCAGCAGATTCAGAAGTCTTACATGCCTAATGAGAGATACACCTTATTATAATCCATATAAAACCATTGAGGACCAACTAAAATGGAATCATTATTCTTCCACAGTGTTCATAAACAAACCTTTCATGGTCCTCTTTAAACCTTCAGGCCCTTAGGTTATATGGTCGAAGCTTATTTGGTTTACCAATAAATCCAGAAAATCCTACTTCATGTTATGGTTACCTATTAAAAATAGCTTACTAATAAAGGATAAGCTCCAAGGCATAAGCTCCAATGCTACCTGCATCCTTTGTCAACAATCATTGAAAAATGTGCATCATCTATTTCATACATGCAATTTCTTGTCATCATTCTGGAAATACTCCTTAAGTTTTTCTAAACTTAACTTCAAAATTGCCTTTTAGATGGAGTTAATTACATGGTGTGATTAAGTTAGATGCACATAAAAAGGTGATTTAATTAATTTCAAACTTGTTATCAGTTATGGAGATTATGCAATAGTTGGAGATGAATTACATAACCTTTTAAAATAGAAGGCAAGAGAGCTAGCTCTTTATTCATAACACCATCCAATAAATTCGGCTAATGATTATAATTTATGATAATATCTCAAACATGAGTGAGGATTTATTAGTTAATTGAAACTTAACTCCTTAATTTTCCATCTACAATTATGTTTGACACTCTATGTTAACAATTATAAGATTAGTGCTAATGTGCTCAATTGAAACTCTATGTTTCTGAACCTCTTCTTTAACACAAAGTATTTCAATTCCATATGTTTAGCACCTTTCGAATACTTATCATTTTTAGAAAACAAAATTGTTGCGAAATTATCATAATAAATTTTCAATGGCCTGGTAATACTGTCGACTATTGCAAGTCCTTAAATAAAGTTTTCCAATCACTTAGCCTGAACTATGGCCTCAAAGCACGCAACAAATTCAACTTCCATGATGGATGCAACAATTATTAACTACTTCACACTCTTCCATGATATTACACCTCCGGTTAAAAGATATACATAGCCAAATGTAGATTTTCTAGTATCCACATAACCAGAAAAATCTGAATACCCAATTACTTCAAGATGATCGGACCTCCTATAAGTAAGCATGAGATCTTTTATCCCTTGCAAATATCTTAAGACTTTCTTTGCAGCTTTCCAACGATCCAATCTTGTGTTACTTTGGTATCTACCAAGCATACTAACTGCAAAGCTAATGTCTGACCTTGTACACATTTAAGCATACATCAAACCCCCAACAACAGATGCATAAGGAATTCCTTTCATTTGTTTCTGTTCCATACCATTCTTTGGACATTGCATGAGACTAAATTTGTCTCCTTTTTGAATTGGAACTAGAGATGATGAACATTTATCTATTCTGAATCTCTCTAAAACTTTATTAATATATGCTTTCTGAGACAAACCTAATGGTCCTTGTGATCTATTCCAAAATCTTTCTATTCCGCTCACATAGTTTGCCTCTCCCATATCTTTCATTTCAAAGTTGTTAGAGAGAAACAACTTAGTCTCACTTAATAGACCAAGATTGTTAGTTGTGAGCAAGATATCATCAACATACAAAATCAAAAAGATAAACTTACTCCCACTAAACTTCAGATATATACACCGATCAACAATGTTTTCTTTACAACCAAAGGAAGCAACATTATCATTAAACGTAAGATACTATTGGCGGGAAGCTTGCTTTAGTCCGTATATTGACCTTTTCAGTTTACATACTATATGTTCTTTCCCTTCAACTAAAAAAACCCATTGGCTGATCCATATCTACATTTTCCTCTAAATTTCCATTTAGAAAAGCATTTTTTACATCCATCTGATGTAGCTCGAAATCATAATGAGCCACTAGTGCCATGATAATTATGAGAGAATGATTCTTGGAAATTGGTAAGAACGTTTCCTTATAGTTAATGCCATCTTTTGAGTAAAAACCTTAGCAATAAGTCTAGCCTTATAACGTTCAAAGTTGCCATGAGAGTCACACTTTGTCTTAAAGACACATTTACATCCAACTCTCTTACATCATTCAGGTAATTCTACAGGGTCCGAAACACCATCATGTTCCATAGATTTAAGCTCATCTTTCTTTGCATCTAACCATTTATTAGCATTAGCACTATTAATGGCTTGTGAAAATGAAACTGGATCACCATTAATTCCTAAGTTATCTTCCAACTTTTGTAGATAGACCACATAATCATTCGGAATAACATATCTCCTTTCTATTTGGGATCTTCTTAACACTATTTCTTGTGGTTCTTCTATTGTAGGTTCATGTTGACTGTCAAAAGCATGTATTTGTTGCTCTTTATGATTGTTATGCAGTGCAACAATATGAGGAACAACAATTTGAGTAGTGGGAACACAAGTCAAATGGACTTGTATTCTAACTTCCTTAATTTCCATATTTCGTGAAACGTCACTCCTATTAATTTCACCATTCTCAATAAACCTAGCATTTCTAGTTTCAACAATTCTTATACTATGATTAGGGCAATAAAATCTATATCTTTGAGATTTTATGGATAACAAGTGAAATATCTACTGATTGTTCTTGCATCCAGTTTCTTTTCTTGTGGATTATAAATCCTTATGTTTTCCTGTCAACCCCAGACATGTAAGTGCCTTAAACTAGGTTTCCTAGCAGTCCACAGTTTAAAAGGTATCTTTGGAACTACCTTACTAGGAACCCTATTTAACAAATACATAACCGTTTTTTAGGCATAAAACCATAATAATAAGGGTAAAGATGCATTACTTAACATACTTCTAACCATGTCCATTAAGGTTCGATTATGCCTTTCTCATACATCATTTTGTTATGGTGTACCTAGCATTATGTATTGAGCACATATGTCATACTTTTATTGGAATTTAGTGAATGGACCAGGGTGGTGTCCATTTTCATCATATCTTCTGTAATACTCACCACCTATATCAGACCGAACGATTTTCACTTTTCTGTCTAGTTGCCTTTCAACTTCAGTTATATAAATTTCTAAGGCATTCACTACTTGAGATTTCTCATGCAGTAAATAGACATATCTATAACGTGAATATCTCAAGCAGTAAATAGACATATCCGTAACGTGAATAATCATCAATAAAGGTGATAAAGTATTTTTCTTTACGGAAAGAATTAATATCAAAAGGTCCAAAGATATTGATGTATACAATTTCAAAAAGCTGAGTGCTTCTCGTGGAACCTTTCTTTGTGTGTTTTGTTTGCTTTCCCTTAATACAATCCACACAAATATTGAGATCAGTAAAGTCCAAATTTGGAAGAATTTCATTCTTTACTAATCTATCTAGTCTTTCTTTGGAAATATGATCTAAACGCTTATGCCACAAGTAAGCAGAACATTCATTCATGAAACTACGTTTAGTTCTAACTTTATGATGCAAGATTAAAAGAGTTTCAACATATAAATTATCAAGATTCAATTTATATAAACCATCATAAATTATACTAGATCCAATTATACTAGTATGCTTAAACAAATTGAAACATCCATTACCAAACTTAAAAGAGTATCCAGTAACATGAAGTTTAGATAAAGAAATCAAATTCCTAGAAATACTATGTAGATAAAGAGTTTCAAATAAATCTAAATGATGTCCAGTATTCAGGATTAAACGGTAAGTCCCAACTGCTTCCACTAGAACCTTTACTCTGTTCCCCATGAAGACAAACTTCTCATTTGGGTTTGTGGTTTGGATCATAAGGAATCCCTGCATAGTATTAGAAATATGAGTTGTACATCCAGAATCAATCCCATAAGTATTACGTGGAACTTTAGTTAAATTTGATTCAAAACATACATAAGCCTTAAGCTTACCTTTCTTTTTGAACAAACCTTACGTCGTGGACAGTCCTTCTAGAAGTGTCCAGATTTTCCACAGAAAAGACATTTGTTATTGTTTGCCTTCTTCTGGATCTTAACGGAGGACTCATTAATCTTTAGTGGTCCTTTCCCCTTTCTATGTTTCTTATGTACTTTCTTAATAGCTCCTTAATATTTCACAAAATGGATGGAATGATTTCCTTGATTTTTAAGTCTTGTTTCCTCCTGAGCCAACATGCTGTGCAATTCGTGCACATTCCATTTATCTTTCATGGTATTATAGCTCATTTGGAACGGACCATACTTAGATGGTAAATAGTTCAAAATAAACTGTACAAGGAAATTCTCATCCACTTCCATTCCTAAAAACTTAAGTCTTGCTGCAATATTTGTCATTTCAATGACATATTCATGTATAGTATGAGAACCATCAAATTTCATGGTGGTCAAAGTACTCATTAGTGTCCTAGCAAGAGATTTATCAGCTATTTGGAAGCGCTCTTCTACAAAACTCATAAATTCTTTAGCACTTTCAGTTTTAGGAAGAGCTGACTTGATGTTGTTTGCTATGCTCATTCGCATATACATCAAGCTTAGTCTGTTTGATTTTACCTAAACTTTATAATGAGTCTTTTCTTCATCAATGCTATTATCAGTAATAGCAGCAGGCTTCTCAACTTGAAGTGTCAAATCAGGATCCAATACACCAAGGTAAAATTGGACTTGTTCACTCCAGTCAGAAAAATTCAGCCCATTAAATATGGGTACAGACGAAGCTTATGGATGTAAAGACATAGGGACAAAAACTGCAATAAATACATGCCTAACATTAATGCTTTGATTCATAAACTAACATATTATATAGATTCAGATGAAAGATTATGTTAACAATTAAGCACATTAATGTTCTACTTTGGGTGATACATCAATGCACATAATAATCATAATGATGCCAATAGTATTTAACATTATTAGGTAATGATGCATACATTACTTAGAAATATTTATTATCTTTGGATAAATAAGTAAAACTAATAGAGTGTTTACATTACCAATCATATTCATTCATTATAAGAACAACCAATTAACCTTTGGGTAATTCATAAATTTCTTATAATTATGAATTTCAATCTACTCATAGATAAATATCATTTATGACATCAATTTAATGAGAGTGATTGAAAAAATTCTAGGCAATTTAGAACTAAATAAGCTTAAAAGATTTAATCACTTTAGTGATTAACAAATCTAACATAATATTGTTCCAAATTTGATAAATAACATGCACATACTTCATTCTCATTCACCTTAAAAGGTTTTTTTTTAAACATATACATGCGTGATACTGTTCACTTGTATTCCTCTTTTCTTATTTAATAATATCAGCACATTCACTCACGTACACTTATATAAATATATGCACTTCATCTTTCATTGTTTAAAAATATAAATATCATATACGTACACTGTAATAAATGCACGCATTACATCTTTGATTGTTTAATAATATAAATACTATTAAAGTACATTTCACCATAAATGCCTACAGTGTATATTTGTTGTTTAATAATATAAACACTGTTTATGTAAACTTTATCATAAATGCATGCAACGTATATTTTGTTGTTTAATAAGATAAACACCGTTTACGTGAACTTAACAAAAATGCATGCGCTCTTCTTTGTTATGGTTTAATATTATTAACATCATGCATACACTCTTCACGTTCACGTTCATGCATATGTTATATCTGTTATTAAAACAACCAGTTCATGCATCTTTTATTCTTGCATCTTTTAATCATAGTGATGATGCTGCATCACAACAGCCGCACACACGACTAACATGGCAGGCATTGATGCTTGCTTGCACCACTAAGAGAAAATCATCACTGGTAGTGTCTTGGATCACCGAGAAAAACATACATCTCTCATATACTTCAAAATAAAATTGCCTAGTAGATATATGTATCAGTTTTGTCTAAATAGAAAGCATGAAAATGGTTCAAAACTAAAAAACGCTATGGAGAATCATAAAGTTCATAACCTAATGCTTTGATACCACATGTAGAATACGTTCTCTTTATCATACGATTCTACAGGATCTTAAACATATATAATTCTCACAAAATCAATTATCGTACCTTGATCCATAACGTTGTTTGATGTTGAATCTCTTCCCCGTTTCTATTCTTTTATCCTCTCATTATCACTTATGTTCTTTTACACTTATTTGATGGTTGTCGAAGAAGCAATCTTAACAGGCAAGAATAAAACCAAAAGAGGTGATAGTTTTTATGTGGTTTCAAATGAGAAAAACCACCTCTTAACTACCACACCCATCATGTTGGTATTTCTAATTACATGAGACATTAATAAGATGTTAATAATCAAACACACTTCACACAGAATGCATTTCTTGAATTCATTCAAGTGTGTTTTTTACTGGCCCACTCACAAGTTTAAGCTTTTTATTGTTCTTCTTTTTTTTCGATCTTGCTCACTGTAGAATTATTGATAAAACTATGCCTAGATGTTCTTATGCTTATTCGTTAAATCTTCCATGTCTATTTATGAAACATCATTTCTTTAGGGGTTTTTTGACAACTTATCCCAAGTATTTGTAGACTGTTTGTTTCACTTCTTTAGTCCTGCCTTTGATTCTCTGCATACATCACTTACTTAGATACAAATGCAACCATTGGATTTTATCTAGAAGATGAATGTTACATGTCCTTGTAAGGAGATGTTTTAAATATTATTTTTTATAAATGCAATGTAGGATATTGAATTTATGGACAGAAGAATAGAAGATGTTGAAAAGAGCATGAAGAGAAGTAATGACAAGCAGTTGGAAATAGAGCATGAGCTGTGTGGCAAGGTTTTTCTTGGTCATTGAAAATAATTTTTAGCTTGTCTGTAAATTTATTGGCACATCACTTTCCATATGCGTGTGAAAAATTTCTCTAGTACCTTAGTTGATGCCTCTCTAAATATGTGTTTAGATTTCTTCATGATTTTATAAACTTCTGGTTGATAACCATTTGTATCCCTTCTGGTTTAAATTTGAACCCTATGGTAACATCATTTTAAAGATTTGACGGAATAAATTTTAACTATTATTGATCCATGTTAGTTCATGGTCTGTAGGTTAAGGCATGGCTTGAAGATGGGAAAGATATCTGCTTAGGAGACTGGAAGGCTACTGATATCAAGATTCTAAATACCTTCCAGTTGCTTACTGCCAAGCTTGTTGTTTATTTGTTATTATTCATATCTATTTCCACCTTTTATCTTTGATCAAGTTCTTTAATTGTTAAAGATATTGCTATAGATTCTATATTTAAGTAGCTATGCTGCTTAGCTATCCATCTAACTTATAGAGTTTCATACATATCTCCCCACTTTTCCCTTTTCACTCTTTAAGTTCCTCTGGAAAGAGATTGAAAATTATTTGATGCCCTTAATAATTGCCTTGAAATATCAGTAGGATTATCCGACCTTTGTCAAACATTACAGAGGTACGTATAAATGGTTTTTAAAACAATGTAAGAAAGCTAAGGTTAAAATTCAAATAAACAAGGCTATATATAAATGTAATCTAACTTCTAAGGTTGCGTTTGGATCTGCGGTGCAGTGGGGATAAGTACTTATCCACTGCAGTTTCCAAATGCAGTCACACATTTAGATCTGCGGTCGAACAACAGCAGGTTGGAGGAAATTGCAGTGGCACTGCAGAAATAGATAAGCAGAAAGAGAGCTGCGGTACGAAACTGCTTATGCGGTAGGAATTTTACTTTCTAATAATAACCTTAGAATGATTAATATTTTACATTATACCCTTGCTTAATTAATAGAAAGAAGTTTAACTCTTGTGTCTCCCTAACTCCTTCCTATCTAAGTAAACTCCTCCCTGACTCTGCCAATGCTAACTCCCGTGTCTCCCCGACTCCTTCCCATCCAGGTAAACTCCTCCCTCCATCTTCCTTAAATCTCCATCCATCTTCCTTAATAAAACTGGCATAATTATCTTGGATAGGAGAGATAGAGACAAAGCCTTGTCATTCCCAGATGTTGTGAAGTTTCTGTCCCTCTTTTTTGTCAGCTTTCCCAACCATAAGGTGAGAGCTTCAGTAATGTCATTCTATTCAACTCCAAGAAACAATTTTACAGATGATATGTTATGAGAGAAGATAGAGAAATTGTAGATGAGTGTAGAGAAGTCAGTATACGTAAAGAATTTAAGAAGAAAGGAGTTTGTTTCGTGAAATTAACTTGTAGGTGTAATGGTAGGTATGGTGGTTCTTATAGAAATTGATTGATTGATTGACAGATTGATGCTTTTGTGATATAAATAAATAAAAGCGAGATTGTGGGGCCTTATGTACTAATAAGATGGCAAATAATTAATATCATTGTTTAGTAATATTGATATAGAGTAAGAAGATATTGATATAGATATCTATTATGTGCACGATATTGATATAGAGAAAGAAGATAGCCACTCATTTTGTACATATGCGAACACTGCACATGGAAGTTCATGCATTTATATCTTTTTATTCTTGAAGTCCAAACACACTTGTCTTCATATTGAGAAGAAGAAGACAAAATCCAAAAAAGCACAAATTAAAAGAAAGGGATAAAAGCTGAAATAGTGGGCAGAAAAGCAGTATCTATGTATTGAAGTTGTATGATGTAGCAATAAAGGCTATTATCTGATAGCTACATATAAATATAGGTAATTTTGCTTGTGGTTCACTTGTGTTAATACTGAGAAAAGCAAAGTCTACAATGAATAGAACCGGCGTGACTGACCAATATGTAGGCAAGGAATTTATATGTTATTCCTGCATTCTCATCTCCATCTGACATCTACAGTAGACCATCAGCATAAATATCCTATCGAAGCTAAAATTGGTAATATCAGTCAATTCCATATTCAACTAGTTCAATTATAACTCAATATGTTAATTGTTAAAATTTAGAAATTGTGGTTCGGAAAAGGTTTAGTAATTTCTTACATAGGAATGCATGTTGGTTATACTTATATTACGTGATCTACTTGCTAACTTTTGTTTCTCATTGATTGTTGGCAGCCTACAAGTGGGGGCTATTTCTATTTTGTAACTCTTTGCATTAGACCTTCCCAGTCCCCACCTATACATATATTGCAGTTTTTGGAGACTTTTTTTATACTGATTTTTCCCTTTTATTACAGTAGCTTTTATATTTTAATTTGGTATGAAATTTATGTAACGACTATTTGTTGTAGTAGCTTTTATATTGCTTTATGATAGTTGCACCACACCAATTATTATTATTCTAATTAAATTTTTACATGTTATTTGTAGATGGCGAGTCAAAAGAATCTTACACATCCAGAAAAAGCTCAATGGGATAGTCATCTTACAAAAATTTTCATAGATGCATGTAAAGTTCAAGTAGAAGCGGGTAATTGCCCTACCTTAGACTTTAATAGGATTGAGTGGGCCAATCTAGTAACCAGTTTTAACGTAGCAACAAACAAGATTTATGACAAAACTCAGCTGAAAAATAAATGGGATGAACTCAAGAAGAATTGGAAGTTATGGAAGGAACTAAAGGGAAAAGAAACAGGTCTTGGCTGGGATTATGAAAAACGGACAATTGCTACATCTTCTGAATGGTGGGAGGAAAGGCTGAAGGTACATTGTACACTAGATAATATATATATTTATTACTATAACTATAATATTTAATTTGCTGATTTATAGTAACATACTAAATTTTGCAGGCAATACCCCAAACAACAAAATTTCGCAACCGAGGTTTGGAATTTGAAGATGATATAGACATATTATTTGTGGATATGGTTGCCACAGGTGATGTTGCATGGTCACTGTCTACTGGGGTATTACCATCACAAAATTCTCAGGAGCCAATCAATTTAAGTGAAGATAACAATGACCTGGAAGAGCTAGATTTGGATGATCCTGCTTTGTAAGGTAACCAACAAAGGAATAAGAAAAGATCTGCATCTCAATTTCAAGCTGTGAGAGAGGGTAAACGAGAATGGTGAAAATAGATCCTCCAAGTTGTGATTAGGTAGAAGTGGTCGCATAATTAAATGCCTTAACGAAAATTGAACGAGGCAGTGATTTATATTATTTTGCACTTAAGCTTTTTGAGGACAAAACTAAGCGAGAGTGCTTTGGAGCATTGCTGGATGCTACTATTAAAGTTGGTTGGCTTCAAAGGCAACAATTGAAGAAATCGAATAGCTCTTTTATGTTTATGATGTCTAATTTGGGGCCATGATATTTTTAGGTGGTTCTTTGTTATCGGAATTGGTACTTCGAATACATGGACAACATTAGAACTTTTAATTTTATATTAGACTTCTTACTTGTTATGGATTTCTTATTTTCTTATTTTCTTATTTTCTTATTTCAGACTTCAGACTTATTTAATATTATCAAACTTTTAACCATTTTGTCATTTTTCTTGGTGTGTATGACTTATGGATATTTTTCGTAATATGTAGTATTCATCGTTGCAGGTATGGTATATCAAAGTGATTCTGATGAAGAATTTGAGCATGATGTAATTTT
>JANIIA010000005.1:62497767-62514748 GCA_027478495.1 Erythroxylum alaternifolium
CGCACAACAATGGTCGTTCAAAGGTCAAAAAGACGCAGCTGCAAAGTTGGATAGTAACAATGTAAAATCAGCTACAAATAAAAAGCAAGATAGCTCTGAAAATTCCAGCAGCCAATTCACCATATGCCCATTATATATTCACCCAAAACAACAATAATACAACCCCAAAACTCACGTGCCACAGCAGTAATCCAACTGCAAAATAGTCAATCAAATCTCCAATAATTTACTTGCCTTAGATAGCTATTATCACCAAAATAGGCTATAAATTACATCCTATCTTGATTAGAATTTTAAACCTAATCAAGCTTATCTTGAAAGAGTCGTATATAAGATAGAATACAAAATTCTAAGTATGTCCAACTAAGTCCAATTTTAAATAATGCCCAAAATTAAATAATAAGATATCATAGCATATATCTTAACATTTTGAATTTTTTCAAATTATAAAATAGTCCTTTAATATACTGTACTATATAATATATAATTTCATATTAACCATGTCTCCAAAAAGTATAATAATAGAAATTTAAAATAACAACAATCTATTTATTTTTATTAATATTACTTTTCACATATTTGACATATAAATAATAACTATAATTAATATGAAAAATTATTTAATCATCATATAAATATAAAATTAATAACAATATAAAGTACTTAAAATGTTATAATTTCATCATATAATCAATAATAATTACATCAAAATATCAAATAAAAATGATAAATATTCATGACTTTCTAACTGTTATAATTTACAACGATAATTTGTGACGAAAAACTAACTAGAAGTGAAATCTGAAAAAAAATATTTACAATTATATTCCAAAATCCTCATCATTGACCTCCATTCTTATTTGGTACAAAATTCTTGTCACCACCATCATTAAAATTCATTACACCAAATGATATATCAATACTTTCTTATCCAATATTATCTTTTAATTTACTCTCATTTATCAAACTCGGTTTCTCAGAAACCTAATTCGCCGAAAGACTAGTACAATCAAGGCAAACTAGATCTATATAACTACTTGTTCTATTAAGAGTTCTAGTAAGAAATAAAATTAAATTATTAAGAAATTACAAAAAATTATATTCAACTTAATAATGATAATAACATACATTTCTTGAAGCTTTAAATTGTATTGAACAAAGACTAAGTCGTTCAATCTTTTGTTCTCTAATTTATTCCTTTTCTTGGAATAAATGAATTCAGATGTCATCCAATTCCTTTCAAACCCTGTTGCACTCACACATTGACTTAGAATTCAAATTGCAAAACTTTACAATTTTGGAATACCACTTCTGAATTGGTCCTATTAAGCAACTGTAAGTCGTAAGACAACAAAAGTAGCATTATAAATAAAATAAAGTGATGATTAATTTTCAACAAGTTATAAAAGTGAAAAAAAACCTGAATTAAGTTTATCTCTTTGATGAATAAAAATTGGCATCCAAAAATCACGAGAAACATCCTTATAAATCTCCATTTGTGAGCTTAGGAGATCTTGCATCATCTCATAGGCAACAATTGTTGTAATAGTTAATAGTATTTCCCTATTAACTTCAACTTTCTTTTTAAAACTTTGTCTAAAATAGACATTAGGATTAAAAAATGCCTCAACTGCAAATAACAAAGAATAACTTTGCCTTTCCCATCACTTAATGATAACTGCAAGATAAGGTGTGTACAAAGAAGACATATTTTTCAAATTGGCCTTGATTGTTTCCTTTTCCCTCTCCATAGCATCATAAAAATAACGTATTATTGCCTTCTCATCATTATTAACTAGACAAAATACACTCACCAAAAACTCACAAACTCATATGACAAATTGACATTGGAACCAAATTCATTATCTTCAAGTTTAAATCTAAAAATCTCCAATTCAGCATTAGACCTAGTATATTGAAATGCAATCAATTTATCACTTGGAAGTATTTGTCTCAAATCTTTCTTCATTATAATAAAACACTAAAGTGATAAGAAATTTGTTTCAAATCTTGTAATACTAAGACGACAAAAATTCCTACCATTGGTGAAATTCTTTCTCATTAAATTCAAGACCTATGCACGATTATATATGAGCTTGGTCACCTTTTTTTCTTTTTGCATTATCTCATCAATAATAGGAAAATACCTAGCATCCCCTATATTTTCCAACATTAAGCTAATGCAATATGCAACATCCGGAATCCTTTTTAGTAATGCATTTAACAATATTATCTGGCTCAACTTCATTCACAACTTCATTAAATATTTCAAATAGGATATTAACATTCCTAATAAGGCTAGATCCATAAATAAACTTCAAAAACATTTTCCCATTTGTATAATAAACGAAAAATTAATAAGAGGCTCATGTTATCCCCTTTGCAGAATAAACCAAAATAATAATAATAGCTTTATGTCTTATATCTATCAAACAATCACATATGATTGAAGACTTAAAAATAACTCAAGTCATTGTTCTTTCATCCAAATAGTTTTTCATTTAATAAACAAAGTTACTAAGAATTTTACCTCTATAGTCATTAATTGAAGGAGCTTTATATCCTGGACCATAAGAGGTAATAACATCAACTAAGGTTGATAATAATAAGACTGGGAAGTATTAAATGTTATACCTAAATTATACCCCCATCTAGCCATTTTCATATTTACATTATGAGACATTTCTCTAAATTATAAGGCACTACGGATTGAAGGCTAAACTCTAAAAGTTATTTGTGGTGCCAAAAAATAAGCATAAGTCTTTTTCTTTTCCTAACATCAGGTGCAATATTTCATTCTTGTTGGGTAGGAATACTATTACCTTTAACATTCACACTATCATCCTGACCATCAACAAAAGAACTTCCACTACTAATTTCAAAATTCAATCTTTGCCTTCTATCTTTCTCATATTGATACACTTCAAGCAAAGTCTTCATTCGTCATTTCACATCATGGCTCACTTTTTTAGAAGGCCTCGCATCACTTTTAACCCAAGCTAAATGCTTCTTTAATATGGTTATTCCCTCTACCTTTTAAATTCTTGTTACAAAAAAAAAATGATTTGATTCTTCATTCCAGGAACCAATCCAGTATGAGCCGAAGCTAGATCGTTGAATCTTCCTGAAGTAGTTGAATCAAGAATACTTAAACTTCCTTCTATTTATTACTAAAAATAAATGAAGACGTGTTAAAATTAAATTAATAAATTCATATTCAAAAATACAATTTTTGCATATTATAATAATAATATCATTACATAACTATAAAAAATCAATATTCAATTATAAGCATATACAAACTCAAGATAGACTTTATCTTATACCTTTCTTTATGATAGCACGCATTGTAAAAATAACTTTTCTTTATGATAATACACATGAAAAAAATGATTTAGATACTTATAATTTTCACATTATATTGAGTGATGAGTATTCTAAAATAGATTCGCATACTATTTTTATTGTGTATTTAACTACTCATAAGATAAGATGATGAATACGTATTTATTACTTATAAGATAAGATTAATATTTGTAATTTTATTTCCTAATGACAACAATAAACAATATAAAATGCAAACTTTTAATTTTCTTAAGTTAATTACTTATATTAAATGATTTAATTATATATTAAATCTTATATTTAAATGATTAATCATATGTTAAATACTTTTTATATCTAAAAATAATTAATAAATTGTATGTTTCGTATAAATTAATTAAAAATTTAATAAGTTAATGAATTAAATTTGATCTCATTTTTATGATCATTAAAATTACAAATAATATGACGTATTCTTGAATTATAGATAATTCATAAATCAAAATACTTAAATATTCTTCCAGGTTCATACACAATATTATTTTCATCTCATTTCTTCATAAATTCGAAATGCCTAAATGTTATTAAAATTAAATGAATTCACACAAACAATTCCAACTTTCAACCTAATTTGTTCAACTTATATTTTATAAACCATTTACAAAACACACATTAAACAACCAAAACACAATGTAATTGCAATTCATAGTAGAAACAAGCAACTTAGAACACATTAAAAAATATATTTTTTTTGAAAATTGAAAATTCCATTAACTCTAAAAAGAGTTAGAAGAATGTATAAGAGAATGTCATTTATAATGACAAGAAGTAGATAGAAAGAGACAAGTACAACTCAGTTAAAACATAAGTAAGCAATACATGAAATCTACAAACTTACAACAATATCAATCTAAAACCAGTCTCCATCTTCTTTTCAATGCTGCATTCATTTTCTCTGAGGCATGAGTATGTAAAAGCTCCCTAATCTAGTAACAAACAAAATGAGCTAGCTCATATTTATCTAATTTAGTTCCATTGAGTAGCCTCATATTCCTTTCTCTCCAAATAGATTAAACTGAGCAGTTTATAGCCAAACTCAAATCTACATGGTCACCTCTTTGTTTTTAAAAAGTTTATCAACCCAAAAAAGTGTTTCAAGCCACTCGTGGTGAAGACATTGCTATCCCATTACTTATATCATTATGCTTCAAATGACACTAGTATAATCACATTTAAAGAATAGGTGATTAATAGACTCATAATGTAAGTTGAATAGCATACATATATGATATGTGGCTTCGTTCATTCTATCATTAGTTTTCAATCTAAGCCTTGCAACAAAACAAGTTACAAAGGAGGCCTTAGGCACCTAAGATCCTTTCCATACAATATGGTACCAATCAACTTTATGATGTTGCTGATTAATAGCTTTAAGATATATTTGATTAGTGAAATCTTTACCTTTGTTAGGCATCCAGTGGAAACTATCATCTATATATGTTTTAGGGGGTAATTCGGTAGATATGATCTAACTTTTTCAGCTCCTCCAAAAGCAATGAGTCAGTTGTTATGTTGAATAATCTCTTTCACTTGAGATTGAGTAGGAATTCTGTTGATGGAAGGAAACTTCTTCTCTTAGCCCAATTATCAAACCAAAACCATCAGAAAAGACCATTCCTTATATCAGCTAGTTTGCCTCTTTCTAAGCTTACGAATGAAAAACTAAGAGTATTCTTTCCTCTCATCTAAATGCTAAAAATTGGAATGTTTGAGGTATACTTCATTGATCCACTTGGACCAAAGGGATTGCTTGTTTGTGAACAATCTCCAAATTCTCTTAGCAACTAACAAGGTTTGGCTCTTCTGTAAAGAAATGAGCTCCAAATCCCCTCCATTTTGTTCTAATAAAGATGTTCCCATTTGATTTTATCTCCTCTAAAATTGTTCGTAGTAGTAGTCTATAGGAAGTTTTTAATACTTTTCATAAGCTCCTTATTGATCCTTTTAGGCAAGAATAAATGGGAGCTCCAGTGAATGTGAAGGTTTCTCAACACAGAGGTGATGAGTACAAGTCTCCCTGCATAAGATAGAGGCTTATTTTGCCAGGAGTTGATTCTTTTTCTATACCTTTCCAAAAGAGGGAGATAGTCTTAGTAACTTAACTTCTTGGAAGAAATAGGAACCCCCTAGATACTTAAAAGTAGAGGGTGAACATTCATCCTTATCAACAACTCCAATCTTGTAGTTAAATGAACATCAAATAACAAAACACAATATACTCTTTTTAAAGTTGATATCAAGACATAAAAACCTACAAAACACCTTAGTAGAGTTGAACAAATTTGAAATAGATAAGTTGTCAACCCTAGAAAGCAATATCAAGTCATCTATAAAATTGAGATAAGTAAGTTCCAGAGCTTTGCATTTGTGATAGTATTTGAAATTAGATCAATTCTGAGTAATTTTCAAAATAAACCTTGTAAGAATTTCCAAAGCAACCATAAAATGACAAGGGAAAAGGAGATCCTCTTACCTAATCTCATTAGTTCCCTGAAAATATGGAGTGGGATTACCATTAATCAATATATTGAAAGTAATGGTAGAAATACAAGCATCTATCTAAGAAATGAAATTGCTAGGGAATCCAAACTACTCAAGAGAGCTCATGATATAGTCCCATCTAATCCTATCAAAAGCCTTAGAAAAACCAACTTTAATGACACAACTTTTGGTTGATTTTTTTGACTTATACTCCCTTAATAACTCTTGTATTAATAAGACGTTGTCAAAGATTGATCTGCTAAGAATAAAAGCATTTTGAGAGTGATGGACAAGATTGTGTTAGAAAATTTTTAGTCTATTCGCAAGCAACTTGGAGATTACTTTGTATATAGTATTACAACAGGATATTAGTCGAAAATCCATAACGTTGATAACATTAGAAAGCTTAGGAATGAGACAAATATAAAAAGAATTCAACTCCTTGACATCCTCCCTTAAGATAGAAACTCCTGAAACACATGAATAATTAAATCACTAGTGATATCCCAAGTATATTGAAAGAAATAAGCATTGAAGCCATTAAGAATAAGAGCTCTCCTCATATTCATACTGGAAAGACAATTTTTATTTTCCAATACTGAGGCAAGTATTTGAAGCCCATCAATATATATCAACATTTAAAGGAGTAGAAGCACCTAGAAGATCTGCTATGGTCTGAGAATTACAATGAGATGTATAGCCTGAACTAAGAATACCTTTGAAGTATTCATATATCATCCTATAAATGGAATGACTATCTATTACCAAATGATTAACACCATCAAGCAAGTTTCTTATTAATATTTCTCCTCACAAGGATGGAATTATGTAAGAATTTGGTGTTTGTATCTCCCTCTTGAATCTAAGAAATCAGTTCTTTTTAAAACAACAAGGAACTATGATCTTACAGGGCCCTCTAGTAGCATTCAAATGCCTTACTCTCCTGATGCTTCAATTCCAAATTATGGGGGGTCTATATAAACTTTCTTTTAGAGATCCTTAAGAGTCACCTTTGAATTTTGAAGAATTTCAACTAAAGGACCTTTTCCTTAGTAAAAATCTTTAGCCTATTTGTCAAAAACCTCAGGTTTTGCATAAGCTAAAAGGATTTGCACTAATGAACCCTAGTTTGCAAAATACCCTTGACTAAATCCAGCTCTTTATGAGCCAGGAAATTGAAGAACTTGAAAGTTGCATTACAAGACACCTAACAAGTAGAGACATTAACCTGTATATAGTAGTGATCAAAGCATACTAGGGGACCAAAATATGACAAGGAACTAGGGCATTAATTAGTCTAAATATAGTTAACTAGCACCTTATCTAGTTTTCTCTTTATGAAGCTCCTCCTTTGCTGCTTATTAGACCAGGAAAAGTGAAATCCCACATACCTCAAATCAAAAAGTTTTAGCAAGTCTAAAGAATATTCCAATTCTTTTCCAAGAGAATGAAGATTGATATTGTCCCATTGAACTTTAGAAGGATTTAATACATAATTTAAATCTCTAATATCAATCCACAGGTTGAATATAGAAGACTTTATAGAAGCCAAATCCTCCCAAATTTTGGATCTTTGAAAAGCAAAATTAGAAGCATAAATAATAGCCAACTCAGATGAAAATTGAGAAGTCAGGTCTTTACAAACAAGATGTATGTATTGATCTAAGCGGCACTTTGTTGATGCTTGAAACTTGTCTCTCACAAAATCAAAAACTATTCTGCCATTATACTGGTCTTGGTGATTACAACCAAAACTCTAATTAAGGCCCAAGAACTTAATAGAATCCTATAACTTGTAGGCTTTAATACAATTCTCCAACAATCTAAAAAACACAGGTTTCTTATCCAATAATAAGTCTATTATTGATTGCTTTTTGAGAGGATCTTTTATTCCTCTAATATTTTAAAAGATCATGGCAAAAGATTAAAACAAACAGATCTTATAAGTTACTAGGCTTCCCTAGCCTTTTTCTTCTTCCTACCAGTTATTCTATTTAGAGAAGGAGTGGACTTCTCCTATTGAGGCTCTATTAAATCTTGGTCAAACAACAGATCCTCGCTCCAACTCTTTGCATCTAGTCCCTTTTCAGTGACTTCCTTGTTTTGATCACTACGACCAGTTTCTAGATATAGGGCCTCATCCACTAGTTTAGGATTTTCAATCAAGTCATTAGTTATTTTAGGGGTTAACTGTTTAGCTTCATTAGTAACTATTTTTCTAATGACTGCTCAACCTCATTATTTTTGAGATCTAACTAAGACTCAAAATCTTCAATACCTATAAATTTATGATAGTCGCCTATTCTAAATCCTTTACTAGCTTCCTTCTGTACCCTCTTACCTAATTGAGGTTTTTATAAGATCCTAATCTTAGTTCTAACTATTTCCTCAGCTTTATTAATTTTTATCACAGGAAATACATCAGAGAAATAATCTTTAATTTTGACTTCCATACAAATTCTAGCATAACGAATTCTATCAAACTTCACAATAGAAGAGTCAAAAGCTAGAGGTTTAACCACTAAGCTTGCCAGGAAGCTCAATCCATCCAAAGTCTAGTACTACTATGAAAATTACTCTAAATACGGAATAATTCAATCCCATTCTTATCCAATTCCATACCTAGAGCCCATCTTTTTACCAACAATGGTTACCCTCCCATATGCAATAGACCTATCTCCATAATTGCAATCAAACAATCCTTATCTCTGAACTTGAAGATAAAGGAGTCCTACTTGGTAAGAAGCACCTTCTCCAGACCCCTGTTCCCCCATTTGGAATGAGCCCAAAAGTGGACCTGAGGGAATCAGGGTCTTTTATTTAAAAAGAATTTAACTAAACTGCATGACTAAGCTTTAATCCCTATTTTTATAAGCTCTTTAGGAGGGGAGACAACTCTATTCACCAATATAAACTGGAATAGCTTCGGTTTCTATGGAGGAACCTTAGAGGAAACTACACTCTTCCATATTTTAGGCAACTCTTTAGTAGTCACTAGAGACTTACCACTTCTTTTACTCATATCCAGGGAGTCACAAATGGAAGGAATTTCTAGTTCAGGGAAGATGTTTGCCTTCCCCAAGTGTGTCACCATAAGGTGGAGTACTGTTCACTTAATCTACAATGGATCACCTCCTCCACATAATGCTTCACTACTCTTCCACCTTGTCTCTGAAGTCCACTTGCTTGTTTCTTTTGCACACTAGATGACCAGATTCCTCTTATGCCTCTCATGCTCACTCTCCAGTGCTCCACTCGTCACTTGCCAATGTTTCTCTCGTCACTCACATGTTTCTCTCATCAATCTATCGAGGTAAGTAAAGAAGTTCAAATTAATTAATTCAGAAGTTGTATTTAACTAAAAAATAGAAATTGCAATCAAGTTAGGGTTAGGTCGGGTAGGTTAAATCTGTTCAATAAATGGATATGGATCTGGATCTAGAAATCTTAGATTTTTGCAATATGTCTGACGAGCAAACAAGTAACGATAGTTGTGGACTAGAGTGGAGCAGTGATGGTGGAGTATGAAGTGGAGACAATTGCGACGATGGAGAGAGCAAGCTTGGGCAAGCAGTCCAACCAAAGTTGGAGGAAGCTTGTTGCAACATGCAAAATTGGGTTTGGGCAGTAGAACATGGTGCGATGGCAGTGGGCTGCTGGTGGTGCAATGGTAGTGGGCAGCTGGCAACTTCATTACAAACATTTGGTGATTTATAAAGTGAAGAATGAAGATGAGTGGAAAGGGGAGAGAGAGAGCAGAAGTGAGTGTGAAACACTATGACTATCTGCATGATGTTTATTTTGTTTGTTTTTTTTGCAATTCAGTCCCTAAAGCTTTTAAATTTCACGGTACCAGTCAGTACCACCTATAGGTATGAAATACCCACATTTTATACCATTTTTTAGCTGATATGATACCTATCGTGGTACCTACTGTTACAGTAAAAAATTCATATCGTTGCTACTTGGACATTTAATCTCGTACCTCTACTCCTCTAGTCTTCTTTTATCAATTAATCTTATTTTTAAAAAAAATTACATGATGGAGCCCACTACTTTCAATTTTTCACTCAATAGAATATTTCATTAAAATAAGAAATTTTAAACTGGGATTCTTGTAATAATGTAATATCCACTATCTTAAAACATAAGTAAGTCATACAATTACTAACTAAAAATATTAACAATAAATTGATAAAGCTTTATTAATATCCAATTCAATGCTTTTTATATATTAGTTTAAATGCTTTTTAATAGTGAGTTTCGAAAACCTTTTGTGTACTTGGCCTATGCTATAAAATTTTTATTTTATAATGTTATCTCGTTAAATTTATAGAAATGTATCTAATTTTGTTAAGAATATGTCAAGTGACACTCATCTATTCAGATATTTTAAATTGAGAAATTAAGATTACAAACACTTGATTTTTTTTAATTCTCTTGCTCTCTATCTCTTTTTGTATTAAAACTTGTTATCAATCACTCGATCTAAGACATAAGCCTTAAATCCCTTTTTTTTCTTTTATACCAATTCTTTTTTCCTTAAAAAAAACGTGGTACTTTGTTTATTATATATTTATTTCAATTATTATAAGATCATCTTGTATGCATCATTGATTAAACTACTTACAAATTTTAATCTTCGAGTTTTGCTGATTAAAGACTTATATAACAACAATTCTTGTTTTTTGGTTCCAATATTTTATTGCTTATATTTTGAATGAATAATTAGAAGAAAAATAATTAACCCATCTATATGTATTTTTAACAAGCGATTAGTGATCAAGACTACCGTAGAATTTTTTAAAGTGGAAGGTTGTTGAGTGAGGTTAACAATATTTATATTTGCTTAATCTCTAAAATACCAAATGCAAGCTCTCTCAATGTTTTTGACTTATTTTCCTACTATAATATGATTTACAAGTTCATTTCTAATTTACTTTCTTTAAGATTAAAGGTGGTTTTAAAGGGCGTTATTGATGCAAGTCAAAATGCATATCCGAAAAGAAGATGTATTAGGGATAACATGATTTTAATTCAGGAATTACTTAAGGGCTATAACAGTAAAATGCTAACAAGGAGTTGCCCTGTGAATATTGAGTTTTATCAAGGATTTGATTTAGTTAGATGGGCATTTATTCTAAATTCTCTAGATACTTTTGGTTTTCGATATAAGTTCATCTAAAAGATTGAAATATGTTTTGTACTCCTTTTGCCACATTCTTTAATGGCAAGGCTAGTAAGTCATTCAAAGATACAAGAGGATAAAGACAAGGAGATCCAATTTCTCCACACCTATTTATTATTTGTTTAGAGGTTCTTACTCTTTAATAGTCCATGAGACTAAAGGTAAATATGTTTAAATATCATATTAAATGTAAAAGAGTGGGATTAATCGGTATCTTATTCATAAATGATGTACTGCTTCGTTATAGGGCTAATTCCACTTTTATAAACATATTAATAGAGTCTCTAAATACCAAGGGTAGGTTCTTTAGACTAAGTATAAGAGTTGTATGTATATCTCCTCAAACTTAATAATTCTCATCAACTCACTCACTACAAACTAAAGGTTGAAACGTAAAAATTTGCCTCTAAAATATCTTGGCATTTTAATATCAAATAAAATGGTAACTTACCAAAATTGTTAGCCACTGTTTGGTTCTATAATAGGAAAATTAATCACTAAAATAACAAGTTTCTTTCTTACGTAGGCAAGTTATAACTTATATCATTTATCTTTAATAGCCTTCATACTTACTGGTGATGTCATTTATACATACCACTGAAATTGATCAAGGAGATCGAGAAAGTCATAAAGAACTTTCTATAAATTTGTTTTGCTAAGGTTAAGTAGTGAAACATTTTCACCCTAAAGGATAAAGGAAGCTTGAGAATCAAAGCTATAAGAATTACAAACAATATGCGCCTAACTAATTGGCTTTGGAAGCCCCTATACAAATTTGGAGTATATTTGGGTTATATAGCAATATGCTTATATATTAAAGAACTAAAGCTCCTAGAACATTAAATGAAAGCAGGTTTATTCCTAGATCCTTAATCAAAATTTGAAACTAAGAAGCCATATGTCCTAAGAAATTAAGAATATAGTAAAGAACAGTGAAAGAACTTGATTTTGGTACGGTAATTAGAATGGTTTAGGACCCTTACATGCTAATCCAGTTCTAGAGAACTTGAAATTTAAGTCCCCATGAATGCCAAAGCCAGTTTGATCATCATTGATAACACCTACAATTGTAAATTTAGGGAATTTCTCTTAATCAAGGAATATATACCTAACTATAACTCCAATATGGAGGTAGGGGATAAGCTTTCATGGAGAGCTCATAACTCTAACAAGTTTTCCAATAAATCATATTTGAACTTATCCAAAACCCCTTTAAAAAAAATAATAGTGAAGATTAATGTGGTTTTCTAACAATTTTCCTAAAGCTTCTTTCATATTGTGGTTAGCCATTAAGCAAGTTTAAAGAACTATGGATAAATTGAAAGTTGCCTCCTTTTCTGCTGTCATATGCAAACTTTATTGCTTTGTTAAAGAAACCACATATCACCTACTTTTCATTTATAGCTTCTCCACTTTCTTTTATGCATCTATCAAAAATCTCCACACTTAAGCTTTTGTTTTTCCTTCAGGAAATCATAATATAAATTATCCAACTTTACAACATCCATCTTTTATTAATCACAACCTGTCCATTCATACTATAAGTCATCATATCATATTGTTCAAATTAACATACAAGTATAATCAAGTTATCCTAAAACTAACTTCATAAGTTAATATTAATAATAATTACTTCAATAATCTCATTGAAATCAAAAGCATAAATCTTTACACTCTCACTAAGATTTTGCTTAATGCACTCAAGTATTTAGAATGAAAAGTATCAAACTCTAAATAAAAGCATTATAGAATTCTTACTATAAGCTTGGAATATTATCACATCTTCACCACTTATATACAAACTAGAAATAAAAACCAAAAGGTCTTTATAATGGTTGTAATGGGGCTTAGATATGGAATGGTTGGGATAATAAAAGTGTGATAAAATTTTGAAGGAATTTATAAAAGAGAACATTATATGAAACTTTGTTCACAATATACAGAAGTCCATTCATTGTGAATCCATTAGTACTATATTTTTAACTGCAATTTTTCTATGCTCATTTTTGTAATTTAATCATAATAATCCAGCATTCATTATGTAACACAATTGAAGAAATATTGGACCTTTTAAATTTTCAAGTTTCAAACAAGCAAGTAATGTAAATAACCTTCAAGGTTCAAAACAATAAAAAGGCTTCAAAGAAAAAAAAGGATAAAGGTTAATAATGAGGTTATAATCAATGAAAAAGGCTAAGGCTTAACTTGGTTACTCTTAAACGATAAAATATAGTAAGGTAATTATCAAAGAATATAGGCTAAACAAATGTTGAATCTAAGTGTCTTTATCATTTCAATGCTTCTAATTTAACCAAATATGATCTCAATATATATAATAAAAGCAAGTTCTAGAATTATCTCGCTATGCATGATAACACACTAGAAAGAATAATATAACTTTAAAAAAAATTTAAATTTTGCTCTAAGGCTCAAAAGCTAACGAAAAAGACAATTTTATGTAAGTAAATAATATACAATTTCATTCAGTTTGGCTATCTCAATGACTATTAAAAATATGACTTATAAAAGAAATTTTATTCTAACTATCATCCTTTACTAATTCAAACCAATTTCAATAATAATTTCAAGTATTTATGGGGAAATTTCAATTAAATCAATATATTTGTTCATAACTTTAATATAAAAGATTATAATAAGCCTAAGAAAATCATTAAAATCATTAACCCCTTCCCCATACTTAAATTGTACATTGTCCTTAATGTACACAATATAAGCATATGTAAAAATAAGTAAGAAAGTTGATTTAGTACTTCCCTGAGTAATAAGCTTTTCGATTCTGATTTTGGGACTATCCATCTAATATTAGTCTAACTTATTTGAAAAATATAAAGAAAAAGGGATAAAAATATAAATAACAGAAATAATTAAGAAATAAGAAATATCATTGACTATAATGTTAGATAAAACAAAATAATAGTGGAAAGAAAATTAGAAATATACACAATTAATAAAGAAAAAGAAAGAAAGCAAATACAAAAGTCAAGCATCTCCTTTATGATGTGATCTAGGCTAGTTTGAAAGAGAATCCTCTAGTTGATGATCCTAATCAGGTGGAGGAATTGCTAAGGAAGTACTCTCACCAGATGGTGGAGGCTATAAATCAATGCCTTGATGGCTGGACATTAACAACATGAGCTCTCCCATCCATCCATTTGTAGTCTCAAGCCTTCTTAGCCACTCAATCGAAGTTGCAAGTCATCTTACCCCCTCTAAAAGCTCTACCTGTGATCATCAGAAATTCTTTTGAGTACCCAAAAGCTAAGCTATCCATCTTTCTAGCAGTGTTATCTTTAACTAGTTCGAATGTGGTATCCTAGCTTTGGAAACTCTAAAACTATCCTCTGCTAGTACTGCACCTCCCGTCTTGAGTGGCAATGGTTATGGATATGGTGGCTGCTTCACGATATGTTGCTCCAGTCTATCTCCATCCTTCTTTGATGGCTCGTAAGGCTCCCCAATAAGTCTATATGTGTTGCCTGTAGGTCTCTGATGTCTACAGACTAAGTGCATGTGCTACATCACTATGAGGTTTAGCACTACCATGGTACCTATCTACCATATTGGTGGTAAATGATCAAATATCCCTATTTATCGTGCAAGTTTTCTTTCTTCTCTTTTCTTTCTTCACCCTAATGCCTAATGAACTGGACAAGTGTATATCCCAGATGGATTCATGTCCTCTCATGCATGCTTCGTAAATAATACTCGTCTAAGTTCTCGATGGCTCCCCAAATGTCACCTCGACTGCTCGATGTGTGACTCATAATACCATTAATGTACCTAAGCACATGATGTCATAGTGTAGATGCCTTAGATTTGGTTGGGTTGTAATCTTCCTCCGTGCTAATCATATATCAAAAGTGATGACGAGACAATCCATATGGAAAGTATGTTTGTAGTGTGATATACTCTAACGTTATATGGAAAGTATGTTTGTAGTTTGATATACTCTAACGTACCTATGAAATCGTAGTCGTAAAGACCCATGATGATGGAAAATTTTGAATAGCTCATCCAAAACATATATCCTATCATCTAGAATTAGATCGTGTTAGGTCGATCCCTGTCATAGGCACCTCTCTATAAAGAACGTGGAAAGCACCTCTAATATCAGCTTTATGTAAGAGGGCTCCATATTCTTGAAGGTTCACGACCACATGTCAACGTTAAAGAGTTCCCGAACTTGCTAAGCTAAATTAATTTACTTCAATGCCCCCCGATCAATGAATCTGCCAGTCTCGAACTTTTTATCCTTTAGCCTTTAGTATTGTTACTCTTGGGCCCCAACATTAAACAACAACATTCTCGACCGCTCTAGGGCTGGGCTATGGTCAGAGAACCTTTTCCTCGTTATCGCTTCCTAGGGATCTCCTTTTCTCACCTTGATCTCGTCATTATAACTAAAACTTTGAATAAGTGTGAGAAAATTTGTAGATAAATTATAGGAATACACATTTCCCCAAACTTCACACGTATTATGCTCAACAAACTGGAAACAATTGAAAACAATTAATTAAATGAGTAAGCAAGTAAATAAAATAAAATAAATGGAAAATAAACTACAAATCTAATTAATCACAAATTTAAGACTAAAAATATTATAATAAACAATTAAAAGTAATATAATTGTTTAATTACAAATTGAAACGTAAATTTGAAATTAAAGTCCTTAATTTCACAATTATGCAAAATTGATGGAGTTAAACATTTAACTTATGCAAGAATAAAAAATGGCAAGCAATTAAACATAAACACAACTTCAATTAATAATAAAAATAATTAATTAATCATAACTCCATGAAAATATTACAATTTAACAAGTAGTGAGCAAAATTGCACAATTCTACAATAAAAGTTGAATTTTCACCCAATTCACATGTACTTAATCAAATTGAATCATTAATTCAATTAGGTAAGGATTAAATTCAACTATTAAACCATAATGAAGCCAAAAATCACACAAACTCTCTTAAAATTCCATATCCTAATTCTAGTGTTTTTAAGCAAAAATTACATAAATAATACAAAATACCCAATTAAAAATACGTAAACAAGTGAAATCAATAAGATTACTTACTTGGGTATCAATAGATTGCAAAAAAAAAGCAAAAATGAGGGTTAGGTAATGAGAGTGCAATGGCGGGGAGTGAGTGAAGAAGAGAGAAAATGAGCAAAATGAAAGGGTTAGGGCTTTTTAAAGGTGTATCATGAACTTACACAGTTTGCTACACGATCTTGTATCTGACCATATAAATCATAGCTTTTAGCAGACTTACATGGTTAGTTACACGAGCATGTATCTAACGATGCAAGTTCACACCAACGTGTCTAGAGAGCATGTAGCTCTTTGTAAATGTATGCAACTTCACAATTAGATAATCAAACATAAAAATTTTGTACTTTAGTGTTATAACACATTAACATGCATACCTTAACACACCAATTATGCACAATCTCATTATATGCTCAATTTTTTCTATCCTAAAACACAACAAATTTAAAATCTTAAATAAAATCTATACTAGCATTAAAGCAAAAACAAAATAACATTGAATTGAAAAGAAAACTAAAATGAATTTAATGTCATTAGCTTGACATTCCTTTTAAACTTAAGGTGGCTTAGATAAACTATATTTTTATAGTCTTACTGTAGGTTCCATGACCAACAAGTAGGCTACCTTTTAACGCTTAATGCCACGTTTCTCTTTTAGTTTTTTCCCTTAAACTTATGATGGTTCAGGTGGATCTTTAACTATAGAATCCTGCAAATTATCTTAACAAGACTTATTAACTTCAATAATATCCTTAAAGTCAAGAGAAAGATTATTGACATTAGAAATTCTAAATATGACCTTTTTATCCCTTACCCTTAATGTTAACTTGCCTTCATCAACATCTATGATTGAC
>JANIIA010000005.1:62536587-62549877 GCA_027478495.1 Erythroxylum alaternifolium
TACTTAGAGTTCAACATGCATTAAAAGGATTTCAAGTTCTTAATCAATTGAAAGGTTCTAAATGAAATGAACTAACCAATATGTTTGGTAGGGTAACACCATTCCTATGGAACAAGTTCTTAAACGAATCTCTGAAACTAAAAATTCAAGATTTAAATAAGAGGGAGCATGTGAACGATAATTTGGTAGGTTAATGCCATTATTAGCTGTTTTTAACTCTGCTACAAATAAGCATAAGACGTAAACATAAGCCTCTTTCTTTAAAATAAAGACACGAAAAACAAATATTAGTCATAACTATAAAAAGAGGAATAAATTGAAATTAATGATTCTAATACCAAAGTTTCTAAATTGTGTATAAAACTATAGTTTCAGTCACATTGTATAGAGCTATCAATGAGCTAGACTAGATTTAGGTAGTATCTAGTTCAGACTAACTCAACCTTTATATGTGATTTGAGTTCGACCTGAAAATGATATCGTTTTTATTTTTACATTTAGGTTAATCTGTTGATTGATACCTAAGAAACAACACTCTATCACTTGAGCATGTAGGTATGGAACACTAAGTTGAAAGCCATTTTTCTATAAAAAGAACTGAACATGAATGTTTTAAAAGGTGTGAGCTTGTGTGGCTTATAAGGTGTATGTCTCAAGTGGCATGTGGAATTGGATTGAAGAGCTTAAGAACAAACACAAATTCAGTAATAATTCATAGTGTTTAAATGGTCAGTAACTAGAAGCAAACACCGAACGTTTCACACAAAAAGAAGAACACATGCCAAAAACAAGTTATTGGCAATTCCTAATCATGTTTAAATACCTCAATTGTCAAAAACCTCAAGGCATGTTACTCATAAGAACATTTAAAGCACTAATTATCATTTTAATTCTTCATCCTAACTGTCAGCATTAACTCTCATGTTCTCTTCATTTCTTTCGATCTAAACCTATTTATAGGGATTAAAGAATCTCTGTTTCACCATCCTCCTGAAATTAAATATTCAATTATTAAATTATGACTTCTAATGGTCAATGGATAATGCAAAATCTAAAATGATTGTAATGCAAATCTTACCTTGTCAAGCACACATCCAACATGAGTAGTGTAGTAGCATTTCTTGAAATAATAAGCAGTTTGTTTTCGATTCCTCAAATTCTCACAAGCATGATAGTAATATTCATCTCGTCCTTCTTAATTAATTGAATCCATTAAAGTAGGGGTATGGATATGGCACACGCTATCAACATTCTTTGGTATTGACATGCACTCAATGTATAGGTTGACATCACAATCCAAATAACGATAAAAAATGCATTGCACTCTTGGTCACATTGTTCACAACGATATAATCTTCTACCATTTATATCTTCAGCCATAAAGTAGAAAAGTTTATGCTCGTGACATTTATGTTGAAGACTAGATGTTAGGTACTTGACACATTTTATATCAAGCTCAAAATCACCTTTTGCACAATCATAAGCAATATCTGAATAATTTCTGCAAGCTTTGCAAGTAACTACTCTGGCCTTAAAATGCAAGGGATGTTAGATGTAAAAGGGATGCTAAATATACTGGGGTTTGAGTTCATCAAAATAGGATTCATGAAGAAAGAAATAACATGCATAACAATAATAAATTGGACCTAAAATTAGCAACCGATATGCCGAGCAATCAACTTTAAGTTTCTCAGGAATAAAGGCAAATCTAACTTTATGGTTGTGGGAGAAATGTGAAAATCCAACTTTGCTCCCATTATCATTCAACTTTCGGTAATGATTGCTAGTGGAAGGGATTCCTTGAGCACACATCTTGTCGAGGGAAAAACTACATTCTTCACAGTGGTAACACATGTCACTTTGATGGTAGACTTGACATCCATCATATATAAATCTTTTGATAAACTTTCCTCCTTGGATGGAAAGAAGGTGTTCATGAAGATTGTGATTTATTTTGAAGGGCAATTTTACACATTCCTTATGCAAATGAATTTGACATAATGAGCATTCACTACAAGAAATTTTATTTTTAGTGAAAGTAAAAGTTGTAACTAAAAGCAGTAATATTAGTCACTATTATTAATAATGTCCAATATTTGAAGTCATCACCTCCCGTCACAAATACCTCTGTGACTAATAAAATAGTGACTAATTTAAGAAATGATGCAACACTTTCGTGACATAAATATTGATAATAAAACTGTGAAATGTGTGACAAAACTATATGGTCACAATAACTTTACATTTTATGACAAGTTTATCATCACAAATAATATAAAGTAGTGAATAATTAAGTCATAACAGAACTTCATTGTATTGTGATAAAAGTGCTGATACTAAAACCTATGAAATGTGTGACAACACTATATGGTCACAACAATTTTACATATTCATGACAAGTTTGTCGACACAAATGATATAAACTAGTAATGAATAAAGTCGTAACGACACTTCATTTTATTGTTACAACATTATCGCCGCTAAAATAATTGTAAATAGTGACAAAATATTTGTCACTAATAATTTTTTTATCAGTGTCTAGTACTTCTTGGTCACTAATATTTTAATTAAAAAGTGTCAACATCATTTTGTCGCAAAAATGAAAATTAGTTCTTACAAAAAGTATTGTCACTAATGTGTTTATTATTATGACAAAATAAAACTATCGATTTATCAACGAAATTACATTAGCTGTAAAAGAAATTTGCATTGGTGGCTATATTGTCTAACAGATTTCATTACAGGTATGAAAGTTATATGTTACAATAACGTTGTCACTAAATAAATAATATATGTTATAATTAATTTATCTTTAATATTTTTATGTTTGTTACAAATAATATTATTAAATTTAACAATTTAATTACATAATTGATAAAAAATTTTACATTGGTTGCCATAAAATAGAAGTTATCATAAATGATATAGATTTCTAGTGCCAAGATATTGTCACACAAGCAAATAAAAATTATTAGAATATATAAAAATATATAAAATCATCAAAATGTACAAAATTCTAATTTCCAATAAGTAAAATTGGAAAATTTAATATCTAAGACAATTATATTTATTACAATTATCCCAAATTACTACATATTAATTTAAGCTAAAACTCTCCAAATTAAATTATCTTGGTTATTCTTCTAGATGAAGTTCACCATTGATTTCTCTCCTACAAAAATAAATAAAAATAAAAATAATTAATTAGTTTATAAAATATTAAGTTATAAATTTAATACTAACATTTTATAATAATATAATGAAAATAAAAGAGTAGAAGAAAAGAGACAATTACAACCATTACCTTATGAATAAAAAAAATGTCATACCTTTAAAAAGAACCTTATTGCCATCGGAGAATAATGAAATTGCAACTCATCCCTGCAGTTAAGAGAACTAGGCATCAATGGAAGCCTAATAATATGTTATTTTTCAAGTAGGAAAAGATGGGGGGAAGAAAGGCTACTGAAGGTCGTTACAGAGAAGGGAGGATTAGTGGTAAAGGTTTTTGAAGAAAGCTTTATGGTCTAAAATTAGTTTGGAAACATTTCATCCAAAGGTAAAGGAATTTCAAAGTACATGAAGAAAACAATCCAACTAAGACAATATGCCTCAAGTGCCTTAAAGGAAAGCAAATAGCCTTTCCCTTGGTACTAAAACCTAATGGTAAGGACAACTACTTTAAATTCCAAATAAAAGTTATGAATAAGTTTATCAATTGATATGTAAAATAACCTTGCATCGTTGGGCAACATCTTGAGCTGCAAGCATGGCATGATATGGTGTAGACTCATCTCTGTCAGATTTAACCTTCATTCCATCTATTTCAGAAACCAGACTTAGAAATAACAGTAACTCCATAAAATATAAGTAGTGAATAAATGAAGAAAAGTAAGACCATACGTCAATAACATTCCAAAGAACATCACAATATTTGAATGGAATAATGAACTAGATAAGTCACAACAAATAAATTCACATACGCCCAAACAGGTTTTCATTATTTTTAGCTGCAAAACAATTTAATTCACAAGCATGTAAGCCAATAGTAAGCACCCAAAAAGCATAAATCAATAAAATCTAACCTACCTAGAAGCCAAAATAGTTCCAACAACAACTGCACTGGCAAGTTTACAAGTACAACGAAGAACAATAGCAGGTAGGCAAACCCATTTGTTCATGAAAATAATTCCAACAGCAACCACAAAGTTGAATGTAAGAGCAACTATAGGGTTAAGCAGATGTCTCTCTTGTATGAGAAAACACCAAAAAGTAAAAAAAGTATAAATCTTTTAATCAGATTTCAACAGACAATGATAAGAAAACAGATCCATAAACCAAAAAATCCTAGTGAAGACGCAGCATCTTAAGAATGCGAAGATTTGAGGAGATTTGAACCAAGACCTATGAATGATAACAACAAAAAGAAGGAAACTTTACTAGTTTAAGTTGAAGAGATTTACCATTAGCATCCTCCATGATCAAAGTATAAGGAGAAGAGAGAAAATGAGTTTCTAAAAAATGCACATCAAAAGATGATATCTGAAGTCACTATAATCTTTGTTTTCTGAAATTATAAATGTAGGTCTATAATAACTTCAGACAGTCTAAAACCCAAAATAAACCCTAAAATCAGTAAACAAAAGTAATTAATCAAAATAAAAGTGGATAGCATACTGATGATAGTGACGTCGCCGTTAGGGCTTTGGAGCATCTTGTCCATGCCCTTAGGGCAGAGGGAGGTTCGGAGGATGAGAGCAACGACTTTGCCAGCAGAAATGTTGGCCTGATTAATATAATGCTTAAATTGGAATTCAAAGTAAGAGAAACATGTATTGTTGGCCCAAGGTTCAATGATGACATTAAACGCTAACTGTAGTTGGGTTATCTTTTATGAAACACCAACCTAGGAGATATACATTAGTAAGAGACACCCCAAATCTTTATCTCAAGAGAATTTGCCTTATCACTAATTATTTAAAATTTTAGTTATATCACTAAATATATCATATCATTATTAATTTAAATAATTTTATCAAGAAATATAGCTACAAGTGCATTACAATGTTAAAACAACCAGCAAAAGGTGTGATTTGTCTCCAAATATTTTACAAAAATGTTTAAGAGTTATTTTTTATTTAAAATATCATCTTTTGACATTAATTAGTCGTTATTTCTAGATGCATACTTGCTACAAATTATAAAAGACGTCAATTCTTATCCCGCTAATTGGAAATTTTAAAAGTTTTATACTATTTTTAGTATATTTTTTAGATAAATTTTGTTATCTTGAAAAAGGAGAACTTTCTTGATGTTTCGAAATTACCTGAACCAAACAAGGAAGATTTTTAGCCCCAACGAAAAAGGAAGGGGCATTTTCGGGGACTAGCCTGCTTCCCATTACTCAAGAGGGAAATTCCTCGCACATAATTAAGGGAATAAATGTCTAAAAATTTCACTAATTCTTAGATTATTTAAGACAATTATTAGATGTGTCTAGACATAAGCGTTTAAAACCTCCTTATTTTGGTGTATTGCCAACATATGTTTTGTCACAATTATAATTCATTCCTGCCAAAATTACTTTAGCGCCAAATTCCATATGCTTTTAATGGCAAAACTTAGTGATAAAAGAAAATTTGACACTATTAATATATTAATAGTGACAATTAATTGTGAAAGATACTAAATTGTCACAATTACCATTATATTAGTGACAAAAAAATAAAGTATCACAGTTAATCCAAACAATAATGCCCATTAATTGTTTTGTCACCAAAAACCTCATATCTGTGATGAAATGACAGTTATTCACAAAAAAGTTGTCACTGAATGTCTTAACTCTCATAAAAAAATATAATTAGGAAAATTAAGAAGCAAATTCAATGCAACAACAAAATTAAATAATTTATAATGACAATTTGTACTTGAATTGTTAAATATTTTCTATTAATCTAAATCAATACCTAGTTTTGTATTAGTTACCGACATATGTTTTGTCACAATTACAACTTATTCCTATCAAAACTATTTTGGAACCAAATTTCATAGGCTTTTAGATACAAAACTTAGTGATAAAATAAAATTTAACACTATTAATATATTAATAGTGACAGTTTAACTATAAAAGATACTAAATTAATATAATTACCATTATATTAGTGACAAAAATATAAATCATCACAGATAATCCAAACAATAGCGTCAATCAATTGTCTTAGCACTAAAAAATATCATATTTGTGATGAAAAAAATAGTTAGTCATAAACAAATTGTCACTAAATTACGAATAGTTATGACCATAGTTATTGTTTAGTTATTGTGACAATATAAAGTTAGACACTAATTAATTGAATATTTATTGACAAAATTTTTTCACAACAAGTAGAATATTGTGTAACGATTAACCATTTCATAAAAAAAAGAAAAAAAATATTAGTGACCAAATCATGTTTTGTCACAACAAATAGAAAATATTAGTTACTAGCATATGTTTTGTCACAATTACAATTTATTCCCGCCAAAATTATTTTGGCACCAAATTGCATAGGCTTTTAATGACAAAACTTAGTGATAAAAGAAATTTTGACACTATTAATATATTAATAGTGACAACTTAATTGTGAAAGATACTAAATTGTCACAAATACTATTGTATTAGTGACAAAAACATAAATCATCACAGTTAATCCTCAATCAATTGTCTGGTCACCAAAAACTTTGTATTTGTGATGAAACAATAGTTAGTCACAAAAAAATTATCACTAAATGTCTTAACTCTTGTAGTGATTTTGTTTTTGAATACGTCACAATTCTCGAAGTGTTTAAGTCTCACACTCTAATAAGAATACTGCCAAAATATTAAATAATCATAAACAACAATAAACACACAAGAACTATGGTAAAAACTAATCTTTATTACTTTCCCAAAAGCATACAAAGGAATGCCCTCTCTCAATGTGTTCCCTCCCTACCTATCCCTATTCTCAGGATCAAGATTCCAAAAAGCTATTTATGGGAATCTCTGGCTTTCCAATTAAGAATTTTATCTAAGCTAAACTACCTAGATCACGTCTATCCTTATCTGATTACATCACATTAATCAATTGTATGGAACCCTATCAAAATAGGGCTCTATTTGATAGGATTTAACTACATCCCAACTAACAAGATAAGATATTACATTTAATTAAAAGAAATAAATCAATATCCAAGTAGAACTCCGTTATCTTTAAATGATCCTCTCACATGGTCTTTATCTTTTAAAATTGATGTATATCTAATGTGATAATATCAACCACATCATCCAAAATCTCCCATAATCTCTATGCATTGATGATGAGTCATCCAAGTTCAAAGCCTTTTATAGCATGCTGGTTCGGTCTAATGCTTAACCAAGTCAAGTCCATTAGTTATGGTCCGTCTATTTAATCAAACATCAAGTCTTTAAAGCTCTCACATGTTTCCCTCAGGCATGTGTTCTAGCTAACCTTCAACCTAAGGTCCATCTCAAACTATCTTTTGGTCTAACATTCGAATTTTGCATCTCGTCAAAGATTTTCATCAATATATGCTAATTTATTCCAATTCATTGACAATGCCCATTTTACTTGTCTACTCATAAGTCTTTGCCTTGTTTTGTCATTCCAAGTGTCAAATATTGGTCAAGGCTTACTAATACCTGCATAATTCCGCTCTTAAGACTTAGGGGTCTACCAAACCTCCCCATATCCTCCTCTTCATGTTCTTCCCTAAGACCAATTGCACTCCTCAACATAAATTCAATCATTTCTTCTTTCTAACTAATGCCTCTCTCTAAATCTTGAATTCTAACATGCCACTCTTCTCTCTCTTTCTCTTGAATTCTAATATGTCTGTGGATTCACACTTTTTCTAAGGCTAATTCTACACTTGTTGTACATTAGAAAAGGTGTTGTTTTGTTTTTGTGACCCTACTTCTGAATATGAAAGTGAAATCAATGGACCTAAAATTCCTAAATCAAGATAATGTTAAATATAGCACTTCAAGAGACCCAAAGGACTTGACCTGTAAAGTGTTTGAGCACAAAGAAAACTAAGTTCAAGAAATGATGAAACTTCTAGCCTGGATTACGACAATAGATCTTTGTGTTACTATAGTCTCTAAATTTTCGATTGTTGCACTGCGTAAGAGAGGAGACATAAGTGGTTTTCTGCATGCCTCTCCTAGCTAGCTATCTTATCATCTAGTTAGTCTAAAAATAATTCATAGGAAATGGAAGTTAATTAAAAGCCACTTATGAATATCATCACAATTGCAAAATTTGATCTTATGCAAACTAAATGTAACCCTTCAGTGATCTCATAATTTATACACCTTCCAGTTTTCTGCTAATGAAGAAATTAAAGCTCGTCCTTGTGCTATAGAACTCATGTTTTTTGTTAGCTGGATAGGTTGGTGCTGACGAAAGGCAACTAGGAAATCTAATAGTTTACGTGTATGTTCTTACATGTAAACCTTAAAATGTCCCTGTTATCGATATGTATAATTTTGATATGCTTTGTCAGAGTGAGCTCGAGTCAATTACGTACAATCTCTAAATTCATATCGATCAAAGGAAATAATTTAGGGAAAAAAAAGTTGAATTAGAGCTTAATATTTTTATTACAAAAGTTGAACTCAATTTTAAAATGATAAAAAAACTTCAATATTTCACAAACTTTCAATCCGAACATTTTTAAAAAATAAAAATTCTCAACATTTTACTAACGTTCAATTTAAACTCTAACTTATTATCTTTGTCAAAATTATACCTATTTTTATTTTTTCTATAGGTTCCCTTATTAAATGTACATCCTACATAGTAAGTGGAATTTAAAAAATTTTAAAATTGATTGAAAACTTTCATTACTACCTTCCTCATATTGAAGAACATCTTGCTGTTAATGATCATAAATAAATTTTAAAGTTTCCTCATTTCTATCATTAGAACACTCATGATTGACAAAGTGATCATCACCATCATCACTTGACACCTTGTCAAGGTTTTTCTAGATACTGAACTTATATCAAAGTCACATCAACTTCTTTGCACAACAATTTCATTTAGGTCTGCTTAAGTAAGACTTAGCCTTTCCATGTGATTGTTAAACAACAAAATCTTATTCCTGAATACCTCAGGATCCTCAAAGTGTTTAACTATCACACTTAAGCAAGAATACTACAAAAGTATTCAATAATCATAGGCAACAAAAACATATAAGAGCTACGATGAAAATCAACCTTTATTACTTCCCCAAAAGCATACAAATGAATGCTCTCTCACAATGTATTCCCCTCGCACCTATCTTTGTTTTCAGGAGCAAGACTTAAGTAAGCTATTTATAGTCATCTCTGGCTTTCCAATTAAGAATCTTAACTTAACTAAACTATCTAGATCACATATATCCTTATCAAATTATATCACATTAATCATTGGATGACACCTTATCAAAATAGGATTCTATTTGATAGGATTTAACTACATTACAAGTAACAAGATAAGAGATTACATTTAATTAAGAGAGAAACATCCATAACTATAAAGAACTCCATTATCTTCAAATCATCTTCACACTATTGTCCCTATCCATTGATGAGTCGTCCAAGTTCAAAGTCTTTCATAGCATATTGTCCCAGTCTAATGCTTACCCATGTTAAGTCTATTAGTTATAGTCCGTTTATTTGAACACAAATTAAGTCCTTAGAGCTCTCATATGTCTCCTTCATGCATCTGATCTAGCTAACCGTCAACCCAAGGTTTACCTCAAGCTATCTTTTTGTCTTATATATGAATTTTGTATCTTGTCGAAGATTTTCGTCAATATACACTAATGCATGTCAACTTATCGACAATGACCATTTTCCTTATCCACTCGCAAATTTTTGCCTTGTTTCGTCGTCTTGGGTGTCAAGCATTAATCAAGGCTAACTAATGCTTACACCATTTTGCTATTAGGACTTAGGGGTCTAACAAATCTTCCCACATCCTCCTCTTCATATTCTTCCCTAAGACCACTTACAGTCCTTGATAAAAATTCAATCATTTCTTCTTTCTCACTAATGTCTCTCTCCAAATCTTGAATTCTAACATGCCACTATTCTTTTTCTTTCTCTTGAAGTAGACAATTTTAACTCTTGTTAACTATATTTTTCTCTACAATCTTAACTGGTGTTACATATAAGAGATTTCCCAACTTGCTAAGAGTGGCACCTTTAATCATAACAACACCAAGGTTGCTATCAATTTTAATAATTTTGGTTCCATCCATCCTAGCTGGCATCTTTTTCCTCATTCCCTTATGTACATACCTAGGTGTTTTTCCCATACTATAGACCTAAAAGCTCTATGACTTTTGGAAATATAGGGTTACTTGGCCACTTTTATTACACCTATGGGAAACTAGAAACAAAGAAAATCTTAATCAATGGTAGCATTATACCAAAACCTAATAACAACCACTAAGGCCATTACCACTATGCCAAGCCTGAATCTTTTATTTCTAGGGACACTAGGAGTAGTATTAGAAAGTGAAAGATGTAGGCTTTTAGAAACTGATGGAGAGTAATATCAACTATTTATGGACGAAAGAGCGAAAATTGACATCCCTTTCTTGATAGGTTGTCTAAGTAAAATTCTCTTTTGTGGTTATTTCCTTAAGGATTTCATAGCATTTTTAAATTTCTTGGTCTTACTTACCACGTAGGATGCATATCTAGCAAAAGGATTCATAAAATATATAAAAAATACTAGGTATAATTTTTGAAATGGAGAGTTGATGAAAATATTAAGTTGGGGTTTAAATTAATGTTTGTAAAACATTAAGTTTTTTTCAATGTTTTAAAATTTTTAATTTAAAATTGAATTTTGGTGACAATATTAAGGTCCAATTTAACCCTTTTGTCAAACAATTCAATGAATATACTCCTCTTTTTTTATAGAAAACTTCGTAGAATCAACTTTATGAAAATATACTCAAAACTTGCTAATGCCCTTATACTTCTCTTATACAATAATTTTTAGAAATACACAAAGCTGAGTAGTACAATCTAACTATGTAAAATCAATATAAATATAAATATATACTTCCTTTTTATATTTCCATCCACAATTATACTTATGGCATAACTAATTTCTCTAAAATGTATGTCAAAGAAAGAAGTTATGGCATAACTAATTTCTCTAAAATGTTTGTCAAGGAAATAAGTTATGTAATACACCATATCACAGTA
This sequence comes from Erythroxylum alaternifolium, assembly GCA_027478495.1. Classification (NCBI taxonomy): domain Eukaryota; kingdom Viridiplantae; phylum Streptophyta; class Magnoliopsida; order Malpighiales; family Erythroxylaceae; genus Erythroxylum; species Erythroxylum alaternifolium. The sequence goes on from JANIIA010000005.1 coordinate 62,547,839, forward strand.
ATTGTAATAAATGTAACATATAATTAGGGATGTCAAAAGAGCTAGGGCCCGACCAATGTAACATATAATTAGGGATGTCAAAAGAGTTAGGGCCCGACCAATGTAACATATAATTAGGGATGTCAAAAGAGCTAGGGCCCGACCAATCTTAATAAAGGCAAAATTACATCATTTTGTCAATTTTTTTTACAAAGATAATAATTTCAAGCTAGACCGGGCCATCTGAAGCCTGGTTGGATCCCAAGCTTGAGTCTTTCATCTCGAACTTGGACCTAAGAAAACCCTCTTATGCCCAGCCCATTTCCATCCCTACATATAATATTAGCACTAATGATACATAAATATAACTTATTAAGCAAAAATCTATTCAAAGTTCCTAAAGCTCTTTGCAAGACTTATTAGAAAACTTATATTCAGACTTGATTAAGCTATTTTTATTTAAACTAAATAGTTTCATTTTTTTATTTTCTAATTGTTCAAAAATTTTATAAATTGGATGAATTAAATTAAAATTTAAAATTATTTTAGAGTAATAGTTTACTCCAAATTGATATGCTTTTGTTTCTATCTTCTATATGTGTTCCGGACTAGCTATAAATCTTTGTTTTGTTATCATTATTGAATAAAGAAAACTTCGATAAATAACGAATTGGGTTCTTTTTTTAGTTATTCTTTTCATGATTTATAATAACAAAACAGATTCTTCCAATGTATAAATTTTTTTAATGATTTTATAACCTTTCCTATCACAATTTTTTATTAGGCATTTTACCTAAAAGAAGAAAAAATTGTATTGATCCTAAATATCAAACTTAAGTAAGAATGGATAAAGAAATATTCTATTAGAGTATTATACTAAAAAGAATAATGAGATGGATTGTATCAATGTCCCTGACCTTTTTTTATGGGTGTCAACTAACTAAATAAGTCTTCGTACATGTCCAAGACACGTATCGACTAATTCTCTCTAGTAAACAAACATGTACTTGTTTATATCCAACCCTAAATAAAGAACCCTATATAAAAAAATGGTAAATACCTTATTTTGGTGTTGACTTATTTACCCCATTTAATGAACTCATATATGCCTTGATTTGACTTCATATAATGTGCCTCAAGTAATTAAATGGTCTACATTGGCACTAACTAATAGCCCCAAGTAATCGTACTCATCATCACAACTTACATAAATGCACAACCATGCTCCTTTAGGGCCTTAAAGCACATATATAATAAAATTCACTATAAAACAAAATTTTATAAGGCAATAAACTATAGATATGAATCCATAATTTAAATTTTAATTATTTACAAGTATTCTCAAATATCCAAAACCATAGTTCATATGCCTATAATCTTTATATATCTACAAGTCATTCAAAATACACATAATTTCAAATAACCAAACCTTTACAAACAATAATTTGATAAAATCCTAATTTTTTTAAATACCCTAAATTATGGTTCTTTATCAATATACTAGAAATTGAAAATTAAAAGAAAAATTAGTTAATTAATAACCAATAAAAGTATTTACATCAAAATAAATAAAAAAATTTTAAAAAAATATATCGATTATTCGTATTACAAAATTATATTATCTTTTACCCAAATCTCCCACACAATCATTAATATTTATCTTAAATTCTTCTATTTTGTCTTGAAATAATACCTCTATATCTTGCAAACACTTTCCCCTCATTTTTCTTTCATAAATCTCGAAGTCATTAAAAATTGTTTTCAAAAACAAAGAATTATGGACATTAGTTAGCCAATGGTAGAGGTACAAATAGTTAATATGTAACATCTTGTTTCCATACTAAGGGTCAGAACCCTAAATTTCTGTAAGTGAGAAATAGCAATGAGAGATGAGAAAAATGCATTTTATACTCATGCATAATATTAGTATACACACACATGAATTTGATTGTTTTGCACACATTTCAATGACTGTACATGCAATCATTTGACATTTTCTGGGTTATAAATTATTTAAAATAGTTATGATGTGAATTATGAATTATTATGTCCTAAATTTT
>JANIIA010000005.1:62549977-62567199 GCA_027478495.1 Erythroxylum alaternifolium
CGTGAGAGCGCGAGGCCCGAGAGGCCGAGGCTCAAAGCGGACAATATCTGCAAGCGGGTGGTCTGGGCTGTTACAAAGTATATAACCAATTTCAAGATGTTTAACACATCATCCAATATCAAATCCTACATCACATTTTGTCATATTTCATTAAGTACAAGTACAACATGTATACAAACATTTCCTAACACTATTTAAGAACAATCTATTAATTCATCTCAATCATTCATATGATATATGTAAAGTTATATATATATTTAAATGCACACATGACTCCATTTTCATTTTACTTTTTGATGACTGAGCACCTATTTACTATCCCGTATTTGTTGCGGATATTGGGTTCATTTCATTTACTGTCCCATATTCATTGTGGATACCAGGCTTATTATTAACTAAGCTTGTGGCTCTTTGTGAACGTAAAGCTCTTTTTCATATTGGTCACTTCGGTCACAACTCCTTTATCTAATCATGAATATCTGTTGTCCTCCAAAATTTTTTGTTTAGTTAAGCATGATTTAAAGGAATTATGAGGTCATAATAGAATAATTATTGGAGTTTAATTATTTATTTCAGTGTTGTAGGATTTTATTATACTGGTTAGTTCAATTAAAGTAGTAAGAATGTATTGATGGCAATTATGGCATGTCACTTAAGTTTAAAAACCATGAAGCATTAAATGAAGGGTAGGGTTGACATTTCATAGTTATTAAGGGTATAATTGGAAGAGGCAAGTGTTATCTTCTTCATAAGATGAAAAAAATGTGAAAGAAAAAGAAAAGTGAAGGAGAGTTCGTCCATGAGAGAAAAAAGAAGAAGACAAACTTAGGTTTCATCTTTTCTTAGTTTTCAAGAGTGATTTTGAGATTATTCAATAAGAGAAAAAGAAAGAGGAAGAGAAAAGCTTCCATTTGAGCCAAAAATCTCTTTGTTTAGTGAAGATTCAAGGTAAGCCCATTTTTAATCCTTTGGAATTTCGAAGGAATTTTGATTCATGAAGCTTAGGAAGTACATGGTTTTAAGTATTTTAGAATCAATTTTTAGTAAATATACTATTTGGATTCCATTTGTATTCCCAATGAATCGGATTTTTATGCCAATGTTAAAGGAAATCAAGAGAGTCAAGAAGAGCAAGAGGAGGGGCATTTTTAAGCAAGGAATCTAGGTGGGTTACATGTTTATAGTTTTAGTTAATGAGCCATGAGTATTTTCCTAATCAATAGTTTTAAATGATTTCAATGCTTTATAAATATTGCATTTATTGTTTCTTAAATGATTTAAGTATTTGGTACATGTTCGGTACATGAATCTTGATGATGATCTTAAAATGATGATAAAAATTGTATTTAAAATATATCATACTTATGGAAATCATGTTTTTGAAATGTGCCTTTTGACCATTATGTTTACAAGTCATGAAATTTATGTTCCTGTTCGTGTTTGTGATGTCCATTATATTATGTCACATGCACGTTGATCATGTTAAAGGCTTCTCCAGCCTACCCACTATTGACACAGAGCTCCATTACGGACTCCCTCATGTTTATTAGAGCTTTTCCAGAACTCCCTTGTGTATATGGTTTAGCTACAAGTCTTCTCCATCATGTTTATATGGACTACCCAAACCATTATGCTTGCTTATGTTGCTTAGGATTTGTTTGACAAGTTTGAAAATTTGAGAAATACATGTCTTATGTTGTTTATGATTTGTTTGACAAGTTTGAGAAATACATGTCTTATGTTGTTTATGATTTGTTTGACAAGTTTGAGAAATACAAGTCTTATGTTCTTATGATTTGCTTGACAAGTTAAGAAATAAATATTTTATGGTTTCAATGCAATTTACTACTACATTAATATTTTCAATGGTTTTGCTTATTTCTCTGCTATAAACTTGTTACCTATGAGCTTTTAGCTCAATCCCTCCTGCCCATCTCCATGTGATGAGCAAGAGATCGAGTGATCAAGAGTCAAGGCACCACTCCAAGTTTACATATTTTTGTATTTAACTTAGTATATGAAAATTGAAGGCTTTAGCCGCATTTCAAGTATTACTCATTCATGTATATTTTTTGTTTTGTATTATGAGTCCAATGATGCATTCGTGTCTTGAAATGCCCATTAAAGCTTTGTAAAACTCCTTCCTTTTAAAGTTAATGAAATATTTTTTTGTTTTGTTCATGATTTTTCAAGCTTCCGCATTGCATTTTTAAGCATTCATAAAGGTAAAATCTATGTTGTACCTTCACGGGAAAAAATGTATTAATCTAGGCCTATTTATATAAAGTTGTCTTCTTGGAAGTTGTAGTTTATGCTTTTAGCTCTCCAATGATATAAAGTTCGTAATTTTTGGACATTGGAGTTGAGAGATATTCTTTTTACAAGTTAGTGATGCTGCATAGTGTGTATGTTGGTGTCTTAAAATGGAAAGAATTAGTGTGATAAGTTAAAGATGAAATGAATGTCATAAAGGGAGTTGAACATGTGCAGAAATTTATGATGAAAGTGTATAAGTTTGAATGTTATATTTTTGGATTGATGACCAAACATAGATTATGATTTGGTTCTAAACGATATTAAGCTGAAATGGAAGTGAGAATGAAGGGAAATAATGTGGAAATTGAAGTAGGAATGATAAGATAAGCATAGATGTATCATATATGACTTGTAGGAGTGGGAAACCTGAAAATTGGCCAGTAAATGTCCGTTGGACAGACTTCATGTCTGCTGGGCAGACCATCTATGAAATTTCAGAGTTCCAGCTCCGTTCATGTCTGTTTGGAGGGATATACATGTTCGTTGGGTGGATATTCTCAAATGCCTACATAAATATGCAATTTTGACTCTTTAGATGGCAAAAGCTCTCTTCAAGATCTTCAAGTAAGTTATAGAATTTGAAGTCCTCTTCGAAATCATACTTGAATGACTTTAAGTGGACATCCATAGTGAAAGTTATGCCTATTGTCCCAAATCATGTACATTTATATGTTATGGACTTATCAATGCTTTCTATGATACATTTAGGCTTGAATGGAGCTTGAAATATACTTAGATTGATGTAGAAATAAAAGATAAAAATGAGTGATATGTTTAGGGTGACGATTGGGGATATAAACTTAATAATGGATTGTTGTATTTCAAGTGTCCAAATATAGAATCTTGGGAAGTTATGAGAATAAAGATAAACCTATGATGGCTAATGAGATTCTATTATAAGAACCTTATAGAGTAATGTGCTCATGTTTGACTCACGAGTTAGACTCTAAAAACGGGGCATAACAATATTAATATAATAGAATGCATCAATTCACATAATATGCTATAAATACTTTTAATTCAACATGTTCATGTCATTTATCACATTCTTCATACCTGAGTCTGGCATTCAGTTGAGTGCACATTCCACATTACCATTCAAGTTGAAAACACTTCCATATATAGTCCTAAGTATCAAACTCCTTGGACTAACAATGTCTGGAATCATAGCAATCATATAAGTAACTGTTTAATAAATGAAAGTTAACCAAAAATAATTCACTTATATTAAGAAACATCTAGGTTAACTCACAGTACGCTCCAAAAAAGCTATTGCATTGATGATCTGGCAATGTTTGGATGTTGAATGTAACATCTCATTTCCATACAAAGGGTTAGAACCCTAGATTTCTGTAAATGAGAAATAGCATAAGAGAATAGAAAAATGCATTTCATGTTCATGCAAAATATTAGCATACACACATGTGATTGTTGAAAATTGCACACATTACAATGATTGTTCATGCACTCATTTGACATTTACCAGAGGTAATTGACTTATGAATGTGATTATATGGTGAATTGTGGATAATATGTCTTAGAAATTGATTTGGTGTGTATAAGTATTGATTTAGAATTTTTGCTAAAAATTTAGGAAATTTCTGAAATTATGGGTATTTTTGGACTAGGAAAAATGCCAAGTGGCAAGACAATTGATAAATGGCAGTAGAAATAAACGTCAAATGGCAGTAGAAATTATTGATAAGTGACATTAAGATTTATTGACATGTGACATTGAAAATTGGGTGACAATTGAATTAGAATTTAGGAGACATTAGTTAGCTTAAGAAATTGATTTATTAAATTGGTTATTTAATTAAGTGGTAAGTGTTATGATACATGTCATGACACTCACCAAGTAATTGTAACCTTGCGTTTCACGATGCTTACCTAATTGAAAGACCATCTCATGGTCTTTCATCATTATTTCCTTACATGCTTTCTTCTTTTTCTTCTTCTTCTTTCTTTTCTCTCATTCCCGACACACTTACCCAAGCCACACAACCTTAAGTTTTGCCAAAATCCTTCACCTTGCACTCCAAAGATTTCGTTGTTTTCTTCATTGTCACTAAAAGACCTAACCTTACAATCTTTTTCCTCCCTACAATGGTGATGATCGTATGGTTCAAGGAAAGCTAGGTTTAAGTGAGATTTTGAAGGTCTTGAAGTAAACAAGTGAGTATAAAGCATTACTCTTCTTTATTTGTTGAATAAAACATGTTTTGATGATAGTTCAGAGTTAAATGATCATAAAATGAGGATGTGTACATGCTGAAACGTGAATGAGATATGTGGGTAGATTCATGTCTAGCTTTTACATATATGATGATCAATATGTCATAAGTTGTTGTTGAGATGATTTGAGTTAGAATGATCATTGAAATGTTGTTGAAATTGTGCAGAAATTTGATAGATGAAGGGATGTTTTTATACTCTGCTTTCCATATTTTAACATGGGTTGCTTTGGGTGTTATAAAGATGAGTTAAAATGGGTTTGAAGTTAATCAAAAAGAGTAATATGGTGTGTTGAAATGGGAAGAATTAGTGTGATAAGTTAGAGACGAAATGAAGTTGATAAAGGGAGTTGAACATGTGCAGAAATTTACAATGAATGTTATAAATATGAATGTTATGTTTTTGTAAAAATGTTTTGTTTTTAGGTTTATGATCAAACATAGATTACGATTTTGTTGTAAATGATATTGAGCTAAAATGGAAGTGAGAATGAAGGGGAAATAAATAGGAAATAAGTTAGAAATGATAGACTAAGCAAAAGAGATGAACTAGGATGAAAATAAAGATAAATGTGTGCTAGAATAAGTTTGATAGAGTGTTTTCACTGAATAAGCATCTGTATTTTGGCGATATCTTGATCTATAGATATCCAAATGGGATGTTTTTTAATTAATATTAAATTAGAGACATATGGATAAAATTTTTATGAAGTAATTTCATTTGAATTATGTCTCTAAAGGTTTTGAAATTTGGCTTGATGTTGAGTACTGGGTGTTGTGCAGTTTGAGAATAGTATTTAGTATTTTAGGTATAACTCGTAGAATACTGAACCAAAATGAATGAATTATATGTCTTTAGAAACTTAAGAAATATAGGAACAGTTTTTTAGAAGAAGATGTTTCCTATATACCTCATTTTCTAGGTCATAAGGGTCATACAAAACAGACCTGAAAATAGAGTTGGAAAAGCTGGAAAATGGAAATGACTTTTATATGAAATATGTTTCTTTTATGTGATGTTTGAAATTGATAAGATACTTTCCTATGATGCATTTAGGTTTGAATGAAGCTTGAAATGAATATATTATGATGCTGAAGTAAGTGATTAAATATGTGATTGCTTCGGGTGATAATTGAGGTTATAATTAAGGAAATAGATTAAGATTAATAGGATTAAGGCCATCTAAGTATGTTTTCAAATAGAACTCTGAGTTCTATAACTTTTTCTGTAGAAGTCAGATTAAGGTCATCTAAGTATGTTTTCAAATAGAACTCCGAGTTCTATAACTTTCATGAAGACTATAAGGAGAGATTTTGCTATCAAGAAAGTCAAATTTTCATATTTCTGTAAGTGTCCAACGAATGTCCACCAAGCGGATATGATGTCCCTCCAAACGGACATGAGTGGGGCTGGAAAGCTGGAAAGCCCAAAAATGTCCTCCTAATGGATATGAAGTCTCCCTAACAGATATTTACTGGCCATTTGGACTGAAATTACCCCAAAAGACAATATATATAGGTATATGTCCTCCCTATTACATAAATCCGATGAAATTGTGAGAATCACAATGTGAAATGAATGAAAGTGATCTTATGAATGCTAATGAGATTCAAAGGAGATGAATGATGAGTATTAAGTAAAGATGAATGAGAAATTAGATATTATGTGATCTTAAAATACTAGAATAACTTTAGTGAATGATTAAGTGATGAACTTAGAATAATCTTGTATAATTGAGGTGTAAACCTAAGTTCAAATTAGTCATATATGAGTTATGAAGTATGAATGGTTATGAGATGTGAATTAAGGAAATATACCTAGGATTATCAATGTGAACATGCATTATATATTACACATATACATATGTGTATAATTGAATGTTTATGTGATTGTGCAATTAATAATGTGTGTGCAATATGTGTATTGCTTAATGTTAATATAAAGGATAGAACTTTAGCATCCAGACGTTTTAGATCATCGAAGTTAATGCTAATCTGGAGCATACTATGAGTCGACATAGATGGTCTTACTTAAATTGATTTTTCTGTTTGAATTTGTATTGCATTGTTATTGATGTGAATGTGAATGTGAATGTGTAAATTCTGGACATTAAATGTCCGAGGCGTTTGATGTATGAATAATACATTGGAAGTGATCATTGTATATGAATTTGACTGAATAAGTGATAGGGACGGTAATTTAGCCCGCTCGGCCCAACCAGTTGGGCCTGACCATTTTTTTTGAAAAGACGTTGTTTTTGATCAAAACGACGTCGTTTTAATATTTTTTTAAAAAATATATATATGTGTGGGGTGGGTCGGGACCCAACTGGCCATGAGCCGGTCAACCTGCTGATGGGCTGGGCCATGGACTGGCCCATCCAGGCCCGCACGGGCCTCCATAGGAGAGGTTGGGCTGGGTCCAGCCAAGGACAGCCCGGGCCCAACCCGGCCCATTGACATGTCTAATAAATGATTCTCAAGTTAAATGTTGAATGTCGGATCAAGGTCCGATGATAAATGTGAATGAGAATGTGAACGTGAACGTGAATTTGAAAGTGCAAAAATTAAGCACAATTGATTGACTGAATGCAAGTGATGCATTTCATCACTTGAATGCATGACAACGTAAAGTCTGTTGTGACTAGAGTAGCCACCGAAAAAGAGCTTAAAACTCAAAATGTGGTAAGAGTCTCTAGCTCACTATGTAAAATGAGCCATGTATCTCCAACAAATAAGGGACATTTATTAATGACCCTGGTACCTATAATGGATATGGGACTAGTACAGGCACTCGGTCACAACAATAACATTTAGAAGTGATTCTCATGAACATTGCATATATAACTGATATGTATGATTTAAATGCTCGAAATAAATAGTTTGAGTGATTTTTGATTGTGAATTATAAATTAAGTGAACACGAAGTGTATGTGATTCAATATGTTGAATTGATGAAGTGACGTGATTTTGTGATTATATGAATTGATGTGTTATGTGAATTGAGTGAGCCATTGAGGATGTTCCACTCACAAGGTTCAAAAAACTCACCCCAAAATTTGCAACATATTTTTCAGGCTCAGAGGAGACACCTAGTTAGACCAACTGGAGTTTAGCTATTGCATTTGAGTAAGAGATAGAGGTCGGGATCAGTTGTCGTCTGCATATATTTTCTGTAAATTGAGTACTAAATATTTTATTCTGCAACCTTCATTTATTGTAAAAATGAATTATGTTTGTAATAACAGTTATGATCAACTACATTTTGTATTTGGTAATGGGCCTAAAAGATTATTGAAATTCTGACAATATGTTTAATGTTTGATCAAATTTGAGTTTGCAATGACAATTGTAATCGGTGATTTTTAAATAAAATGGGTTCGAAACGATTATGATTTTTTCTAAAAATGTGTGTGTTGCGTGAAAATTTTTTAATGGTTATGATTGACTGACTATCCTAGTACACCACCCTTCTAGAGTGTATTCTCGAATACTGTCGGTGTGTTCAGGAATATGCCCTATGGGAGTAGGGTGCTACATAATATCAGTTTTAGGAATCCTTTTAAGAGTTATATAAAGTTATTTTAATTTTTATAGCCTTTTAAATTACCTCGATGCAATTTTCCTAACGAAAAATATGAATCAAATATTAAACAATGTTTAATGGTGATACAAAATGAATTGATAATTTCTTTCACCAAATTATCATTTTTAATTCAGTAACTCCTTTTGATATCTCTTATGAATTATATATAACTGTCTTATCTTTTCATATCTTTTACAATAACAAAAAATCAATAATTCTACAAAAAGTATGCTCAAAACACTGAAAAATATTTAATGGTGATAATAAATTGAGTTAACATGCTTTTTTACCAAATATGTCCTTCTTCCTTAGGTGTTATGACCATATTAATCAATCTTATACCTTTAAGCATTAAATATCAATCAAATCAACTAGAAAATATTAAAAATACTCCTAAGGTTCTAATAGCCATCTATTCAAAAATATTATAAACTCAAAATTTGGGAGTCTCATTTTTTTCCTCCTTTAAAATAAGTTTTGTTCTCGAATGTTCAAAAATCTGAAACTCTAAAAATTGCTATCTAAATATTTGAAGTATGAACCACTTATCTTTCACTCATAAGCATCTATAAAATAATAAATATAACAACAACAACGACAACAACAACAACACCAATAACAACAACAATAACAACAATACCAACAACAACAACACCCAGTAGGAAATCTCGCAGATAGGAAGGGTCTAGGGAGGTCCAATAGTACACAGCCTTACCTATAACTAGTAGAGAGGTTGTTTCCAACTATAAAATAATAAATAGCAAGTCTAAAATCCAATCGTACTAATTAAATCAAACGAAAATAATGATATACTTATGCTATCATCACTCATCTTGCTATATTATAAGATTACGTCGTAGCTTAAACCTAAGCTCTAAGACCATTTATCACACTCTAATCTCAAACTAACAAGATTGAGCCTATAGTGAACTACCACCTAATGACAAGGTTTAACCTCTTAAACCTCAATATCATAGTAACACTTAAAATATATTAAACTCACGTAAAACAAACGAAACAACTTAATGAATATATTCCTTTTTGTATCTAAAAAGCATAATAAATTTAACTTTATAAAACCATGCCTAAAATTTGTCTACGTCCCCATGTTTCTATTGCGTTCTTGAAGAACACACAAACATATATAGTACATACCAACTATATAAAATCAAAATGAAGTAAGTACAAAGCTACACCCTTTTATAGTCACAAGCATTCAAAACTATACCCATATGGCACAATCAATTTCTCTAGAGTACTTGTTAAGAAAAGAAGTCATACAATGAAGCATATAATATAAACCATTTAATTTTTCTTAGCCAATAGACTAGTATGTGCTAAATTTTGGTCTCTAATAATGCGCTCCATGTAATAGAATTATATATGGATCATTTTGGCACTAACTAATTCACCTTGTTCGTTGGACCTATACACACTCAAATATAGTCGTAGATAATGTGCTCTAGGGGCAACGAATGGTATACACCTAGTTATAACTAATTAATAAGCATCAACCAATCTTACTCTTCACCATATCTCACATATATGTACAACCATAACATTTTTAAGGCCTCAAAGTACATAAAACACAAGATTCACTTGTAAAATACAACCAACATATATATAAGGAAGCAAATTATGGATACACATCCATATTTTACTTTTTAATAGTTGCAGATGTTCTTTGATAGCTAAAAATCATAGTTTATATGCCTATTAATCTCTCTATATATATGTCCACATATCATTTAAAAAACATAAATTTTCATATAATTCAACCCTTATAATTAACTATTTGATGAAACCCTAATTTTTTCGAATATCCTAAATTAAGATTCTCTACTAATCTATTTGAAACAAAAATTTAAAAGATGCAAAACAATTAATAAGTACCTAATAAAACATTTAATATGCATAAAGAACAAGATAATAAACCTAAAATAATCTTTAATTGGTATATACTACAAGCATTTGAATGAAATGTACTTATGGATTCATTGATATTGTAAAATTATATTGTCAATCTTTGTTATAGCCAATAATATCTAGATTGAAAAATCCTTTACTTCTACTTAAAATCACCCCTATAGTTCTTATTCATGCTTCCCCCTTATTTTCTCCTAGTAATCTCTTTTGTTATTGTGAAAAATGATGAAGAAATTCATTAGAAGCCATTTCAAATATACATATACATTAAATAGCTAATGGTAAGGGTATGGATAGCTTATACTAGTTACAAGTGTCTTCTTAGAAGTTGTAAAAAATTTTATTATATTTTCATAGTATTTTGAATCACCTTAATTTGATATTAATATCAAAATTTATGATTCAAATACCTAATAGTGATTGGTGGTGATATAAAATGTAGCTTACAATCTTCTTCCACCAAATTCTCTTACTTGAGTTTAATATCTTATCTTGAGGTCTTTTTTATTAATTGGATATAATTATCTTATCTTTTCATAGCCTCTTTCATGACCTCAACTTAATATTTATATCAAAATTTATACGTAAAAAATTAAATCGCATTTGATTTTAATAACAAACTAAACTAACTTTCTTTTTCTCAAAACATTTCCTTTTTATTTAGTGTTATTACCATAATTAAACAACAACAAGCCTTATAAGAATAAAACATTAATCTCAAACTCAATTTATTTGGAACTTATCTTTATAACTTATCTTATAGATGTTTTTACTTGGTAGGATTATAATGCCAAGATCATAGAAGCTTAGTTAGTTGATCCTCTTTCTTGTAATTCGAATTCATATATATTACTTGTTTTCTTATAAATAAAAGAAAAGGGATGGCAACAACCTATGTTATGTTCTGCCCATTTAGATTTTGATTACTGGGCTATCTAAAACACAAAAAGTACTAATGGTTTTTCATTTGAAGTTAAACTTTAGTTTTCACTTTATATGTTTGGTTTTAATTCTATTTTGAACCGATGGTAGTATCAAGGTAATTAATAATCTTTTTAAGGATTGTAAGGATCATTTAAGAGCATTTATGAAAAACTTGTGAGAGTATAATATCTTGAGGTTAATCCAATTTCAGTGGGTTTGCGGTAACACCACTCAATAAATGAGGCTCAATCTTTTAAGCCTCACCATTTGGATGAGGTTTACATCATGCTAAACTCATATAATCTAATGAAAATAACTTAATTACTATTATCCTCTCTCTATTAAGAAACCCTCCTGACCCAACTCCATGAATCTAAGCTAAAAATTCACTTAGGTTCCCAATCTTTCACTTACACAGTTTCCTATAAAATATACAAATTCAGGTAATATACACCAACTAAGTCAAAAATATATATAATAAATATAAGGTTCCTCCCTTTTATTCTATATGTCACAAATATTTAAAATTGTGCCTTAAGATATAATCATCTTCTCTAAAATACCTATCAAAATTATTTTTTATAAATACCTCAAAAATTCGTAAAAATAATCATATTAAATACATCATATAATGATGCAAAACTAATATATAAGATCCTATACCTATCCAAGATAGGCATAGACTAATTCACCCTGTACCTTCCTCATAATGACACTAACCAATTTGCCTTAACCTATTAAATAGTTCTTGCCTTATTCTGAATTAAGTTTATTTGCCTAACTAATGGAAAAATACCTTGTCCAATTTGGCATTGACTAATTCATCTTGACCGTGAAATGATATTTACGTTATTTTGGTATTAACTAATATGTCACAACTAACATATTGGCACCTACTCCAATTTGGTCACAGATAATTTGCTCATAGTAACATATTGGTATAAGTCTAATTGTGACACTAACTAATAGGTCGTGACCAATGTTACTCATCACTAAATAATATAAATTGTATAACATTACCCCTTAGAGGTCTCAAATTCATATAACACATATATAGTATCCAAAACTAATTATTAGTAGTTATATGATTCCACCTAACAATTTATCCTAGCTATCTATCCATAACTCATGCAAAACATATTTAATTTCATATTATATAGCCCATGAAACCATCAATTTAATAAATGCCTAATTATCTCTAGTGCAAAATGTATATAATTTAATGTTATATAACCCTTGAAACCATCAATTTAATAAAAGCCATTATGTCCAGTACCTTGAAATGAGGTTATCCATTAACTTACCTAAAACTAAAAATTAATTATTAGAAATAGTCATATAAGGTCCAAAAAAATTAATATGCAAAAACGTAAAAGTAATTAACCCAAAAAGTGTTAAATGGAATATACCACAAACTTTTGTACAAAAAGTACCTATGGACTCATTCTTGTTGAAAAATTACGTTGTCCTCTAACCAAATCTCTCTTCCAATCAATAATATCTAACTTAGATTCATTTCTTTCTATTTGAAATCAACCTTCTAACTCTTATATATACTTTTGCATCATTTTCTCTCATTAGACTCTTTTTTTTAATGAAAAGGGACAACTAAATTCATTAAAAACCTTTTTCAAAGACAAAAGATCATGAACATATGCTAGCTAATAATAGTCATCCAACTATCTCATATCAATTTTAGGTGTATTGTCAACAGTTTTTGAACATTGTCTTAGCTTTTAACATATCCTCTCGAATCACCTCAATACATATTCCTATCAAAATTTATAATTAAAATAATGGATAATTTTTTAATGGTGACACAAAATGAACCCACAAGAGTGTTTCACCAAAGTCTCCTATTTTTGTTCAATATTAGTTCCTAACATCTTGTTCTAAATTGCATATAATTATTTTATCTTTATATATCCTCTTAAATAACCTTAATAAAGTTCTTCTATCAAAATTTGCAACCAAAATTCCGATTTGTGCTCAATGAGGACCATAAACTAAACTTGCATGCTTTTTTACCATAATTTTCTTTTTTCTATAAGTATTATCACTAAAATTAATCAATCCTAAAAATTCTAAGCAATCAATATTAATTGTCAAACTTAATTAATAAACTTTAAGAAAATTCTTAATGTATTAAATTCTATCAAATCATAAAAATCACAACCTCAAATTTTTTAGGCCTCATAGAGCGTAAGGTTGAATGAAACTTATGTTCAAATAAGGCTAAACACTTAGAAGTCCTAAACATGGAGTCTTCAAGTTTTACTGTTAAAACTTAAGATTTCAAATAGCCATCATTATATTGTTTGAACAATAAAGACAAAGCCTTTCCTTAAGTATTTTGACTAATTGAAGATAGTTGACAATACCAAGGAGCCAACGCTGGAATGGCTCAATTGAAGCATTATAATGAAGAGAAACCTAGGAGGTTTTAAGGCACGGTCATGAATCCATAATATGCTTTCAAGACTAAGATATTTTCAAGAATTGTGAATTGCCAAATTTTAAGAGTAGCCTGGGATGAACTCAAAGTTGAGTTTCAAGGAGATGTTAAGACTTAAAAGATAATGGTTTTAAATCTTATAAGAATATTTGATGTCAAGCTAAAAGATACATAAAGTGTTAAATATTTTTTGTAAATTCCCAAAGATAAATAATTAAATTAGACTTTTAGGTAAAGATTTCTAGGAATTATGGTTTGGTGGTCTACTAGAAAAGTTAGAATATAAAATAACTTCTCCAAAGCAATTGAAAGATCTATCTAAGATGAGATGTCAATAGCTTATTAATTCTTTATAATTTGTTAAACAAAGACTAACTCTTTTTCCAATAGACTCAGAGATGGAAATCTAGCATTAGTAATCAAGGAAGAAGCAAAAGAGAAGAGTTCCATTCTTGTAAGTATCAATAAAAGACTCACTCTAAATCCTATTTTGGATTAAGAAAGTGTATTAAACCAAGTGTAAACAATTTGGAAATTTTCAAAAATACAACAAAAACAAAACTAAAATATAATAATGCTCAAATAATTGAGAATGATGAAGTCAAGGAGGAGTTTCTTTTCATGCCAAAGTCAAGAAGGAGCTTCTTTTCATGACAGAGTCAGAAGGAGTCTCATGTTATTGACAAAGCTTGTAATAAGTTAGTGTAGCTATGGAACACTTATTATACCAATCATTTTACACCTAATCAAGAGTTGTTTAAAGATTTAGACAAGCCCTATATTTCTTGAGTTAGAATTGTAAATGGAAGTTGTTTAAAAATTGAGGGTAAAGGAACTACTATACTTGAAACTTTATTTGGTAAAATTTTGTTCAGTGCTGCTCTTTACGTGCTTGAAATAATTCAAAATCTCTTAAGTATTGATTAGTTAATGATGTCTAATTATAAATTAAAATGTTATGATGGAGTTTGTGATTTTAGCAACAAAAATGTTGAAATGTTGTTTATTATCAAAATGGTAGCGGAAAGTTCTAAATTAGATTTCACTAGTGATTGCTTATTGGTTGAGTCTAAGAACATCTTATTTTCTTATCTATGGCATAAAAGATAAGTCCATTGCAACTATGTATGCTTAAAGAAGTTAATTGGTAAAAAATGCTTACTAACATACTTGTAATTTGTTAAATGAAATTTGTTTAGGAAGCATGTCAAATAGATAAAGGTCTCAAAGTAATAAAAAATTTACAATTGGTGGATATAGGCCTTTGTAGCCTAAAATAAAATGAATCATTGAATGGCTAAGTATTTTCTATATTCATTAATAATTATAGCAAATACTATTGGGTTTATTTTCTCAAAAAATAATTTTAAAATATTTTCTAAGTTTTTAAAATTTAGACATGTTTTTGAGATGAATATAGAAAGGAGATTAAAGCCTTGAGGTTAGATAATGGGACTGGAGATACTCCAAAGCAATTTCACAAGTATTTAGAGAAAGAAAGCATTGATGTAATATCCAGTTTTCGGAACAAGTTTAGGGTTAGAACCCTAGAATATTGAAAGTGAAAAAAAAATAGCATTGAGAGCATTTCATTTGCATAGCATACACACATTGGTACACATTACCAAGATAACATATGCAATCAAATGACATATTCCGGGGTATGAAAAATTTAAAATGAACATTATGTGACTTATGAATTGTTATGTCTTGAATTTTTATTTGATTGGATTCCAATTAGTAATTTGAAATTAATTGTGATTAATTTGGGGAGTGATGAATTAAGATGTACATTTGGGCTAGGAAAAATTTCAAGTGTTAAGATAAATTGATACATGAAAAATTGGGGTAACTAAGCCTATAATTGAGTGACATTTGGCATAGTTAAATGAGTGACAAATGGACTAGTAATTAAATAACAAATGGACCAATTATTATGTGACATGTGGACTAATTGATTGGTGACATATGGTAACTTAATGTGTGGATAAATGGCAGCATATTAGGTTGATACATGGCATACATGCCTTAAGAAATATGTCTTTGAAAAATTAGTGACTTCTTGCACCTTGTTTAGCTAAGCTAAGGCAGCAAAGTTTCTGCTATTTTCCTCACTTCTCACCATCAAAATTGCTTCTACCTTCTTCTCTGCATTTTTTTGAACCCAGCTAAAGTTGTTACACCAAAACCATACATACACCCTTCACAAAATAACCAAGAAATTTGTTTAAAGTGGTCTTCATCTTACTGCCAAAAACTAGCTCATTTTCACCTTGGAATTGTGTTAAGCTTGCTAGCATGGAGGGCTAGTATAGTCTAGAATTTTGAGCTAAGGTGGAATCCTAATAAGTAAGTAACAATGTGATCTTTATGGAATGATTAATAGTATGAGAATGATGCTTGAATTGAAATGAAATGAATATGGTATTGGTGATGATATGTGCTAGAAATTACTGAATGAACTTGGGAGTTTTTATGCTTGTTCTTGGTGCAGGAAAATTGTGGATTATATAGGTTAATATATAGATGAATTAGACTAGAATTTGGTGTATAAAGAAGGTAAATTTAATCTAAAGAAAGATGTTAATATAGTGTTCTTGAATTGGAGATGAATATGTATGCATATGAAGTGATTGTTGATGATATAAATGAGAAAAGTTTAATTAACCTTAATGTAATGAAGATGAGGCTAGATGATCATGTAATGGTGTAGGTTTAAAGGGCTTGTCATATGGAAAATTTGGAGTGTAAATTATGGTTCTAAGTATGGTAATTGGTGGTGAAATGAAGGAAGAAAGGCAGGGCACGATCATGGCCTTTAGTACATAATCGTGGCCTGATTATTTGGGTTCTGTTATGATCGTGGTAGAGTTCCCAAAATCTTGACCTTTTGCATAAGGTTCTGTCACCTTCATGGCAAAGTCCACCATGATCGTGGGCAAGGCTTAAACATGAATACTTCTCTTTTAAGTGATGTTTGAAACAACTAACGCTAAGGTACTTTATTATAGTACATATGGACTTAATTGAGACTTAAAATGAATCTAATTTGATGTTGAATTAGTTAGTTGAATGTTTGATAAGTTAAAGTTATTAAATGATATTATAACTTAAGGAAGAGATTTTTTGATAACAAAGTATTTAAGTTTGAAATGAAGGAGTGCTAAAAGAATGAAGATGTTTAATGTAAGATTGGTTAAGAAATGAGAATAAGGACATATACCTGAGAAAGTCATTGAGCATGCACTGAACATGACATATGTATACATTCACATGATTGAATATGTATTTGATTGACCAACTTTGCAATGTGAATTTTGTAACATCCCCTCACCTATTGCTATGAATAGGAATGTATAAGTGTATAGTGACATATGCATGCATTCATATATGCATATGCATAGTCAATAAGTGAATTTTGCACATGAAATGTTTGTACATGCATACATGACATTTTCCCGGTTTTTGGATTGCAATTAATTGAGCGAAATAGGAAAAGTGTCTTAAGTGTTTTAAAATGGTAATTGGAGAGGTTCATTAGGATTTTCCTAATTTTTGAAAATTATAGGAATTTTTCGGGGTTTTTCTGGACTTGTTTCCGGACCCGAAAAATTGCTAAGTGACTGATAGGGGGTCAATCAGTAGGAAATTTGTGGTCCAATGGCAACGGAAATTTAGACATAAGCGTTTTAGAATATTTGGAATGAGCCATTGGAAATTGGAGAGAAATTGAAGTGAATTGTGAAGAAATTCACAAACCAATGAGATTGTGACACTTGTC
>JANIIA010000005.1:62584841-62603649 GCA_027478495.1 Erythroxylum alaternifolium
GCATTCCTCAATTCATCAATGCGCTTGAAAGATGCAAGAATAAGATTCACAACAAAGTTTAACTTGGAGAAAAATTGAAAAATTGGTAAGACCTCTTTCGCAGCAGCCACTAATGCCAGTTGTAACCGATGAGCAAAACAATGGATGTAATAAGCAAAAGGACAATCTTTAGCAACCAGTGCCTGTAACCCATTCCACCTACCTTGCATGTTACTGGCACCATCATATCCCTGACCTCGTAAATTCTTGATAGCAAAACAATAATGAGAAAGAATAGAATGAATTTCATTCTTCAGGGTTATTTCAGTAGTATTCGGAACATGAACAATGCTAAAAAAACGTTCAGTCACTAGACCAAGATCATTAACAATCTCAAAATAAGTGCCATCTGTTGCTTTCCCGATCCATCCCCTGCTTCATCAACAATTATACAGAACTTTTCTTTGCCAATTTCCTCACAAATAGCTCCTTTTACTTTCTCCTCAATAATATGTAATATCTCTTTTTGAATATTCGGTGAAGTGTAAGATGCATTTTTTGGAGCATTTTTGAACACAACTTGCTTCACATCAGAATTGTACAAGGCCTGATGTTTTACTAGTTCAAGAAAATTTCCTCGATTAATCGAATCCTCACTTTCATCTCGACCCCTCATAGACATCCCTTAGCAAGCTAACCATCTAAGTGCATCAATAGAAGACTTAAGTCTCATTCTATTATTAACAATTTGCTTTAGTGTTTGCTTCAACCATATATGTGGCAAGTGTCTAGATTGGTTGAGAAAATCTTCCAACTCTTTCTCGACTTTTTTATGGGGTGAATTATGGTCTTTACCCTCATGCAACAAGAAAGCACATTTCTTACCTCCAACTTTATTCCAATTTTGAAAGCCATCTGTAGTAAAAGCTCTACCGGATGGATGCTTATCTTGCTTGTTAAAAAGAAAACAAATAAAACAAAAGACAGCATCTTTATGAGGAGAATATTCTAACCATGACGGGTATTTTTCATACCATGAGGTTTGAAATGAACGATTTCGGGAGCCAAACTTTGATTTTTTATATTCATTCTTGACTGGTTGAAACGGACCCTCCACAATATAAGCTCGGCGCATATCATTCTGTTGGTGCTCTGATTGATACTCCCATATTTGCTTACGCTTGTCTGGGTCTCGCTCTAAATAATTAGAGCTAGTTTGTGTTTCTTCAGTTCTCAAAGTTTTTGTAGGCCTTAGTTCACACTCCGGAAACAAAGTCTCAGTAGGTAATTCATTTGGGAGCTCATTTGATGGTTCTGTAGCTGGCTCAATTGTCGTATTTCTTGAAGTTTGGCTTTGTTTTCTCTTAAAAAGCCCAATAATTGTAGCTTGCTGCATTTTTTTGAAGTTCTACTGTTCCACCTGAAACACACTAACATGTATCAGTTATAAATTTTAAATATAGTAATAAGTAAAGCTAACCTATAACTGATTTAATTTTGTACTCGATACTCGATAAATAAATACTATCATACTAACAACCCAAACTCACCCCAAACCTTGAGGGTGGTGGCGCATAGAAAATACCAACATGACAATTCACAAACTGACAAATTGAAAATCAATATTCAAGGAGTCGGCACTCGGCAAGGACGGTGACTTGCTATTATTTAATTATTCAATGTTCACTTCAATACTTCAATTTATGTTCATCTAATTTCGAAACAAGAACAACAATAACAGTTAAACTTACCTGTATGTTGCTTACTTGATTGTTTGAAGGAAGAAAATGAATAGTTTCAAGTCCAAAAACCCCACACCCAAATGTTACTTGAACAAACGGTATTGTTGTTTAATACAAAGTAAAACAAATGGTTCTGCTGACGGCTGCTATTTTTACAAATTGAATCAGGGTTTCACAAATGCACAATGGGCTTATACAAAATTCACTTAAAAGTCCATGGGGTAATAAGCTTTTTTTGTTCTTGCAGTGGGCACTAAATTCACTTTAAAGTCCACGGGATAATAAGCTTTTCTGGTTCTTGCAGTGGGCACTGGCCCACCCTGGCTCTTCTATGAGTCCGTCTCTGGGTAGAACCTCATCGTAACAATCTTAGCATCCGCAGTCACCAAATCAATAATGTACTTCTAGTCATTTCATTTGAATTACAAATACTCATTATGTATAATTTAATGTTTCTATTATCAATTAAGATAATTTTAATTTTATACCATCAATTAACTTTCTGTTTAAACAAATTAAATGTATAAACAAATCAAAATATTATGCACAGATAATTCATAACTGTTTAAATTATGCATCAATCATAAGATCATCAAATAAAATTTAACGACGAGATATTTTTAAAAAATTTTTCTTGATTAATTTACCGACGAAAAAATAAATGTCGTCAGTAAAATCAACTCTATTTACTGACGGACAAGAACAATCAGTCGGTAATATTGACATTAACTTACAGACGGAATAATCAATTCTATCGCCAATTTTACCGACAGGATTTAACGTAAAATAACTATCGGTACACTCACCGGTGGAATAAACAAAACTGTCGGTAATATTGTAATAAACTTACCGATGGAATAACCAATACTGTCTATAAATATGCCGACGGACAAATTTGACTGTCGGCAATTTACCAACGACCGACCGCATAAAAAACCGTTAGTATATTCACCAACGATTTCATAAATTGTCCATTGATACATTTACCGACGGACATTCTGTTATCCGTCAAAAATTATTACCTAAGATCGTTTCTACGACGCCTTGGTCTGTTGGTAAATTCTGTCGCTAACCTAACTTGTCGACGAAATGTCTAGGTTTTTCGTCGGTAATATCTGTCGCTAAACTACATTTTTCTTGTAGTATAACATTACGATCTATCTTAATTCTTAACTCAATTTGAACCATTCAAACTTGACTCAATAATAATTAAGAAAATTATAATAAATTATTAATTTGAATCGAATTTAAATACTTCAAGTCAGGGTTAAGAATTATGTTGAAATTTCATGTTAATAATATTTGATTGGCCTATATATAATATTCATTGTTATGTGTATTTCATCATTATTTTTTAATAGAAATATAAAAGAAGATATTTTTAAAAATTAAAAAATTTGAAAATGAAACGTTTTTTAAGTTATTTAAATCACAAATCTAGGGTAATTTTCCCTATATTTTATTATAACTGATGAGTAAGGGGTTTCTAAAAGAAAATAAATTTGTAATCAATCACACTTTTTATTTTAATGTTTATAAATATTTATCAGATATTACATATTGAAAACCTCAAATTCCCATAATCTGTAAACTATAATCTACTCGTGTTTCCACAACCTACAATTTATAATGTATTTTTCTACAATTTGTAAGTATGATAAAATGCACTTAATTAGGGTAATATGTTACAAGCTGATCCTTTTCAAAAACAAATCCCTTAATATTAGTATTAATTCAATTAAAACATTCCTATTGCTTTTATTAATTTGAGACATAGTTTCAATTCTCTTCAAAGTCATATAGACTTAATTTTAGGTAAGAAGTGAGTGTTGACCAATAAAATTATGATAAGAATTGGTTTTTCTTATGGAATGTTACCAATAAAAGTTGCTCTGATGACTACATAAAAGGGTTTACTTCCATTCAAATTTAACTCCATTTAATGTGAAAAATCGATGTGTATACAAATAGTCTTGGAAGGTAATTTAATTAATTGTCACCAAAACAAATATCATTAATTTCTAAGAGGACTAATTTGATAAAGCAAACACACGCTAGAGATACTTTTAATTTAAATAAAACGATAGGGGTCTATCAAAATTTAAAACAACAATAAGAGCCTGAAAAGTAAGATGAGCCTATTATGCAATAGGGACCTATTTAAGCAATAGAAGCCTGTTAAGAGATAGAAGCCTGTTAAATGATAAGAGCCTCCTAAAGGATAAATCTATTTAAGATAATTTAAAATAGAAGGCATATCTTAAAATGAAAGGAACTTCTTGCAAGTTGAAAAATAGAAGGAATATGTCAAAAGTGAAGTAGCATTTTGCTGAAATAAACACACACACACAATATAATGCGGAAATATAAAAGTTAAGAAATGAGAGAGAAGGACACAGTCGATTTATACTAGTTCGGCTTACAATTCAAGCCTACATCCAGTCTCCAAGTATCTAACTTGAATATTTCACTATAAAATCAAGTAGTAATTTGACGAATCTCTTCAAGTTCACGAGTACAAATTTTTTAAGGTTCTCCAACCTTCCAATGAGTACTTATTTTTCAAGGTTCTCTAACCTTCCTGCGAGTATATATTTTTCAAAGATTTCCAACCTTCCAAACTAGTAGTATTTAGCTAGCATCTATAAGCTCTTAGCAAATGAAGAAGTAATTTGTTCCAGATAAGCTTCAATAATCTCTCCCAAAAAGAAGTGTTACTTTCTAAGACACAGGATATTTGATAATGATATGACTTTCAAGGGTATCGATATATCTCAATAATTTGGCTTTCGCTCTTCTTTCCTTCTATGCTTTTCTGTTTCACAACTTTAGTGGCTCTTGCTTAAATAGACATTTTCTTCAGTTAGCTGTTGCTTCATTTCTGTTCTGAATTTGACTTTGAATCTTTAATATTATCTCTACTAGAATCTTGCAATAATCAACCATTAAGAGAAATTTGAAGCTGATTGACAAAATATGTGATTAGCAGGATCCTTCCAAATTTTGTAGCATAAATAAGGTAAGTTTATAAAGAAGGTTTCTGCTAGAAAGGAGGTATTTATCATATGATTTTATTTCCTTTTGAGAATTAACCCATTATTGCATAATAGAAGGAAATAAATCTAATTTGAATTTGAAATATTATAAGTTCATCATCAAAATCATTAATAAGCCTTGAGTTAACATAATTAAACGTAGGGTAATCTTGAATTTTTTTGGTAGAAATGTGTAATATTCAAAGTTGTGTATTTTACAACCGTTGTTGATTTGATGATAGGTTAACTTTTGAAAGTTCCTGAATCACGAAGGTTTCTAATATCTTCACACAATATAAAGTATGGTAGTGTTCTCAAGGTGTAAATTTAGTAAAAATGCATATATGAATCGAGTCTCGTCAGTTAACTGTGAGTCGGAAAAAGTTGATACAAGAGTTCTTCATGGAATTGGAATAATTATGTCAATAAGTCCTTAAGAATCCCAAATCACTATGATTTGTATTCTCCTTTTGCTTTGGTTGACGGACTATTAAAAATGATTTTGCTTATCATGAGTAACCACGAAAAGGTCAAAACTGTTTCTCGAGACCCTAGCTATCTAATATAATAATGTTCTTTAAAATTAACTTTAGGCTAAAAGAGAAAGGTGCTTAAAATATGAAAACAAAGTAATAATATTCTATGACTTTTGACACGAAAAGGCATTTGCATTTGCATGACGAACTGAATTTCAATTACAAAGTCTTATCTTTCCAATCTTCATTTGAATTTGGAGAGATTACTGGGTTTTTACTTTCATGGTAAGCAGCAATGAAATTACATGAGGTTTAAAGTGATGCAAATAAAAGAACTGACTATATACGAAAGACGCTTTCTTTTCTCTTTTTTGTGAAGTTCAAATTCTGCTATAACCCTACTTCCTAAAATCCACTCCATAAACAAAAATATCACCAATAAAATAATATTTCATTTACAGTTTTTATCTTGAAAGGGCTTCATAGTTAGTTAATTAAATCTCAATAAAGCAGAATGAGAAAGAGATTTTAAAAAAAAAAAAGAATAATCTTTTGCAACTATCTCTCTGCCTTGTGTAGAAATATTCACATTCTCTCGAATGTGCATGCAGCAATCCTATCCATTCATCCTTCAACAGAAGCCAATCATGATAGCCAGCTAGAGGAATGGCCCCACACATTTCCATATTTGTCTAGACAAGCAAACAGGGGAACCCACTCATGGATGATCTAATCATTCACTTTGAGATGTGCCACGTCAGCTGCCGCACGATTAGATCAGAGTGTTCATTGGCTGCTGCAGCACCTGATCAGCGTGGATTATGAAGCGCTCTTGCATCTCTCTTTTGGTGTTTTGCTAAGTTTATGTGTAATATTTGTTATTTTACATAATGTATATGCATGCATGTATAGATTATGGAACGTTCTGCTACTTCAAAACGCAAGCTATGACTAGGAGGCAGGAGCTTAGCACTTCTGTCCACAATCTCTAAGTACGGAGATTCTTCTATGTATTCATAGTTATCATCCTTTATTATCTTGTCATATTGTTTCGACTGTAATTAAAGAAAAACTGTTAGTCTTGAATTGTAAAGCTATTATTGTTTCTTTTTGGGCAGCCTTATGTTATGAATGCAATATATAAGCTTGTAGGTGTTTGACCATAGACCTCTCAGTCTCTGATAATCATTCAACAAGACACAGATGTAGTTGACTGACACCCAGGTAGCTAGCATAGCTTTGACATGCTGGTTTTTATTGGTCAACAGGACTTCTATTCTCACTATATAACCAAATCCACGGAACAATGTTTTTTGAAGGAAAAAAAGAATGAAAACCTTCAAATTTTGAAGAGGTCTGGGAAAAGCTGTCCGCTTTTCTTAAAACTGTAGGGAAATGCAAGTCTAACAGTACTTGCATTGAATCACTCTTCGAGACTCGGGAGGCTTGTTGAGTATAATAATAGTTGAAAGTTGATACTACTACTGTTGTGTAGCCGCTAAGCTGATATTGTACTTCAGTTTTTCTCTTATAATGGAAGGCTGTGGCTTCTAAAAACGAACACACGAGGAAAGATAGCCATTCGTTAATTATATCAAAGGCATAGGTAGAACTGACATACTTTTATCCGATCGAGTTCATTTTGATTCTTGGCCAGAACTTGAAAAGACGTGCATAATATACACACTACAACTACAAGACACTAACCCTTTCCAACTTTTTTGCGTCATTACAGCAGATATGTAAGTCCAAAACTGAAGCTTTACTGTACCATATCTATGACATTGAAAATGATAATTCAAACACAACTTTACATAGAAAGACAATTATTATCAACTTAAAGCCTCGTTCTTTACCAGAATTGAGAAAGTAATACAATGAAGTAATGGTCATAAGGTTTTTCAATGTGTAGCAATTATGAGTTTGGCACTGATTTCTGATAGAGTTGAGTGCACAAGAAGTTTTCCTACCTGAAGCCACTGCAGCAGTGCAGCTACATTAAATGGTAAAGGAGGTATATTGTACAAACAAAATGCCAGTAGTAATGTGGCACGGTTATATCTGCACGTACCGTCAAATTTGCGTGTGATCACATGGGCTTGATTGATGTTCGTGTTTGTATAATACCAATTAATGGACAAACAAGGGTCCACATATCTAACTAGGGTTTTTAGATGTATAGTGCTAAGACAAATCTTTAATTATTGGTAGATGAGAATTTTGCACCTTCCATCAGTTTTTTAGCAAATAGCAATGTATGTGCATATAGTTATAGAAAAGGAGGGCAAAAAAGCTTAAATTCGTTCTATAATCTCATTTTTTATTCATAAGGTAATGAACTTTAGATTTAATCAAAAGTAAAAATCAAAGTTTGAAATCAATTTGATAAAGGAAAGTTAAGAAACTAAAATATACTTAATAATATTAAAGTTTGTACGAATTTAGACTTTTATTTTTCTTATTAAAAAAACCACCTAGAAGCTTTATGGACTATGAGGCTACTTGGTTTAAATGAGTTTGAAACTTTACTGTACTCGTAATTAACAGGAAGTTGAGGGTTCTCCGATAGCTTGGCGAGGCATGTTTAATTGTTTACACAGTAGGACACAAAGCTATCGAAAGACATGACTTCTGGTTTTGGCTTTACTTAACAAAAGTAGCAACCTCCGGCATTTTCTGATCGAGTCCTGAGGACCTCAGGGATCCTTTCTTGTCAACAGTCTTCTTTCTCAGCCTCTTCTTGTAGCAATATTTGCCACAACTTTTGCCATAGCTCAATCATTATTTATCCCTAGAAAATCAATCACAACTAGGAAATGGCAGTCTTAGCTTTGCTTTAGGAGGAATGTGTTTACATGAATCTGTGAAGAGACGATTCAATTTCTGATCTTTTAATTTCATATGGATATTATAAGCCAGTTTTTGTATATCTGGAATTAATAATACTAAATCCTTTTCACATTATATAGAACTAGACTTTCATTATTAAATCGGAACATCTGATTCTCATTGAATTACCTTAGACATTCCGTACGCTGAGCCTCTAACATTAAATTGATTTCTTTCTGACAGTTGGCTTACATAAAGTAAAACATTGATATTTATGAATTATGATATTGCTATATAGACTGGGTTTTTTTTTTTCCTTGCAATTTAGGGAGGGCTAGCTGTATACAGGATCATAATCATGTAAGGTTGAATGATCATTTCAAATCCTATTCCAACATTAGCCTTATGGAGTTTAGCTTACCATGTCGAATAAAGAGTTAAGTTAGTCTCCATTACCAAAGCAAATTGCACCCGTAATATTTTCTATGTTTGGTTTCTTTTGACAAGGTTCTTCTTATAAGTTTAAGTATAAGAAATATTCGTTTTGGCATGGATATATAAATACGACGGAAAAAAAAAATTTGCCATGCAATATCTTGACCAGACAAAAGTCCCCTTAACAATATAATAAGGCAGTCAAATTTGTGTTTAAACAAAACTGAGTCTTAACATTTATGATGATATATGGAAAATAAGAGGGTAAGTACGGAATCAGCCGCCCGTGTAATATTATGGGTAGAGCGTGGGGATAAATGCCATACGAGCACGTTGCTCTGGTTATTTTGGAAGTACGTATTTGGTGTAGGGAAAGCGTGCAATGGTACAAACGGGTCCCAACGACGAGCCGTTTGACTACAATTTTTTTTATATATATTAGCTATTTAGTTTTGTCAGACAAATTATAAGCTCTTAAGACCCCATTTCAGAGCTCTAGAAAAGGTAAATCTGAAATTCCAAGATCTTTTAGGTTCTTACTTAACCTGTACATTTCTCTGCAGAAGGAATCGTTACATACTGATTAGTCGGTTACTGATTGATCATTGCTTCCCCAGTTAACATCAGGTTCCTATCAGTCTCAGATTCTCAGTAGTTTCACACTCCCACGCTGTCATTAAAAGCGAGACATCTATAATTGATCCGACTAAGGAGCATTTCTAAAAAGCTAGAGGATTATCAATAGGAAAAATTCTCCCTCCCTCCTTCTTTAATGATTCGAATTCAAAACCTTTTATTAAGAAGAGAGACTTAATTAAGAAGTTGAAACTATTGGATCACTCTTACTAAACAAGGAGACTCAGAAATTAGGCCAGTCAGTTACATTTAATCAGTTTTGTTTTGGTTATTTTGGAGGTACGTATTTGGTGTTCTAAACATTGAAATGAGTCCTGACGACATGTCGTTCGACGGGGAATATAGGTTCAAAACATGAGGGAGCATGTGCCTGTGCATGTGCCTGTGCCTAATGGGTTCCCCTAGAATAGAATGAGCCAAAAAGTGAGATTAAAGGAGGGGTTGAGGGAGCCTAGTCAAAAAGGCCGGATCCTAAGCACTGTGGAGGTGTCATTATCTGCACCTCTCTTCTCTATACTGTTTCGTCGTTTTCTCTTTTGTCACGCGTCCCTCGTTCATTAGCCTCCTCCACCTCTTCCTATTACATTAATTAATTAACTAATTATGAATAACCATCTAATTAATTTGAAAGTATAGGGAAATTAGGTTCTAAATAGGAAAGTTAGGTTCTAACTTAAGCATCATCTAGCATAGGGAAAAACTTGCCCTTAGTTAATTGTGGGTTTAGATGATCAATCTAATGGAAAGTAATTTTCTAAATATTTCATATTTTTAAATTTAACACGATTCAGTCACGCAAAGGAATTTATTATTATTTAGTTGGCTGAATTTATATTTATATTTATATTTAATTCATTAAATAATTTATTCATTTCTAAAAATTTTCAAAAACAAATCTGTCTTTCAACTTACTAATTTGCAATTACTAGATATGCTTAAACTTTCTAAATTACAACATTATATGTGTAATGTCACTCCTGGTGGTGCTACATAGATCAATATATTGCATAGAGAAGATTAAGGTGATCATAAATTCATACGTTTTATATTCACTTGAGTGTATTTGACAAATAAAACTGGCAAAATTATTGTTCAGTTTATAACAATATCAACATCTAATAAAAATCACATTGGCATGCGAAATTTGGAAAAATTCAATAGTACGCAATCTTACCTCTAATTAATATAAAGATTGTTTTCATATTATTCAATTTATACTTGATAAGTATTTTCATCATCATCAATATATAGTTATATTTAGCACAAATATGAGGTCTGGAAAAGTTTAATAGCATGTTGTCTTATTCTTATTTAGTAGAAAGATTATTTCCTATAGACCTATATGCAAATATGATTTGATAAATATTTTAAGAAAATAAATTTGTAGCAGATTTCTAGTGGTTATTAGTAATTATTTATACCATAAATAATATAAAATAAATTTTATAATAAAATAACCACTAATAATTACAAAAAGAATTAGCGTATAATTGGATAAATATTTCAATTCATACTCTAAAAACAGTCATTACATAAATTTTCTGCCTTAACCGAAATAAAACCTATAAGAATAATTGAAATATGGGAATTTTCATTTTGTGGTGTATTTTGCTCTTAGGACAGCAAAGGTAGATCAAAAGTACGTGACATGAAGCGCAAGTGAAACTTATACGTATAGGGACAGAGCTGCGCTTGAAACGAGACGAGAGAACATACCCTTGAAGGTTGATACAGATATGGGACCATTGTTTCTGTGCAAAAATTCGATCTTTTTCGTGGACGACACGATCCTATTTCCTTTCGCGTAATCTCTCTTCTCTCTTCCTCTCTCTCCTTCTCAAAGTCTTTCAACTTCTTGTTGTTAAATTCGATCCCTTTTGCTCTTTCTTTCTATGTACTAGTTTGTTCTGAAGAATCCATGGAAATGGAAGATCATAATAACCATAATCAGTTAGGGATCGATTTAAGGCAGTTCATTAGCAGGAGGCCAACTCATTTTGCAGCAATCCTACAACCACAACCACCTCAAGACCTCTTCTCTGCTCATAGAAATCACCATCACCTTCATCATCTGCAACAACCCCAAGTAGCTCAACAACAACACTGTGATTTGATGATGCTCATGCCTAAAGATTGTGGGTTGCATGAATTTCGCTCTGGTTCTAGCTCTGATGCTTGTATGACTACTGCTCTTCACTCTACTGCTGGTACTGGTGCTAATAGTGGAGATAACACTGTTGCTGCTCCTGTTGTAATTCCATCACTTAGTAGCTTAGAAGTTGAAGGTGGTGGTTATTTTGGTGGCGACGGTGGTACTGGAAGATGGCCTCGACAAGAGACTTTAACTCTTCTCGAAATCAGATCTCGTCTTGATTCCAAGTTCAAGGAGGCTAATCAAAAAGGACCCTTGTGGGATGAAGTTTCTAGGTATTCACTTACCCTAATTTTCTAATTGTTTTTGCTTCTCTACTTTGTTGGTTTTTTTCCGCTTTCTGTCCTCACTTGTTACTATTTTGTTTTACTCCAAGCTCTCTCCTTTTTGGTTCAATATTGCCTTCGAGATTAATTCAAGTGTCATCAAAGATGATTATGCGCAAAAGTCGTATGCTTTTGTATGATTTAGGTGACCGGCTTTGCCATTTGACGTAGGTTCAAGAATGTTTCTTAGTTACTCCATCTTTTCTTCAGATAGTTTCGTACATATCTCTTGTTATCCAGTGGCAATGCTATGATCTTACAAATGCGCTACTGGTTTGACCGCAAAATGTTGCTCAATCACAGACCTAGGTTATGTAACTCTTTTTTGCTTCTTTTTGGTGTTTCGTGTTCGAAGAATAGCTAATTATGGCTAGTGAATGGTACCATTCGTGGATGGTTTTGAAAATATGTATCCTTCTAGTGCAAGTTCCATTGCTCTTTTACTCAAAAACTAATATCTTCCCTGAAGTAGTTATCGGGAGTTGCCCACAGACTCCCTGTCTAGACAAATTGAATGGTCTTGTACTATATTGGGATGACTCCAACTACCCCGCAACAGGAGCATATGTAATTGCTCAACAATGCCACTGCTTGTTATCACTTAAAAATTACCATTCTTTAGTCTTGACTTCAGCCTAATTTCAATCCAAATTAGGGTTCCTTCTTTTATTAGTTTTAGCCCTTCCAAATTTTGATTTTGTCATTCCACTTTTTAAATGAGTATTTTTTTTAATCTTTCCAAATTTTGATTTTGTCATTGCACTTTTTAAATGAGTATTTTTTTTAATCTCAATTTCACTTCCTAGGATCATGTCTGAGGAACATGGATACCAAAGAAGCGGCAAGAAATGCAGAGAAAAGTTTGAAAATTTATACAAATACTACAAGAAAACTAAAGAAGGGAAAGCCGGTAGACAAGATGGTAAGCACTATAGATTCTTTCGGCAACTTGAAGCTCTTTATGGAGAAACCAGCAGTTCAGTTTCAGTACATGAAACTCATTTTGTGGGCAGAACTCAAACTACAACCAACACCTCTACACAAGCTAACCAAGTGGCATTTCATTCTCAAAAGCTCTGTGATAGCCTTAGCCTCTCTAACTATTCTGAATTTGACACTTCCTCGTCCGAGGACAATGATCTAAGCACCGCCACAATAGTTGAGAATGATTCAACTGAAAAGAGAAGGAAAAAAAGAGGCGGGATGATCTTGAAGACAAAGATA
Source organism: Erythroxylum alaternifolium (assembly GCA_027478495.1). Classification (NCBI taxonomy): domain Eukaryota; kingdom Viridiplantae; phylum Streptophyta; class Magnoliopsida; order Malpighiales; family Erythroxylaceae; genus Erythroxylum; species Erythroxylum alaternifolium. The sequence continues at coordinate 62,597,676 of JANIIA010000005.1, forward strand.
AGAGAGTTCATTGATTCCCAGATGACAAAGCTAATGGAGAGACAAGAGGCTTGGCTCGAGAAATTGACAAAGACACTTGAACGAAAGGAACAAGAGAGGATGTTTAGAGAAGAAGAGTGGAGGAAGGAAGAAGCTGTGAGGGTAGATAGAGAGCACAAGTTTTGGGCCAAAGAGCGAGCTTGGATTGAAGCTCGTGATGCCGCTATAATGGAAGCTTTAAACAAGTTAATGGGTAGAGAAGTGAATGTGCCATCTTCTGAGGAGCTTGTGGGTGCTGAAATGCAGAATCATAGTGACAACCAGAATGATAATGGAAGCGAGACAATGAACAACGGTAACATCTGGCCTGATTCAGAGATTACAAGGTTAATTCAATTGAGAAATAGTTTGGAAGATAAGTTTCATCAAAATGGGTGTCCAGAAGAAGTTTTATGGGAGGATATAGCAGGAAAAATGGCATATTTTGGTTATGAGAGAACTGCAATAATGTGCAAAGACAAATGGGATACTGTCAACAATTCTCTTAGGAAAACCAATACGTCTAACAAGAAACGCAAGGAAAATTCAAGCAACTATTGTTTCTTCCCAAGTAATGAGTCTGTATACAATCCAGGCGTGCCATATTGTGAGATTAGCGAACAAGGTCCTGAAACTGTAAGGACTCAACCTAACGATAGCTCTCCGCCAGAAAATTCTAATGCTGGGAATATGGTGAGTGATAGCTGCTTTCCTTTCCTGATGAGTGATGGATCAGAAAACTTGTGGGGCAACTTTGCTTTGAAGCTTAATAAAGGAGATCAAAACCTGTAAAAGCAAAATAGGAAGTCAACTGATCAATTCATCTACTTACTAGGCCTCTGGAGATAATGTAACATGTAGGAGGAGACGGTTTAACCAATTAGGACCGTACGGAGTTGACGTGGGTACACAATACTGAGCGGAGAAGCTGAAATAGGGGCCTAATGATAGATGTGTTGGCATCGTTGTCATAGAGAGTTGATTCAAAACGAACAAGCTTTTCCTCCTTCAAGACTTGCAACGTCACGACTATTGATTGACAGGTTCTGAATCAAGCCCTGAGATTTTACTTTTTGGAATAAAATTTCTTTGTGGAAACAGTTGCCTTCTATTGGTACTTCAACTTTCCATTGCATGGATGTTCCATGTTTTGCTATTTTCTTTTCTACCGATGATCAACAAGTAGGTGTTCATATAATCCACTTTGTTGGCTGTGTTTAAAAGCAGCAGTCACACTGGACTGAAGAAGTTATAAGGATACAAATATACAATCCCTTCCTACAATTTGATCTATTTGACATTAAACTGTGGCATGTTTTTGCTTCTTTTTTATTTTTGACGTATTAGGAATAACATTCAGGAATGATTTCCATCGTACTTTTCATTCTCAAATTGTAATCTTTTTTGTTTGGATCACCGACTCTGGGAGCCGAAGATTAAATTTGATGTACTGGAATAATTTCACAATTTGTAACTATTATATTTGCTTAACCTGAAGATTTATTTTCTCAACTGGAAACTAGCTAGACTTTCTTTTGTAAAACGATCTGGGGTTTCTGGGAGCGAACTCAGTGTATAGATAACAAAATGGACTTCTCTTCTGTTGGCTTACATCGACATTCTACTGTGACGTACTTGTATTTCTTTGAAATTTCTTCAGTATACTCGATCAGAGCATCAAGAACTAACCTGCTTGAAGAAGATGATCGAGTTAAATCCTTCGGTACACTTAACTAGGTATGATGCAACCGACTGACGCCGTGTCAGTGTCACCAAGACCACCTTAATAGTGACCCTTACCAGTATCTATACAAGGTACCTTTGTATACTTTACGGAGTTCAGACAAAATGCCTAACGAAGAGTTAACGGTTGTCATCCTCCCAACACTAACTAAGCTTCATGGTAAGTAGTGGTAAATTTTCGGTCTCGTCTTTCGTTTTTCGTTCTTAACTAGTCAGGTCAAGCCCGACTTATTAATCTCTGAAGCATCTTATAAAGTATAATCCAGCCTTATAAAGCAAGTGAACATTTATTTCAAACGTTGCAAGAAACGAAAAGGACAAGTACCGATCTCGATCTTTAGAGAAATTAACATGAAATGGTTTACCTATCTCGATCAATGTTTAGGGAAATGTTTTATTTTATTTTCCTCGAAACAGTTAAAGTTAATATATTATCAGCTTTTAACATTTCTTTTCTCTGAAAAAGGGGATATCTGATTCTGAACACAACCTTAGCGTGTGAACTTTGAGAAAATCGGTGTAAAACAGTATCAACTTTCATGATAAATTCGTAGACTGTTAAAGAAAAGATTGATGTCCAACCCTCTCAAACTTACTTTCAATAGCAGACATGAAAGTACCAATTGCATAGGAAACAAGATAGATCCAATGTCATGTTTTTTCCTCGTAGATAGGGACTTACTCGTACTTAGGAAAGAGTAAAGAAGCTTCCCGTCAGGAGAAGCCAAGGCATTGCAACACATTGCAGTGCGGTAACCAAAACCAGCAAATGTACTGCCAATAATAGTATGCTTGCTTTGTTTCAGGCTTTTCTCCCTTCTTTTCAATATTGATTGTCCTTTTTCTCTTTTGCTTGCAGCAGTGGTTTTAGACGTTTCTTTAATTAAAAATCAATGGAAAGTTATCAGTTGACAATCATATAAAGAGCGTCGAAAACCCGGCTTTTATTAGATTTAGGGTTTCTGCCATTTGATGTGACATTACTGACGTTAACATAAAACTGCTAATTCTGCATCTCCCAAGTTTGCCTGTAATTAGTGAAAGGGAGCTTTCTACTATACTATGTTTGCAGGCTTACGATATGGAATGAACATCTCTGCAAGAGGGTGAGATTTGTTTCCATTTGCGTTAAGTTGTTTTTGTGCTTTTGGTCCTTAAACAGGATATCGTCCGAGCCTTGTTTAGTTAGCTTTAACAAATTGTTTGCTAAGAACCTCTCATCCAAGCATCACGGGTTCAATCTCTAAGAAAGGAAAATCACGATATCATAATCACGACCTGGGCTTAAGCAATTGTTCTGAACCATAAGAATAGTTAGGCAGCTTAGATTAATAGAGACATAATTGCAATACCCTGAAATTTCTACTCTCAGTCTGGCCCTACTTTTTGTGAAGGATCACGCTACAAGGTTCTTGAAAGCGTGACTATGACAGAAGAGATCCTCCTTTGGACATCTAAGCCTGGACCATGTTTTAACGAAAAGATGCCTTAATCTTCTCTTTCTTTTTATTTTCATTTTTGTCAAGTGGCCCAATATCCACATTTTTTGCACTTAAAACACACACCCGAGTTCATCCCAGATATGGCAATAATGTTAAAAATGGATCAATTATGTTAGTGAAGTAATTAATTAAATTTGATTCATTTCCTAGGTTTATGTTTTTGTTCGTTATGCATGTATTTCTATATTCAAAAACTTATAATTTCTAAGAGTTATAATTTCAACAAGTTCATTATATCTCATGTATTACGAGTTGTCTTTTACACTTATAAATATTTCTAGTATAGTTGAAACTAAGAGAAGAAGCCAAGAAATCAAATTAAAGTAAATTCACAAAAGAGAGTTTGAGTGTTCTGCCTTCTCTATTTATCTCTTTATTTTCCTTCAAATTGGTACCAGAATAAGGTTATTTGAAAAATGTCTAATTTCGTTGTTGCAATTCCCAAACTCATAGACGAGAATTATGATAATTGGTGTGTTTGTATGAAGGTGATTCTGGACTCTTAAGATGCATGGGAGATGGTAAAGCAAGGATATGAAGAATTGGCAAATGAAAGAGTGTTGAATCAAGCCCAAATGAACACATTGCAAAGGAATTATAAAATGAATCAACATTTTCTTAGCATTATTCATGCGACATTAGATGATGAAATGTTTGAGAAAGTGTTAAAGTTCAACAAAGGCAAGCAAGCTTAGGAGATTATTCAAAATGTTCACAAAAGAGTTGGCAAGGTAAAAAAAGGTGCGTCTTCAAAATTTAAGAGGCGAGTTTGAACTCTAGTAAATGAAGGATTCCAAATTTATTCATGATTATTTTATAACAGTTTTGACAATAACCAATCAAATGAGGAGATATGGTGAAAAATTAGAAGATACTCGAGTGGTGGAGAAAATTATTCTTACTCTTAATTTAAAATTTGATCTTGTTGTTGTGGCTATTGAACAATCCCAAAACTTGGAAGTCATGACCATTGATTAATTACAAGGATCTTTACAAAACTTACGAAGAAAGATTGAAGAAAAAGGTGTCTCTAGTTCAAGCACTTCAAGCTGATGTTTCTTTTAAAGACAAAGAGCAAAGGCCCTTTAGCTCATAAGGAAGAGGAAGAGGTCAAGGTCAAGGCCATGAAAAGACAGATATCATGGTGGTAGTAATCGTGTTTGTGAAAGAGGAAGAGGAAGAAACATACATCAATTCAATAATGAAGAATCAAGCCCACAATCACAAAGCTCAAGAGGTCGTGAAAGTTATGACTATAGGAGAGGAGGTGGAAGAATGTATGAAAAGTCTAATATCCAATCCTATAATTGTCATAAAAATGGTCATTATTCCTATTAATGTTAGAGCTCTACTAACAACCAAGGAGAGACTCATCTTTTGGAAGAAAAAGAAGGAGAAGAACTCTTATTATTAGCCAACAAAGGCGACAAAAATGAATTCAGGTGGTATCTTGATATGGGTGCAAGCAACCATATGAGTGGAAACAAGGGGCTATTCATGGATTTTGATGAGAAGCAAAATGGAAAAAAATATTCCTATTAAAGGTAAAGGTGGTGTTCTTGTCTTTACAAAAAACGGTAGCCGTAGAATAATTTCACATGTTTATTATTTCCTTCTCTGAAAACAAATATCTTAAGTTTGGGACTAGAGGAAGAGTATGATATCTACTTAAAAGATGCTTGTTACACTTTAAAAGAAAAGGCACGTAATTTGATAGCAAAGGTTCTTATGTTAAAGAATAGAATGTTCTTGCTCAATATCAAAGTTGATCATCCAAGGTGCTTAAAGATATGTGTCAAAGATTTCTCTTAGCTTTGACACTTATGATTTAACAGTCTTAATTTTAAAGGATTAAACTTATTGTCAAAAGAGCACATGATGGATGGGTTGCCTCTCATCATTTAACTCAATCAATCATGTGAAGGATGTTTCTTGGGAAATCAAGTGAGAAAGTTATTTCTAAAGGAGTTCACTTCAAGAGCCATTAAGCCACTTCAACTAGTTCATGTTAATATTTATGGCCCAATCAAGTCATCCTCTTATGGTAAAGCTAACTATTTCTTACTTTTTATTGATGATTTTTCTCGTAAAACTTGAGTTTATTATTTGAAGGGTAAGGATGAAGTTTTGGAGCCTTCTAAAGATTCAAAGCCCAAGTTGAAAATGAGAGTGGATTGTTATCAAAGCTTTGAGAACAGATAGACGAGGAGATTTTGTGAAGTTCAACAAATTTTGTGAAGCTAATAATATTCGCCATTTTCTCACGGCTACATACTCTCCACAACAAAATGGAGTTGTGGAACATAAAAATAGATCCATTCTCCACATAATAAAAAGAATGCACAAAAGCAAAATTTTTCCTAAAAAGCTCGGTCGAAGCTATCAGTTACACTATGTACTTGTCCAACCTATCCTTACCAGAAGTATTCATGGGATGACACCTCAAAAAGCTTGAATCGGTAAGAATCTTGTGGTTTCTCATTTTCGAGTCTCATATGTGCATGTTCTAAAAGAGATGAGGACAAAGTCAGATGAAAAGTGAACAATGTGTCTTCATTAGATATACTCTACAAGAAAATAGTGAATTACAGACGGAAGTTACCGACGGAAAAAACCAATATACCGTCGGTAAACAAAATTACCGACGGAATAAACCGACGGCAGAAAACGTCAGTGATTCGGCCGTAGCTAAATTCACCGACGAACCTTGT
>JANIIA010000005.1:62634797-62645000 GCA_027478495.1 Erythroxylum alaternifolium
GCATCCATAGAAAAAAGAGAGAAATGGTATAACCGACAACCAGGGGATGGTTCATTCGTAAAAGCTTTTGATGTTGTCTGGAAGATTGTTCATAAGTACTTTCGCTGCGACTCCATTTCTGTCGAATGTCTCAGAAACCATAAGGCAGCTGTAGCTTCCACAATAAATCTACTGAATTCCGTGGAACCATGCCCAAGATGATGCTATCCATGCTGAGCAGGGACAAGTCAATGACAAGCCTTATTTAAGAAGTTCCGACTCCTCATCACGGGCATAGTAAAAGGATCGTAGGGTTATAAGGATAGAGCGAATAACAAGCCAAGTAAGAATGATTCTTTTCTTCCTAAGAGACGCCTCCCACTTCACAGGTAATGGAGAACCTTCAAGCACCAAAGACCTATCGACGTTGTTACGTTGCAAGCACTTGCGAGAATAATAAAATTTGAAGTGCATATAACAGACTTGTCTTGACATATAAAGGTAGTTTTCTGATAGATAGCAAGTTAAATTCCTCAAAGCGTGGCGTTCCTCTTTCTTATAAAGATTGTCTCGTGTATTCTATTTCCTGTTGGTTGCTTGCTTGCTTTTGTAAATCTTCGATGAACTTTGTACCAAAAATATATATATATATCTTTGATGAACTATTTTCCTTCTTGGACAGAGGGGAAGGGCCCAACTGTACTAAAAACAAGGACGGTACTAACTCAAAATTCAAATCTTTCTCCTACCCCACTAAAAGAGTGATTACAATTCCTATGCACTAAAACTTCCGTGGGTCTTAGTCATCAGAGCTACAAGTCAATTGTTCTCCTCGTTGCCTTCACGATCATAAAATGGCAAATTCTTGTACATTTTGTAAGGAGAGCTTAGTTCTGTTACATGTAACTGATTTAAGATATAAGTAATAGGCTAGCTAAATCATAACCAAAGTCGAACAAAAACATTGGCCTCTATGTAGAAACAGCAAGAAGTCCAAATGAATCACCGGTCACAAACCATGGTTGCTTCTCTGGGGTAAAGACAGTAAGCACACATCAATAATCAATACGCAACCAACTCTTGCCGAAACGTGTCAAACTCAACTTGTCGTCGAGAAATTCTTATCATAATTTAGACTACCTACCTTTTTCCCTCATGCCTCCATCTCTTCCTTGACACTACTACAAGGGAAGTTTGAGAGGAGGGCAACAAACAGCTGCAAACACCCGCCGAATTGACCAGCGCAGTGAAAATGTTTGTGGATCACATGTTAATAGTACAATATTCCAACACACGATCAAAATTACGGTCCTTACAAGTACTTAGACGTTTCAAACTCGCAATTCTCAAAATGAAACAAAAGAGGTTAGACTCAATAATATATATCCCATGTTGTGTGATTTACTAGAGTTGCACGTATCACGCCTCCAAGTCCACACAACAGAGACCACGACCAAAAAGATAGGAGACACAAAATTTTGGCCAGTAAAGAAAGAATCAAAATCACTCTTCCATTTGCCGATTCTCCTGTGTCAGTGCTTGGTGAACCTTGACTTGGATCTTTGGGACAGTGAGAGAGGGATCCTTCAAGAGAGCAGCTGGGGCCTTTATCAGATGGATGCCCTGTTCTAGTTGTTTTGCTGCCTCCACGCGTTCTCTCTTCTTATTAGTCTTCAATCTGCACAAGATTTAAGAACTAGTGAGTTATCATATTTCTTAACCTTTCAAAAGAAAGATAATGTGGAAAGACAACAAACCTATTTCCAATATGTTTATCTAGCCTGTCTGATCTGATTTTATCTATCTTTTTAATGGCCTTCAAAGTGTTCTGGGCAAGAGTTCTGTCATATCTCTCCGGTCTATTGCGTTTCCTCTCAAGCTCAAAGGTTGAATCCTAGAACCATACATAACCAGTGAAGTAAGAAGAAACAAAATACCAGGCTTGCATGAATAAACAAGTTTCAAATGACAAACACGGATCAAAGAAACCATGCTTTACCTGTGTCATATCCTTTCCATGCAACCTCCGGTATGCCTTGGTCCATTTTACCTTACGAGGATTCCTTTTCATCTTAAAATTCTTGTGGCATTTGGATCTACAAAAACGAAATATCTGCAAAAACATTCACTGTTAAGGAACTAGTGACAGTCACAATCATCTGGATTCTATAGAGCAATTTGTCACTATGGTTCCAAGATATGATTGTATGCTTCTAGATGAACAGCTCCTATATAACTTAAAGCACTTAAAAAGTTTTCATTTTCACTACGTACGATCCCTCAAGGAGTTGATTGCAGAACTAATTCGATATCTGTCATATTTGCATAATAACCAATAACCAATAACTCAATCATTCAAAGGGCTAGAAGAAGAAACAAGGAAATGAGGAAGCTTTTTTAATTAGATTTTACAGACATCAGTTGCTCAATTGCTTCATATATCGACTAATAAAGGGATTGACAATAGAAGAAATGTCAACCCATGAGAAACTAATAGCAACAAACTTAAAAGATAAAAAGGCACAAAACCCATGAAGGAGCATTGAAATTAACCAAATTGATCTACATTAAAGACAAAAAAAAAAGAAAGAAAGAACTTTACCTTCGCATCGTTGCGGACAAACTGAATACCATGGCCGGGATATATAGTTGAGGAACAAAACCAACACTTCTCCAATCTCATCTTTACTGTGATACAATAAAATAAAACCCAAAATTTTCTATGAAAACTTTAAAACCAAACAGATTGATATGAATCCCTAAGTTACATAATCGTTCTGAGATAAGAAAACGCAAGCACAAGTAGAAAGATAAGATACGAAACAAAGAAATAAAAACAAACTACTAAACCAAGGGGAACAATACCTTGCAAACGAAAACCTGAGAATCAACGGCTCTAATGATGACCGTCGCACCACCAACAAAGCGAAACACAGAGCGCGGGCGGCGTAAACCTTGCGGTGCGCGTCACTTGCTGCAGTATTAAGTAGGAAATACGAACAAAGTGTGGCAGATATTGGGCTGAACTGAGAATTTTTTATACAAATTAAGCCCATTTATATTTTGGTTAGGATAAGCTGAACTTGGTCCTAATAGTTTTGAGGTTTTAAGTTAAGAGGAGGATATGGGGCCCAATATAAAAAAATTTTTCGTTAAGCTTATCAATTAATGTTTTAGGGCGTAAGAGTTTGTTGCGATACATGACACAACTTCTGCTGCTTTAGCTTTACCCAGTGAGTGGAAACAGGTCCGAAAAGTAAGTTTTGATCCAATTTTGTATTAGCGTAATCATATCTTGTTCTTGTCATGCTTTTGGTTTAACAGTAAATTCAGACTCATTGGACTTCTGACGTGCAAGCACGTGAAGGGCGAAGACACCTTTCCAGAAACTGTACAGACACATCCACCCATTAACATAAAGTTAACAAAATATTTTTAGTTAGTAATTTATCCCTCAAAACATACTAGTCAAGCTCCACTCTCCTCTTCAATACGTCATCCCTTACGTCACTCTTTGCTACTATTACACATTTCAATTGACTTGAAACTTGCTGATCCTAATTCCTTATACGGGCCGGGTAACACTCCATCGTCCTCCGACCGGGTCCGGGTCAACTCTTTCCTTCTCCTCCACACTCTGTAGCCACCGCCAAAGCCGGCTCCGATCATCAACAAAATTGATACGCACAAGGCTCCGATTCCAATCCTAAAACCCACTTTGCTTTTCTTCTTAGCTTCTTGTTTCACCTTAAAATAACCTGACTTACTCTCATCACCAATGCTCAACAATGTTTGGATCGGGTAATCCACCAAGTAACAAAACTCGGATGTGTTACTATACACTACACCCCAACAGCTGCAGTTGTTTGCACACAGTGTCTCGCATTGGTCCAATGACGACTCCATCCTGTAACTCATTAACTCTTTAAACGGTAACTCCACGGCTTTTCTTCTCAGAACCGTGAAGCTATTTTCAGGCTCTAACATCCCGCAGAAGTCACCACTGGACTCATGATTAACCGAGCAACCCCCGGAATTCTCAGTCCGGTTGTCCAAACAAGAGCACGCTGAGCTGGGTCCACATAAACTGTAAGAACCACAAGGACTTGGCAACTCGCAGTTGTTGGCAATTGCTTGATAATCCAAAACCCAGTTGGTGCCATCAAAGTAGTAACCTCTTAAGTTACCATCTTGTTCTAATCGGACCATGAGGAATGCCTCGAGAGATCGATGAAAACTGCTGAAAGTTTGCATGTCTACAGGGGCGTCGCTCGTTTGATACATACCTAAAAACCCGTCGGAGTTTATTCTAGCATAAATCGGTCCTTTTCCTTCGACTATGTTTGCTCTGGCTTCGAGTGCTTTGTGTTTCCAATAGATATGATCTGTCTTTGTTGCGAACTTTGCGTACAAGGCCATGAACTTGTCTCCTAATCTCATAGAGTAGAGTCCGTTTGATGAAACGAGAGACATTTTAGAAGTAAAGTTTTGGTTTGTTACGAGGGTGTTTGTAGGATAATCGAAGCTTTGCCAGATAACCTCGGGAGAGGCTCCAAGCTTTTGTATTTGCAGGTTTGAGTCGTTAAGTAGAACAACTTTGTCACCTTGGGTTCCAGTTGACCAGAACCCTGTCTGAGGATCGGATATTAGGAGACTCCCATTGAAGGCGATCTGGGTCTGGTCTGACCAATGAAACGTGCTCGTTGGATCAGCCTGCCAAAGTGGTTCAAGAGAATGGACGTGAATAACTACAAGAGCGAGTTGGGTTCGGTGGAGTCTGAGGAAACCCATTGAGAAATTGCCGGTTGAATCATTAAGTAGAGGTTGATACGACGAGACGGATGGTTCTGGCTTGGCCGTGAAGCCGATGAGAAGCTCCTGTTGTGTGGCCAGGACATAGGACGGTGTGCACAGGTAGACGATTGATAAGACAAACAGAAGTAGCTGAGCTAATGCATGCAAATGATGGCCTGTCATTGAAAGGATTGGCCTTCTATTTTAGAGGTTAGGTTTTATGTGGACAACTGAATAATGCTATGCAGAGAAGCTGCTGAAGTAGCAAATATATAACATTTTTTTGTCATTTGATGGCCATGGACCAGATAGACCAACCAAGTAATAGTATTCATATTGAACTCATGAACACATAAAACAAATGTCAAGAGGGTATTAATAAAGATTGAAGAGATCAACTATACAGCTCCCTGTTTTTCGTATACATTTATAAGAATTATGTGCTAGCATGAAGTAAGTGGGCGACCTATTGGAAGTTTGCTTAAATCCTTTCCTTCTATTATAGAAGTATTTTATGGGAAGCGTAATATATTCTATGGGTGCTTTATAAGGTTTAAGAGACCTTTTAATTAATGGCTTCACAAATCACTTAATTTAACATGACGACAGTTTAATACATAAAATATACTTAGTAATTAATTAATTATGTAATTTAAATAATTAGTACTTGGTGAATTATTAATTTAAAATTAATTGATGAATTTCAATTAATTAATAAGTAATCAATTTTGACACATTATAATTATAAATACCCAATTATTTATTTATACCTAGTGGTTCTCAAATTTAAGATACAATTATTAATATTCAACTATCTTGTTGTCCGCAATTATACTTGGGAAAACGTTGAGTTAGATTAGTTCTTTTCAATTGGAAAATATGTCACTTTTGTCTTAACTCTTGAGTAGGGTCATCTTTTTGTTTAGGCAGGAGAAGGTATGATCAAATATGTTTTGACTGGATCTTTATGCAATATGCTTAATGTAAAACTTAAGACAAAGGGAAGCTCATCAACATTTGTTGGAGTTAGGCTAGCGCCCAAGTCAATAATAACGTTAGATATAAAAAGAGTAGACACAAGCTCTCATTATCACTCTGCAATTCAAGGCAATTTCATAAAGTCAAAAGCATGTGCTCCCTCCATCAACTACCCAACAACAAAATGGATGAAGATCATTCCCTCTTGAGCGAGTTTTGGGTCAATTTGTTCTTCTTCTTTTTTTCTTTCCCCCTCCAAAAGCCGGTACGGGTCAAACCTAAATATGAGCTTGAGAAAACTTATGTAGATAGTAAAACAGAGAGACATGTCGTAATAGCATCGCAGAAGCAGTTTTCCTTCTAATCAATGCAGGGCATGAGATTTACCCTGACAAAAAGAAATACATATATATGGTGTGAATGTGCGGAAAAAACTGGAGTTGAGAGTTGACCTTTGAGATTGGTGCATTAAAGTGAAGGCAGTTGACTTGAATGCAGGAACAGTCATTTCCCGTTTATACAAAATTTGCTCTCTGTACGACATTAATGAAAGAGCTCGAGTCAAAATGTAGGTGGCGCCTTCTCATATTTTAAACTTCCCCAAAAAAAAACAAGGCACGATTCGATAGCAACTGGGATCGGGCCCGGTTTAAAAAAAAAAGGGGTCTAGGTATAGTTTGGCCTCATATCCGATCTTTATATTCAAAATTACATTTTTTAAAATTAAAAACGTGATCGTTTTGACTTTTTAAATTGAAAAAAAGGTGGGTCGAGTCAGTTTCGACTCCTACTCAGACTAATTGTATCGGGCCGGGCTCATTACCGTTCTTATGATTCAATTGTCAAACTTTTAATAATAATTAATAATTTATTCTAGAAGAATTTTCAACTTAAAATTATTGGTTTGGTCAAAGTGAAATGTTCTGTGTTTGCCCAAACCTTGATCGATGGCGACCAACGTGCAAATTAGTATGCTGATAATTTTATATAATTGAGTTACACAAACTATTATAAACATGAAAGATCATATGTTTTATATTATATACAATATACAAACAAATTCAGAAGCTTCTAAGCAGGTTAATTTGAATTTTGACAATACAGCATTTTAATAAGGACGGAAAGGTTGTCAAATTGATCGTGTCATTTCTATTCTAGACGCCAAGGTCACCAATATTTTATAGAGGTCCATAGTTGTGCCGTTACCTCTATTATAAGGTGGCCATGAGCCCATGATCCTGTTGTAGCTCAAAGAACTTTAGTTTCTACTTGTAAATAATTTAAACATGAAGCATGTTATTTTCAATTTAATTAGCAGCATAGGATCCACGGCTGTTTAAAGTTCATACGTTTAATGTCTAGTTCTATTCACTTGCTTTCCTGGGCATGAAAACTAGTGATCCAATATCTTCTCAGACTGGTCCCCTCTTCGATGCTGGGCTGGAGTTAGCCTTGGATGTGTTAATGTGAGGTGTGCATGAAATGGACTTGAATTTAAAATCAAATTGAAGATGGCACTGTAGTGCCGTTTTAGTCCTCTACTTTAGAAAAAGGGCTTGTCTGGTCTTGGGGTGGACCAATAGAACGACTTAACTTTCTTGTTCTGATCAGACTGGAGTGAGAACAAGGCGACCCAAGAACGGGAACAACTTATGTTATGAGAATTGGAATATTGTGATTAAACAGAATAGTCAACAAATACGTGTGCCAACACAGACTTCTGCTCTTAACATCTCAAGTCTTGAAGCCTTAAAAATGTAAAGTCTGGGAGAAGGATAAATACTCGTTACGGGTAAAAGACGGATAAATAGTGAGTAAGGCAAAAACTTGGACCTTTTTCTGTAGTAGTTTAATTGATTATCATTTTAAATTACTTAAAAAGTATGTTTTTCTTATTAAAAGTTCTAAAAGAAGAGTTTTTGCCAAGGTTCTATCGAAATATTTAATCAATATTTTAAATTTATAAACACTAGAATTTTTTTATAATATTGATTTTAACCGTGTTGCACAAGAACTCGGTCCAAACTACAGCAAAAAGTTTAAAGCTCAACACTCGGAAGATAAAGCAGTAGTTCACAGAAGGAAGCAAGTGGCTCAAAGCTGAGTCATTGATGGGCTTGTTGAAATATATGGGAAACAGACTGACCGAATGTCGACAAAGTGTTGTCTTTTCATTTGAGAGAGTTTGAGATCCGACAGATTTTTCATCAAAGATATGCTTGTTGAAATCTTTTTTGGTTTCTAGCTTCATATCGCTTGTTTTTTTCAGCTTGAAATGAATGGTCATTTACACTTTTCTAAAACCAAGACATTGGAGATGAAAGGGGAAGACTATTCTATTGAATCATAAACGGCCCGGCCTCTCTAACTTTCAGAAAACGTGGCTTATAAATTAAACCAGGTCCAATAATTAAAGGTACGAAAGATGTTCCGTTAATTTAATATTTAGTGGCTTTCGATCGGGCCAGAACCTTTATCTGATGCCTTAAGTACATATGCTATACAAAGATCGATAAGTACATATTGCATTAAGTACTTAGTGTTTATCACTACGAGATCTGTATGTAAATTTGTATTCTAACATTAATATTGAATGTCTTATCACTATCGTCAGATTCTTTAAATCTTCATTAATTTTATTAAGTTGACACTTCGAAAAGGCACTTCACTAACTTCCATTTACACATTTTGAGAATAAAAAATAAAAAGGAACAAGGGGTGAAAAATAAGATACTTAGAACTTTATGTAATCTAAACTCTCTTCCATTTTTCTAAAAAAATTATTTAAATGACGCTGATATTGGAATGTTAATGTCAAAACAACCTCCGAAAATATTTTTCAGGTCTTAACAACAAACAAGATTGAAAAAAAGATTCCATGACTGTTTGCCAAACTTGGATGGAATATGTTTGACGTACAAATCATGAACGACAAGTCCATTCAACTAAGACTTTTGGCCGTTGTCAGTGGGTGAGAAAATGGCCAAGGAAGGTGCATTATATTCGCCGGGAAATTTTATTCATGCATGGAAAGGTCATTTTCGGTGACTGTTTATGCACAAAATTCCATCGGGAAATTTTCCCAATGATTCAATGCTACTGAGGTCCAGTTGCTTTATAGGGGCCACTGACCCGTAGCACGATTATTTTTGTACTATTGTAGTCTACGATATCATAAAACATGGGAAGCAGACAGTCGGTACCTGTCATATCAATATTATTACAATATCATTTCCATGACAAAAGTGTCAAAACTATGGCGTCTAACAGTAACACATGTATCATCGCTTTATTTTATATTTTAACCCTTAACATACAACATCAAACACAAAATTACAATATAAAATGACTAAATATTAAATATATAAATTAAATTTTAAATACTAATCTATACTTAATTTAAAATAAATATATTTGTTTTTATTCTATGATCATAATATATTTTTTCACGCCTAAAATATATATAGACAATATTATATATACATATATTTATTTTTAAAAATCGTAAAAAATTTTCATATAAAATATTTGAAAATTTAGACTGACGCATGATACACTATTAAACCATCTATTATTTCATTAAAGAATGAAATATTTTGAAAAATTAAATTAACATTTAATGACTTTTAAATATACAAGAAATAAAGTTTAGACGTTAAATGAAACTTTTCTATAACAATTAAAATATCATATAAAAATCCAGAAATTAATATCTATTTATAAAAAATGAAAAGTTTTATTTTTTATTTAAAAGAGTTAAAATTTTAAATTATTGTCAAGACGATTAAAATGTCATATAAAGTATTATAAACTTATCAAAAGCGTTGTATATATATATATGATATTTTTGTTTCAAAATTATTAATTTCTTTTGAATATAAAATTTATATTTATTTAAATAACTAATCTCCATAAATTTACGTTGTATATTAAAATTTACCAACATAGTATAAAATTATTTAAAACTACTTCAATCATAATATCACATTACACAATGACTAAATACCAAAAATATATAATTATTTTTTGATTTCTAATCTCTATTCGATTTAAAATAAATATATTTGTTTTTTATGATCATAATACATTTTTTCGCGCCTAAAATATATAAACAATATTATATATACCTATATTTATTTCCAAGAATCTTAAAATGTTTTCATATATTATTTCATCAAAAATTAAACTATTTTTAAAAAGTAAATTAACATTTAATTTCTTTTAAATATACTAGAAATTAAATTTAGACGTCAAATGAAGTTTTTCTATAATAATTAAAATATCATATAAAATTCAAGAAATTAATATTTGCTTATAAAAAAGAAAAACTTTATTTGTTATTTAAAAGAGTTAAAATTCAAAATTATTTTTATGCCAATTAAAATGTCATATAAAGTATTATAAACTTATCAAAAGCATTGTGTAAATGATGTTTTTGTTTCAAAATTATTA
>JANIIA010000005.1:62709520-62725975 GCA_027478495.1 Erythroxylum alaternifolium
TATTTAACCAAATTAAATGTATATTATAAATATTTAATTATTAAAATTATGCATCAACTATAATTTAAATATAATGATAATATTTTTTTAAAAATTTAAGCAATAAATTTACCGATGGAAATAAACGTCCGTCGGTAACTTTCTAAATAACTTACCGACTGTAAAGGCTATATTTCGTAGGTAATTCATAAAATATACCGACGGATGTTAAATTTTGTCGGTAATTGGTCAGCATATTTACGGATGAAAAACATGTTATCGTCGATACATTTATCGACGGTCGTAAACATTCCGTAGCTAAATTTACCTACGATTAAAGAACTTACCATCGGTAAATTTAGCGTTGAAAAATATTTAACTGTCAGCAAATTTACAGATAGAACACTTTTTATGGTCGGTACATTTTTGGTATATTTACCGACGGTTTATCATTTTCCAATGCTAAATTTACCAACAGTAAATTCTTATACCGTCGGTAAATTTAGCTACAGCCGATTCTACGACATTTTTATCTGTCGGTACATTCTGTCGATAATATGTGATACCGACGGAATGTTTGTATTTTCCATCAATATTTTTCGTCGCAAAATGACAATTTTCTTATAGTGTAAAAAGAAGGCAGAGCCAAGACTCATATGATGGATATTATTGTTGTAAGAGTTCAATTTGGATATAAGAGACAAGAAAGGTGCAAAAAATTTAGTTATAGCCCACCTTTGTCATTTGCCCACAAGGGAGGAACAATCACCAATACATGATGAATTTTTTAATGAGCATCTCTTTTCCATTCTGAAGAAAACTTCCAAGTATGGTGATTTAGTTAATTACTTTATTACTAAGACAATACTTGATGAATTGTCTAGAGCTTAAAAGTACAAAATAAAAAGTGATGCTAAATATTATGTGTGGGATTACTCATAATTGTGAAAATATTATTCCAATCAAATCATTTACAGGTGCATTTCTAAATGTGATATCCCTTCAATTTTGTAATTTTATCATTCATGTACATATGGCAGTCATATTTTGAAATAGATTATTTGAGTTTTCGAAGTTAATGTTGTTCACAACTAAAATACATAATAATGCTTTTAGATTATACGAGGAATGGTTACTCAAGCTAATGCCTGAAACAATACAGGATAATATCAATAGAGAAGTTAAAAGATACTTTCCTCGATGGTTCGAGAAATATGTAAATTTTCACTTGTAATAATTGAAATGTTGAATTATCATATCAAAGTGATTAGATGACACTATACTATTTAATATGATAAATTTTTTGTGTAGGCTTCAGAAAATCCAATAGAGAACAAGTTCATATGTGATCTTGCGAAAAGACCTTTGCGAACTGGTAAATCGTATCTGGTGTATTTTATTAATGGATACAAATTTCATACAGAATATCATGGTCATAGCATGGCAACAGTAAATAGTGGAGTTTGCATATGGGGAGAATTGATGGATCACTATGGTAAAATTATTGAGTAGCTTGCATCGCCTATAAAACAAAGTGTGATATTTAAGAGTGAATAGTTTGATCCAACTAGTAATGTTAGAACAAAAGTGCACAGCCGATACAATCTAGTTAAAATCAACCAGTGAAGAAGATTTAGATAATTTGAACCTTTCATATTGACGATGTAAGCGATCTAAATATATTATGCCCCTTTTCTCAGCTTACGACAAGAAAAGTCAGATTAGTTAGTCGTTTGCAAAGTAAAACCTAGAGGTGTTTTTGAATTACATAGAAAAGGAGAAAATAAGAGAATTGAAAGTGAAGCGTTTCAGGAAAATGTTTACGAAATAAATCCATGTAACATATGATGAAAAGGAACCTTTGAATGATCCAAATAATGAATATATTGAAATTTCGTTAGGAGAGAACGAGGAGGGCGAGAGATCTGAAGAGGAGCCGAAGTTTGATTCTAATTCTTCGAAAAAAAAAGAAGATGATGATGATTTTGATTTACAATTAAGTGCTAATAGTGATTAATTTGTGTTCGTAATAGATTATTATATGAATAAATCTATTATTACATCAACAATATATTGTTATATATTAAATTTATATTATTCTATTATTAGAAAATTCAATAAAATTTGAATTTCAGGTTAAAAATATGTCACTAAAGAGAAAATAGGATATGATGCGGCTAAGGTTCAGGTTACAACAATTTGGAGAAGCCAATGCATTTCCAGGTGAAGCATCACATTTGGCATATGCTATTGTAATCCAGATGAGGCATCACCTTTTTTACCTGCTGCTATACCATCCAGCAACCCTACTACATCATCCACCAACCTTACATCATCCACCACCCTAGACTGACAGAGATATCAAGGATAAACGTTGCAGATGAAGGAGGCGACCTCTAGCCTGGAGCTAATAGAGTTAATAAAAGAATGTATATCACAATTTTCAATAATTTGTAAGTAAAACTCTAAAAATTTTATAATATATGATAAAACCATAGGTTTATACTAAAGTTATAGGTTTTAATTTGAAAATGATCTAAAATAACTTATATATTAGGTTTGTTCCATCTTGAAAGGAGAGGATAGATCTTGAGAGTTATATATGAAATAATGTCTCTCAGCCGACAAAGGATTTTTATTATCAGTCGTTTGAGGTACACAAAATATATTCTTTAATCTTTTTTATTTTATGTAATTTTATACATTAATTAGATAAATATTGTCGTTTATAAATACTTATAGTATATTTTTCTTTTTTAGAAAGATTTTTTTGGGATCCAAAATTTGAAGCTGTAATTTATAATGTATAGGAGAGACGAGCTTGTACACGTTATAGAGACTTTCTTGCTTCGATACATAAGAATGGTGTACAACCGCCATATATATATTCGAAGAAATATAGAGTCTTGGCAATAGTATTGGACATCACCCGAGGCAATATCCATTTCAGAATGCAATTCTGCCAAAAGACGTAGAGGACCAGATGGAGAGAATCTACGCGTACACACTGGAGGATCTTTGACCCACTAGGAGTATGCCCTTCAACTTGTAAATATCAAAACTTTACACTTATATTCTAATTTTTTTGCTTTGATGTGTGAAATTTGATTTCAATGTAATTTGAAGTGTGAAATTTAAAATAAAAATATATGTGCATTATGGAGAATAATTATGTTATAAATGTCTAGTGTTGTTAATGGTTGTGTTGTTATGTTAAATTTTTTTGTCTAACAAGACAAAATATCGTAAAAATAGAAAAAATTCTATTGAAATTTTTGTAAATTATAGTTCATTTATAACAATTTATTCTAATGCAATAAAAGTCTATAGGTAGAAAGCTTATAGCACGCCAGCTTTTTTTGCACACTCACACCAAGAAGCATGATGATATGACCTTCATGAACACCTGATGCAGACAACTTCATGTGGGTATATCTATACTTTAATATTAATTCTTAAAAAGTATCACTCATTAACATAAATAATTATAATGATAGGACCAAATACAAGAAAGCGTTGAGCAACAGTCTCAAAACTTTGAAACTGTTGATGAGAGTTAGGCATATTTTGATGCAATGAGTGGTAGGGACCACCGTGAAAGGATTTTCGGCTTAGGTTCATTTGCAAACACATATTATTTGCAATCCTTCACATCCACTACAGCTGAATCTAGTAGGCAATTTGTATTAAATAAGAGAGTCCTTTAGCTTGAGAGCACAGTAAGAGGTTGATGAAGTGCATAACTCAACCCCGTAATGAAGTGGATGAGTTGAATGGTAAAGGTAAGACCTCATCGCAGCAGTTAGAGCAACGGCCTTCACCACCTGCATAGCTTCTAGATAAGTGAATGTATTTAATATTTTACTACTATTAAGATTTTGTATAAATTCTTAATTTACAGTAATTTCAAGATACTTATTTTGGTACATTATAATTTTTTTATTGTACCATTCAAATAATGTTTACATTTAGCATTCAATGTTGTATATTATTTACAAAAATTAAATGTACAAAAAATCATTAGATTCTCAACAGAAAACTCAGGTAAGAAGTGGGAAATGACAATTGAAATTTATCATAATTAAATTTTCCAACCGAAACACAATATTTCATCGCTAATTAGTGACATGATATATCATTCCAACGCTAATTTATCGATGGAATATATAATTCCGTTGCTAAGTTCCCAACAAAATAATATATTCCGTCGATAAATATTTAGTAACGGACCTACAACTTACTGTCGCTAAATTCACTAATGGAATATTGTAATTCCGTCAACAAATTAGTGACGAAATATTCTAAATTCGTCGATAAATTTACCTTAATTTGGCGATGGAAATGCAAAATTTCGTATCTAAATTTACCGACGGA
This sequence comes from Erythroxylum alaternifolium, assembly GCA_027478495.1. NCBI lineage: Eukaryota > Viridiplantae > Streptophyta > Magnoliopsida > Malpighiales > Erythroxylaceae > Erythroxylum > Erythroxylum alaternifolium. Next base: position 62,713,874 of record JANIIA010000005.1, read on the forward strand.
TATACAAATTTCTGTCACTAAATTTTACCTGCGACTGTTTTTACGATGACTCTTTCCGTCGGTAATTTCAGTAGTCAAGTTTATTTCCTGACGAAAAATCTTTATTCCGTCGCTAAAACCTATTTTTTTTAGTGTGCCAATTTAGAGAAATGAATTATCTCTATTAATTTATCTCCCACAATTAAACAATATTCCTTTTTCATTAGGATTCTATATTCTAACAAAACAAGAATATTAACAGCAATATTATCCCACATGCAATCCATTATTCTATTTCAAATTTTTTCAAACAGATAAGATAATAAACAACCACTATACTATTCATGTTACACACCTTTATATGTCAAAGTATCCTAATGTCTCGCTTTTATTAACAAGTCATTTTCAAAATCAATACGTAAATAAGCAAATCTCATTAATTTGGTTCAATAATAAATCTAATTTTGTTTAACATAATAAAACACATTCCATTATTGGCATTTGGAATTGAACCAGTGCCACATATAACTTCCGTTTTGTAATTCTCTTTTGAAACAAGTTCCATAAAAAATGATTCAGACTAAAACCTTAGGGATTGAAAACATTTACTTCGCCAACACCTCCATCAAGAGCCCAAAATTACCTTACCCTAGAGTGTTAAAATTATCCATAATCAGTTGCACTACCTTCTTCGATAATATGCAAACAAATTTCTCTACCTAAAGTAACAACTAAAGAACCCAGTGTCCACTCTTCTTTTTTATCACTGAAAAGGGATTCTTTAGCATAATTTTTATGATTATTATTATTAGTGTAATTAAATTATTAAATTATTTAATAAAATAAATTTATATTACTTATATAATATTAATTTATACTTTTTGTTATAAGTAATGAGATATAAATACAGTAAATTAATAAAAATTTTGCAATTTTATTTATCATCAGTAAAAATATATTGAGTATATTATTAATTATTCGTAAATTATAAAAATAAAATTTATTATTATATTATTAGTACTTTTAGTATCAAGTTAATAAATACATTATTAAATATTAATAAATATAATAAATTTTATTTTTAATAAAATAAATTAATTATAAACAATTGTTTGAATATACTTAATAATGTGTATATATTATAAATTAATTAATAAATCAATGTATTTGAAACATATTATCTTTGTAATTTATTAGTTCTTAATCATTTTTATGTAATATAAGTGTTCACATGAAATGTTATTACGTATTAAAAAATATTAAAAATGTGTAAGTTATCGATAAAATTTAATAGAAGGATGGATTTCAGATTTTTATTAAAATATAAATAATTTATACGAAAATTTTGAAAAAAATAGAGATTAAATTTTAATAAAATTGGTGAAAGCACATGGAGGAGGCTGGTTTCTATCACAAATCTACAATCTTGGATAAGGCAAAGAAATGGTTGAACATGAGATTGGCCGTGCGGAGGTAGTTGATAGAACAGGACTTGAAGAGATTAAGGAAAGGTAAGATGAGCAACAGCTGTCGGTAGCAGCAGTCCACAAGGTTGACTCTGCTGTTGTCCTTGGGTTACTATACTACTTCCCCACCATTTTAGAGCACAGAAGTAATTTATTTATGTGGAATCATAATGGACTACCATTGACAGTGACAAACAAATTCTCTTTGGACTGATTTCAGTTTCCCGATCTCCTCTTATCGACCATCAAAAAATATGATAAAGAAGAGAGTAGAATTGGACTGGACCCACCAGCTACTTTCTTATCTTAGGCCCTACTACAGGTGACCTAATGGCAGCAAGTAACCCTACCCTTTCTCTTCTGCTTTATTTATGCATACCAGCAAGCAAACTAGCACAACCATTTCTCTTCTAGTTCTACCCATTCAGCAAAATCTCTCTCTTGAATTAGAAAAATGAAAAAAGAAGTGATAACAATGAAAAGACCACCTGGGTTGCTTATCACCTTCCTTTGCCTTTGCCTTCTCTCTCTACTTGTTTCCTCTGCTTCTTCTCGTCTTCTACTACGTAGACAAGGTAATAGCAGTAATTATTTTTCGCGTTTTTATTCTCACCCGCAAAGCTATTAAAGATCAAGGTTGGAACTTTATAATTGTTTGCACCATCCTACAGGTGAAAACGAGGCGAAGCTTGATGAAACTCCTCCAACGTTTTCAGTCACAGACACTCATGAAGAAACTAATAAGGTTTTTGGAACTATAGATTGGAATTTTGTATTTATGATTCTTTGGACACATCATGTGAGATTGTCGGCTAATAAACTTATAATTATGTTCTGTTCTTCTTCCTTTTCTTTTTTTGTGTCCTTTTGAACCAAATTTGCAGCTTAACATGGGTGCTGTGGAGTACTGCAATGAGAGAGACGAAGAATGCCTGCGAGGAAGAATGATAGCGGAGGCCCACTTGGATTATGTTTACACCGAACGCCATAATCCTTGAAACGGTTAATAGTCACTACTAAAGGAATAAAACTGCCGTGCTTTTAACTTGTATTATAGAAAAGTTGGGTTGAAGAAAGTGGAATGGAACTGTATATGAAATTATGTGTACATAGATTGTTGGTGTAACTCATCGTTGTTCCCTTTTCCTCCAAAGGTTGCACGCGCAGTAGCAGTATAAACAGCGGAACTCATGAAATTGTTGCATAATAGGATACCAACAAGTAAGCATGCATGTCTTGGAACTGTCGAGCGAAGCAAAAGGAAAAGAATAAAGTAGTTTGAATATGACCGGCATACAGAGTCGGTGAATAGTTTCACTAGAAATTTGTTTATTTGTGAAGGTCAATTAATTCTGTAAGCCTATGTCGGCAATTGTAAGCAGAGAAGGGCAATTGATTCATATCTCTGTTACGGGGCATTTAGTCCGATTTCCAAGGGCAAATTATCTTCAATTTTTAAAGGAAAAATGGATCCAAGCAATGCCCCAAATTGATCCAAGATGTTGCTTGCTTCCAGCCCTGTGCTTCAGGACCTAAATTAAACCTGCGGCAGGAATCGTAGGTATCTCCATCCTTGTAATTAACCCAACTAATCCCTTTTCTTATTTGAGATTGTTATTTGGTCATCTTTGGGTTCATCTTATCTCTTGCGTAAAATAGCAGGATTCAGAATTTCGAAACCATTACAGAAAATTTTCCGACATTGTTAAGTCCCTTATGAACCAATCAATAGCAATCTTTGCATCCACTGTTCCTACAGGACTGTTTTCAATACTGGTTGTGGACCACTGATGACCACTGCAAGAATGGTGCGTATGAAGAAGCTAAAATAGCCTCGACTTATAGGTAGCGAAAGTGGCCCAAGAAGTCTACCACAGTAGGTGAGAAACAATCAAGTTTGAGTACACAAGAAGCCTACATGAATGCTTTAAAACTTGTAAATACCACATAACAGTACTGATTTTTTTTAAGTCAAGGCTAAGTACTAGAAACCAAATCAAACAAATTCATATATCCACCCATAATTAATTGTTCACACAATCAGGGGGGAAGCAAATTATAGTCCACTATGTTATAGTTAATGATATAATTTAAAGTGCACTGCACTAGCATTACCGTAAGTTACCCAAAAAAGAAACAGACCACAGGATAAAATCGATAAAGGATATTGAAAGGCACCTCCAGCCTCAAATCTTATTCTCATTACGCAAAAACATCACCAAATTGTGAAGCTTACACAAAAGTGGGTTGCATTCCCTTTCTTGTTGTGTTGAAGTTATATGGTAGCCTTACAGAAGAGCCGCTACAGAAAATACAGAACATCACACCAAAGATAGCATAAATCAAACATCCATGTGCAGAAAGTTAAGAAGTAAACTGTCAGGTATTCAATACATCTCTATTGGCAAAAAATTTTTTGGAGTACAGAAGAAGGTATTAGGAAACTACAAGATACTATTGTCATCATGTTGATGAAGAACATCAAAAGCAAGACAGGATCACTCACAAAACTGTGCTCCGAAAGAAAACTCAGACCCCCCATCCCTTGGTCTTATAGCTGTTGATCTTCAATAATGTGTCTTTTAATCTTCAAGCGTCACGCACCCTTTTCCTATCCAGAAAATTGAAAAGAAAACGACTTCAACAAAAACACAAAATAACTTCAGAGGCCAGAAATACAAGATAACCTCAGTAGTCGCATGATCATTGGAAGCTATATATATGTTGAATCAATTCCAGCTATGAAACTAACACATCAACATCATTCTACATGAGGAACTCCACATTAACAAGACAAAAACTTTGCATCAAATCTCAAGTATGAAAGTTTTGGTGACAACGATTTATGAAGCAACAAATCAAATTAGTTATAGATGCAATTTCCACTTGAGTAATAAAGTAACTAGAACAATAGTGCAGGATCGGCGAAATTATGCACCAGATATGCGGCTCCATGTATATATAAGCACGTCACAATCCATGCCCAAAATCAAAGCACAAATGAAACTATTCGAACAGCCACTAGCAAAATAAAAACAGCAGCAGAAGATGCGAAGAAACAAAGAAAAAATCATCAAACTAATCAGGTAAAGCAAAAGGCTAAGCATGTTGTTTGGAAGGATGAAAATATGAAACAATGGATTTGATACTTCATCTGATGCAAAACTAAGACACAGCAGGTATCCAATATTTAGAATCAATAATAACATAAGGAAACTTACAATTTTAATGAGGTTTTCCATTCCTGAGTCAGAAACTGAACTTTGTGATGCACAATTCACATGCACAATGGAACCCTTGGAGCTCTCATTGTTAGCATCCAACTTACCATCCCCCAAAGGGAGTGTCAAGTAAGTTGTTCCTTTGAACATCCATTTATTCCTTTCTTGACTATAATAATCTTCGAACAGCTCACCACACAAAATACATAAACATTGACCTTCGTCAGCAGGAACCATTGGTTCATCTTCAGCAATCGACTCTCCAAACCCATTTAAAAGAGCAGGAGATTCCACCAATAACGGAGATTCCATAGTCCCTGTGGCCCAATCTCCTGCATCTGCATACCATCTCCTACTCAACATGTTTGTACAATCCGAATCTAATCTCTTTAGAGTATGCCACTCCATGTGTCTATCAAGCTGCTTTTTAAGTTTAAGCTGAAGGCCACAAACAACACATTGATGTTGAATGTCATCAAAGAGTGAACTAATTACAGGTGTATGTAGTTCTCGGATAACATCCGACTTAAACTCCAACCCAATGAGATTTTCCACTTCCACTGTGCTAGACTGCAGTGAGGCAGCAGATCCTTTAGCAGTTGGATGAGGAGTAGAAAATCCTTCTTCAGTAGACAAAGATATAGAAGTGGTGTCTGGAAGAGAAGGAATTGAAGTAGACTTAGTTGTAGTAGTACATATGTTCTGGTTCTGATTCTGATTCTTGTTTTGTGATTGAGCATGTGAAGGCGATGATGCCTTGGACTTGGAAGCAGATATCAAACCTTTGGCAACTAATGAACTCAAGAGATTGGAAAGAGGGTTTGCACCCTTATCCAGAACATCTGAATCTTGTGTTGATGTAGGACCAGAAGGCAGTGGAAGCTGCTCCTCTTTCCTGGGAGAAACACTGGGGTTAGTCAATGGACTATCGTGCCTCAATGGAGCAGACAAAGGTATAGATGAATCCTCGGATTTTGCGTTTTTTCGCGCACTAGTTATGCTAGGAATAGGGAGCTGAATACTTGATTTAGGTGGAACTTGCTTAACATCCTGGATATTTTTTGTAGGAAGACCACCAGAGGCAATATTAGATAGAATTCCAGTTTTCATAACAGCAGCCAACAAGCTACTCGTGCTTGATTGTCCAGATGTTTCTACAGTGGGTGAATTTGAATGGTCAGATGCATCACTTCCTGATGTTGATAGAGTTTCGTTATTAGAGACAGGCTGCAGATGTGGTTTCTTAATCTGATGAGAAGATTGTACATAACCTCTGTCAGATGGATTCGGCAACTCTTGATGCAGATGCCGTGCTGGAAACAAGGGAGAGGGTGGACGTTGGTGCATGAGGGACTCTGCAGATAGTGATGGTGACACTCCAAGAGAAGGTAAGCTATGTTGCGGTACCATTCCAGAGGATCCTGATAATCCATGTGCTGAAAATCCAAATTCTGAGTTTGCAATTTGAGATGAACTGGTGGTACGAGGTCTTACTGCCATCTTGGTCAATGAATCTGCATTCACAGCCAGCACACCAGGACTGGCTGAATGACCATCTGAGTGACCAGCAATAAGACCTCCAGAATGCAAATGTCCATCTCCTGAATGTGAATCCTGCAATCGCCAAGGGGAGGACAGATGGTGTCTGAGACCAGATTGCTCTTTCTGTTCAGAAGATAATGAGTCCGAAGAATTTTCTCTATCAAATCTCAAACCAAATTCATGCACACTTTGTGGTCTTCGGAGGTGATTTTCAAAGTCCTGCACATGAAAATTACAAAGAAAAACAACTGTAATGAGGCATGCAAACAATGAAATTGAGCCTCAATCTAAATTCACCCGTTATATCTATTGCAAAAGAAATCCACAAGTACTAAAATGAATTCCCCACTTCAAAATTATTTACTCTCATGTTGGATAATCAAACTGCAGATATAGGAATTTAAACCTCTAGTTTAAAGTTCAATACGCATTTACTCATTTATTTTCTCTGTTTCAAAAAATTTAAAAGGAAAAAAGTTTTTTTTCCCCAATAGTCTACAGAATTTTACCGATTTCTCTGTATCAACAGGAGTCCACCCTTTTCTGGAGTTACTAGAGAAATTGGCTATATGATTATCTGACACTCTAGAGTGCATTTCCCACATAAACTCTTCTTCTTCTGAGTTCTTCCAGCTAGGGGACATTCCACTGCTGCTAATGCTTTGAGGATGCTCAAGATGCAAATTAGGGGCCTTGGTTGCTGACAATTTTGGAAGCCCTTGCTTCAGATTCAAACCATTTCTTTGGCCAGATATTGCCCCTGGAATACTGCTGCCAGTATCATACCAAGGTTTATCATGTCCTTGCTCAAGAACCTTCCCAGTTCTTGCACCTCCCATGCTTGAGCTTCTTTGAACATCAGAACCAGATTCATAGTCTCCACATGCTGAACTGATTTTCTTCTCAAGAACAGGATCACCCATGACTTCTTTATGGGATTGTTGGGCATTCTGAAAGACATGACTATAGTATAAGGCCAGGAACGCATTGATTTTCAAAATCAGCACCGAATCAATCATTTACTTACGTGAATTTTGATAGTACCACCCCCCCATGAACGTCCAGAACCAATACTGGCTGATCTTTCCGATCTTTCAACATCTCCACTTGAATTGGTTATATGTAGAGTCATGGAATCAAGTTTTCCCTTTGCCTTGAGATAGAACCACGTCAACAGAGAAATATAATCAATTTTATAGTTAGCCCTATACTATCTCAACTAATCAAAGACTATAGAAGTTTGTAATGTCCTTGCAAAAGTAAAAAATTCTGATGTGACATATTTCAATGAAACATGCAGTCGACATACATATGTCTGTGCCAATTTATACATCAGCTAAGCTTCTAAGACTAAAACAGGGTATGTATGGCACATCAAACTTAGCAAACAAAACAGGACAACAGCAATTTTAATCGAGAGTTGGAAAATATAGATTTTGGTAGATAGCTCAGTATAGCTTCGGCAATATATTTAAACTTGTATTGCTAAAGGCACTTCAACACATGGTCATATACCACAGCAGACGAACAAAACTCAGAAGTTCAATCAAAATAAATTCTTGTTTTTACTAAACAGTTATGGTGAGTTGACAATTAATTCCAATTTTCCTTGACTAACCACTTACACTGCTTGACTGCTGAAGACGTTGCCTTTCCAAATACTTGGGGTTTACATGAATGCTATGTGGAGGGCGTTGCGAATGAGAATCTGGCCTAGATGTAGTCAATGTTGACGATGATCCATTAGCAACAGAAGCAAAGCCAAGTTCCCTCTCAATGATCTCAAGCGTCTGAGGAGGGAAGACTCCTTTCCATGTTCCAAAAAGATGCCCCATACTTGAATGAACAGAGGGATCAATGTGTCTATATGCCTTGCAAAATACCTAATATAGAAAAGATACTTGACTATTACCAAGTAATAACAAGTGAAACAACAATACAGACATTGCAGTAATTTCATCTGCAAAGAGTTACCAAAGATTGTTGATTCATCCAACAAAGGTTCCAAAATTTAGGGCATTAGCAATCCTAGTGAAAAAGGTTGTCAAGTAATGACACTACAGGAACTGTATAACACAGCACACTCGAGTGTAGGATATCCTAAAAGCATCTCAAGCAAATAGATTCATTACAGGAATTAAAAATCTAACCTCGGGCAGTCTGGCAGCAAAGTATTTTATGTAATCCCTCCCAATATTCTTTACAATGCTGTCTAGAAGATAAAGTGATGGCAGCTTTTGATCACTAGGTACCTGCAAGTTGGTTCATGATTAAATAAACTCAATAGCATAAAGTTTGGCCTCCGAGGGAGAACCATAACAGAAAAATGAACAAGAATCATATTTGCACACGATACCAAAATAAGAACAACACAGCTGCATTTAAAATCATATCATTTTTTCTTTCTTCTAAAAGTTTAGGAGCAACCTGAAACAATTTGAGCACCTCTTTAAACTTAGTATTAAAAGATGACAACAAGTGAAAGCTTCACATCAACTGCCATCAGTATCATGACCATAGATCTGAAACCATCCATAGTACTTCAAGAAACAACCTTCAAATTAAACTGGAATTTTCAGAACAGACAAACTTCCAACCATTTACGAAGATTGCGTTCCTTCAGCCGAATTATAGAACTTTATGCATCTTCAGTTAGGTTGTGAAACAGCAGGATGCGATACGTTCAATTGATAACTCTCAGACCAGAAACTGCCTTTGTATTAGCTTTGAGATACCATGTCCTGAATTCCACCACCTCAACCAAAACAAGGCAAAAGAGAGACGAAAGCTTTGCTCATCCCTTTTTTTTTTTTTGGTCCGATAAAATTACAATTAGGAGATTATAAGCATCTATTAAAATCAAATTGGCAGCTTCAATCACTTGCTGGATTTACAGAAACAGCCGCACAAATACAAGGACCAGCTAAGAAACAACGAAACAATAAATTGATTTGGCTCCATAAAAAGTGAATTGCTTGGTGAAAGGTCCTTTTTAGTTGGTATCGTCTCTCTTTAATTGTAAGACTTCAGGGAATCAGAACCAATGCCCCAAGTTTGGACGATATTCATGGACAATTCAATGAAATTGATCTCTTTAAAAAAAAAGAACTCAAATAAACATACAAAACAGCAGATACAAGCATGTGATGCTTGATCACACAATATTTTTCATTAAGTTGAAGTTACAGTATAAACATCTACTATTTACAAACTTAAAATTTGTAATACCACAAAGTTAGGAGCCAAAACCAACAATAGAAATCTAAGACTGAGTTCACCTCAAGAATATTAGCGCAGACAGTAGCAGCAATTGCTTTAGCGGCATGCTGATTCTCGCCGGCGATTATAGTCAAATTCGTGATTATAGGCTTCGAATTAAACGTCAGCTCTGCCAGCGCCGTCTTGTACTGGCTCACCAGCTCCTGGTACGGCGTCGGCTGTGGATGGTACGCAGCAGCGCTTCCGCGGCTGAAATCGTTGTTCTCGGAGTCTCTATCAGTGGACGCAACGCTATACCTAGGCTGCGGAGGAAGCGACGGTCTGGGAGCGAATGGACGACCGTTAGGATTTGGTTGGTCACCGGCGAAACGGGGTTTCTTGAGACCTGGTTCTCGCGATCTGTCGAAAGATCTACGCGCACTCTCCATTTCCATTACCAGGAAAATATTAAAGAATTGTAAGCAAAACCCTAACCCTAAATCGTTTTCCTCATATGCAATCGTTGATGGTACAAGTGAATCATCGTCAGACACGGATTGAAAATCTAAACTAATGATGAGGATAAATAAACAGGAAAGAGTTACAACAAGAAGGCCAAGAGATTGGAATTACAGAAAAAAGATAATATGAAATGGAAATTTGACAAAAGTTTGCGGAAGTAAGCGGAGTGACAGACGAGACTGGAGATTAAGATATAGGGATGTAGATTGTTGAGAACAGAAGCTGGGTAGTTCTTCGTCTATTTAATTATTTTTTATTATATAATAATCAGGTTTTGCCGGCATCGGGTTAGGCCGGGGTCGGGACAGGTAGCCACTAGCCTGAGACCTGATTGGCCCTTTAGGCCCCAGGCCCACTCAAGTTTGGGCCTAATCTATTTTCTATTTTTGAAATTTTTTATTTTTTATTTTTAAATATACATATATGTATATAATTTTGAAATGAAAACTAAATTCGTTTTTAACGAATGTGAATAAAACAAACGTAACTTTTTTTTAATTAACACAACTATTTAATAACATTTTTTTAATAAATGTATATATTAAACGTACATAAAATTTTGAAATGAATAGGTTGAAATTAAATTTATTTTTAAAGGAAATATATATATATATATATAAGAAATGCAATATTCCTTTAATTATCATAATTTCTTAATGAAAAATAAGTTTTTTAATAAATGTATATATTAAACGTACATAAAAATTTTTAAAAAATGAGTTGAAACAAATATTATTTTTAATAGAAATAAAAAATTATATATGTAAAATGCAACATTCCTTTAATTACTATAATTGCTTGATGAAAAATGAGTTTTTTTTAATCAATGTATGTATTAAAAGTAAATAAAATTTTGAAATGGATAGGTTGTAACTAAATTCATTTTTAAAGGAAGTGAAAAAAAAGATTATATATGAAAATTGCAACATTCATTTAATTAGCACAATTACTTAATAAAAAAGAGTTTTTAATGGGTGTTATATTAAACGTACATAAAATAATAAAACGAATAAGTTAAATCTAAATTCATTTTTAAAAGAAGTGAACAAAAAAAGTATATAGCCCTGTTTGGCAATCAGCTGATTGTATTAGTTGTTAGCTGATAACTAATTAATATTAGCTGATTTGGCCAACAGATTGCGTTAGTTGTTTGCTATAAATGTTTGGTGAAATTAGTTGTTTAGAATTAACTGTTTATGTGTAAAATAACTAATGAGAACATAACTTTTAAAAAATTATGAAAACATAAATATTATTTCGTTGAGTATTTTTATAAGAATTTAAATTTTAGATATTTAATTTTTATAAAATTAAGTTTATAACTGTAATAAAAACATAGGATATATAATAATAATAATAATAATAATAATAATAATTCTCAAAAAATAATAATAATTGACCAGTCGATGATTTTTAGGTGTTTGGAGAAGTCAGCTTGAGGAGATTTTAGAATATCTACACACGAATCATAACTTTCTCTTTTCAAAGTGAAAAACCTAAAGGCTACCAGTTGCCTAAGATGAGAAAAGAGTTTGAGGGCACAATTGTCTTTGAGTAACATTTTTATTAGCTGGTAGGTTGAAACGTTACTTAGAGGAGCTTTTTAAAAAATAGCTAGTTGGGTTGAATCAACCAACCCAACCAGCTCCTAACCAAACAAGTCAAACAGCTAATACTCTTTAATCAGATGAAATGTAGCTTAAATGTTATCTACCAAACACCCCCTATATATGAGAAATGCAACATTCATTTAATTAATACAGTTGCTTAATAAAAAATGAGTTCTTTTAAGAACATATATATTAAACATACATATATAATCTTTTGATATATAAGATTATGTATAATTTTTTTAGTTCACTTCCTTATATACGAGAAATGCAACATTCTTTTAATTAACATAAATGCTTAATGAAAAATGAGCTTTTATATATTAAACGGATATAAAATATTGAAAAGAATAAGTTAAAAACTAAACTCATTTTTAAAGGAAGTGAATATATATATACATAAACAAATGTAACATTCCTTATTTAAGTTTTAAATGGATGTATACATTAAACGTATATAAAATGATAAAATGAATAAACTGAAACTAAATTGTAACACCCCATTCCCGCAAAACCCGAACCCGATATCGACAGTGATACCCGGATCCGTGCCCCGCGAGGGTG
>JANIIA010000005.1:62761466-62776844 GCA_027478495.1 Erythroxylum alaternifolium
AATTTCTCTGATTGGTCTTTTCGTATACCCGTTTCCCTGGTCCGACCCGTTATATGAAAACAGGGTGTTACAACTTATGTTGCCATAGAAAATTGGAATTTGTTCTTCTTTTATTGAATAATCTTCTAACTGATACTTGATCCATAACGTCTATGAGCAACAGCTTACAGTTGACATATATTCAGCTTCTGCAGTAGATAGAGCAATTGAATTTTGCCTCTTACTAAACCAAGAAACTAGATTATGGCCAAGAAAGTGACAGCCTCCACTTATACTCATCCTATCATTCCTGTCTCCAGTGTAATCAGCATCATAATAACCAATTAACCTGAAATCTTTACCTTTCTCATACATTAAGCAAAGATCAGTAGCACCTGATAGCCATCTCAAAATTCTTTTGACAGCAATATAGTGAGATTCTATAGGATTTGCTTGAAATCTAGCACACAAACAAACACTAAACAGAATATCAGGTCTGTTTGCTATAAGATAAAGTAAAGAACTAATAATTCCTCTAAAATGGGTTTGATCAACCTTCTTACCAGCTTCATCCTTAGATAAAAGGTTTGAAGGATGCATAGGAGTTACCATAGGTTTCACTTTTTCCATGCCATATTTAACCAACAGTTCTTTAATATACTTATGTTAATGAATAAAAATCTTTTCTTCGGTTTCTTAACTTGTAACCTAAGAAAGAATTTTAATTCACCCATCATGGTTATTTCAAATTTTCTTTTCATCAGTTTTTCAAAATTGGAACATAACTTTTGAGATGTTGCACCAAAGATAATATCATCAACATATATCTGTACTATGATGAAATCGTTCTCAATACATTTTCTAAATAAAGTCTTATCTACATGTCCTCTACTAAAACCATTTTCAATCAAAAATGAACTTAGAAGATCATACCAAGCTCGAGGAGCTTGTTTCAAGCCATATAAAGCCTTATGAAGTCTATGGACATAATCTGGTTTCTTAGAATCTTCAAAACCAGGAGGTTGCTTTACATAAACCTCTTCATCGATTTTGCCGATTCCAACTATTTCGTCCTGCTGGTTGTCTCCAAAAGTTACTGATCCTCCCTTCTTATTTTGAAGATCTAGGAACATAGACCATCTTCCTGTCATGTGTCGTGAGCATCCACTGTCTAAATACCATTGGTGCTGGCGGCTTTTTTCAAGGAAGGAGGTCTACTATATTATGTTCTTTTTAGGTACCCAGATTTTCTTAGGTCCTTTAAGGTTAGTCTTATAATTATTCATACAATGATAAAAAGAAGACTGGTGGAATTTGTTCCTATAAGGAACAAATTCTTTTTGTAACGAGTATTGCTTTCAACAAACCCTAAACCACTCTTATCATTAGGGTGTCTATAATTTCTAATCATGTCATTCATTTTCTTCGTACTTTTAGTAAAGGTTGATAAGTCTGCTGAGAGAGAATTAATCCTTTGTTTCAACTGACTAATTTCCTCAGATCTATCAATAGATACTTTTTCTTCATATCATCTACTTGTTTCTTAAGACAGACGTTTTCTTTTTCTAGCACTTCTGTGTTCTTCAAGTTTTCGAAAAACTTATATTTTAAGGATCTATACTGCTTTATTATAAAATGTGAATCTTCTAAAAATTCTAAATATGCATCTTGAAGTTCATTAAAGTTAGAAGTTAGCTCCTCGTCATCCTTTTTTTGGCTACCAAGCATATATTTGCTTGCTCTAATGCTTCTGAATCAGAATTAGATTCGGATGAATCCAAATCTTCCCAAGTTGCCATCATACTCTTTTCATTTCCTTTATTCTTCTTCGGTTCTCTTCTAAGCAACAGAAATTTAGAATTATAGTGTCCTGGTTTGTTACACTAATAGCAAATGATAGAGGTCTTCTCGTTCTTGACTTCTTATTTGCTATTTTTCTTAAAAGAAAAATTTTTATTTCCTTTTGCTTTCTTTTTTCACATCTTTCTGATCTTTCTTGAAATGAAAGATAATTCTTCATCATCTTCACTTGAATCGTGATCTGATTCACTGGTATCATCATTCTTGAATTATAGGGAATACACATGCATTTGAATAATGTTGTCACCTATGAAAATAATTGTAAATGCATTCAACGACATTTTTCGGGTATAAATGATTTTAATGTGGTTAAAGTGTCAATTATGGATTAATTGTCTTGAAAATTTAATTGGTGTGTATTAGAATTATTTTCGCATTATTGGTGACATTTTAGATATTTGGGAATTTATAAAAAATTTGGGGTATTTTTAGACTAGGAAAATATAGAAATAAGAGACAAATAAAATTATTGACAAATGGACCAATTATGGAGTGAGAAATGGATCAATTAATGTGTGACAATCAGACAAATTACTATTTGACATATGGACCAATAGCTAATTGACATTTGGTAGCTTCACATAGTGACAAATGTAAGACATGCATGAGAGACATGTGACAATGCATAATGGAGCCACCTAGTCATTTAGGAAATATTTTTCTGCAGATCCTTTCTTTGTTTTCACCGAAATTCTCCTTCACCAAAAACCTTCCTTCTTGTTTATCCACGATCGAATTTTAGCTTATTTATATGTCTTTGGTGTTTGCTTAATACAAATTACAAAGTCTTCAACTATTTGGGGCTTTCAAATTCTTGCTGAAATCTCTCATTAGCTTTCCCCCCATTTCTGGAATTTTACTGAAAAGAGTGAAGCTTAAGACAAGTAACTATGCTTTGAGATTTATATTAGTGTAAATGACTTTTGAAGATGATTTAATCATTGAAAATGATTTAATAATTGAAAATGGATGCATGCACGAATGGTGTAGGAATATGAATGGATGCATGCGTGAGTGGTGTAAGAAGAAGCAATTTCTGAGATATAAGTAACGTGATGAAGGAGTTAAATCAGTAGAAAATTTGTAGAAAGTGTATAAATGATTATGATAATTGATGTTGAATGAAGATTAGTAAAGTGTAGAAAAGGTGATATGTAAAATTATGAATTTTTAGGTTGTGATTATTCATGAACTTATGAATTGTGTATAGAGATTACTGAACTGAAAATTGAGGTATAGCTGAATTATCAATGTGAAAGGATAGAGAAATGATAGAGAAGTAATAGAACATTGACAATGAATTGTGCTGGAGTATGTTATATGTAGTGTTTTAACAAACATACATCTGTATTTTGGCCATAACTTGATTTGTGAATATCTCAATTGGATGTATTTTGATTTGGAGTAAACCAGAGACATATGGCTACATTTCTCATACAAAAATTAAATTTGAAATTTTTCTTTAAGAGTCTTAAAATTTGGCTTGAAGTTGATAGTTGTGTTTTTTCAAGGTATGATCGCGATCATGCATCTGCACAATTGCGACTTTACAGTGAAGAAGAAAGTCATGATCGTATGCAGGCACAATTTCGACCCGAAAGGATTTATCAAAGGTTGATTTTTTGGATGTTTTTCAACCCAATTCAAGTAAGGATGTTTCCATATGAGGCATGTAGGTTTAAATGAGCTCTTAAATGAATTTAATTGATGTTGAAGGAAGGGATTAAAGTGAATAAAAGGGTATTAAGGATTAAAAGACTATTTTAAAGTGCTATACATTGTTTATAAAGAGTATTAAAGAAACATACCTGAGAAATTGTCATTGAACATAAATGATACATGATACATTCATAAACGTATTTATGACTGATTATTCTAATGAAAATGCACATGAGTGACATATAAATGTATATGATTGCATATAGAGGAGCACGTCGAACGACCGCTTCCAAACATTGCGGAGACTTCAAGGTAATAAGCTTAAGGGACCATTTTTTACTCAACCTAGGCAATCTTCCTAGGATTGATTGATTGATTCTGTTTAACTTCCAATCATTGAATTGTTTGTAATCTGTACATAAATTCCAGACTTTAAAGGCCCGAGGAGTTTGATATTCAGGACTGATCAATATAAGATTCTATTTTTTCATCATATGTGAATGCTATTCATGGCATATTCTGTTATTTGATGCATTTCATTAAATGCATGATCAGTTAAAGGCATTGTGATTAGAGTAGCCAGTATGAAAGAGCTTTAAGCTTAGAATTGTGCATGTACAGATTTGCTCCGTGATTTCTGTATCTGACTGAGCTCAATGGGCCAGTATCTATATCTGTATCTAAACGACACTCGGTCACAATAAATATTAATGAATCTGGAGTCTCATATTCATTTGCATTTGTACATTTATGAATATGAAACATATACTTGTGAAATCTTTTCTAAAGTTGTGATGTTAAAGTGATATGCCATGATAATGTGATTGATTTGGTTGTACAAGTTTTGAAAGAATGTATGTGATACATATGACATTCATTACGTCTTATTGTGATGGAAAATTTTATGAATTGGTTGGTTGGATGATATTTGTGTGCTTTCCTGGAGTGGGATCATTAATGATGGTTCGCTTATTGAGTTCGCAAAACTCAACCTAATATGTATCGTTGATATTTTCAGGCACGAGACAGGAGACCTAGATTTCTAAGATCTTCTAGATGAACATTTCAGATAAAGATACAGCTCAAAGTTCTGTCAGCTAGCTGAGGAGTTACAGTTTTTTTTAAGTAGTTTACATATGACATGTAGAACATGTGTATAAAGGTTGTAAATATTGGTTTTTAATGTCTTCTGTGTAAACCTCTATGAATGAAATGAAGTGATGAGGTTTTTAAGTATTGTATTTTCTTTATGATGCCATTTAAGAGACTAGGTTTAATCCAACATACCATTGTCATATGATATGTACTTGAATATCCTCAGGATGTTCAGGTATGTACTCTATGGTTGTGGGATGCAACATTGAACCAAAGAACTAGGTCCTTCCCGAATTCCCTAATTTTATAATTTTTTTGCATGTTTTCTTTAATTTGTTTTTGTTAATCTACCTTTTGTTAATTTTATTTTTCCAAAATCCAAAACCCTCTAACCCAAACACTGATTAATTTCATTTCAATAACTTTGCACACACTCTCTATTCGATCGACCTAGACTCACTACTTCTATAGTAGTAGTCTAGTTTGTTTTGACTAATCTTACGTTGCATTGTAAATTTTGGCATCGTTACTGGGGAGTTTGGTGTTTTAGTTTTTTTTTGTGATTTAATTAGTGTTTTGTATATGTTTGTTCGTAATTGGTTTCTTATCAATTATTTCATGATCCTTTATTTATTATATTTCATGTTTGTAATTTATAAAAAGAATCATAGATGGAAATAATTTTTTCTTTAACTTTTATTCTCAATCCTATAACTAAGGTTGGACTGATCAACCTAACTTTGGTTATAGATGGGATAACAATTGGAATTACTTTTGTGATAGTTTACAGGACACCCAACAATTCCCATGTGGACCAAAAGCTTCTTGTCACAGCTCAGGTATGCCTCTAGACGGCTATATCAAGACCTATAATGCTATGCATCTTCAATTTCAAAAGGGTATGTAGTAGCTTCAAGAGAGTGTGCAACAACTTTAACAGAACACCTTACAATTTTAGCAGGATGAAAGGAAATCTTAGTCTAGTTTCCAAAATGTATAGAGCCAAAAATAATTAGGTGCATCTTTGTAAGAATTGATGAATGTTGTGATTGCTAACAATCTCCAATTTCAACATAGCCTACAATAGTAGTGGTAATAGTTCCAGTAGGAAATGAGGCATACAAAGTCTAGAAACCAGAACTTGTTAAGCCAAATGGGTGAAATAGCAACTAGGATCAAATGCCTAGAATCACAAATGGAAGAGGAGCAAGCATATCAAACCTAGGGATACCCTATAGATGTAAGTGAGGAAATCTTACAAAGTGATGAAGAGCTTAAGAATCTTGAGGGTAATACTTAAAGATTTTCTTGTGTGAAATAATTTGAGGAGGAGCTCAAACTAGAAAAAAACATATCATTTAGCTCAGAGGTGCGTACTGAGTTCATTATTATTTTTTAGAGTAACTATTCACCTTTACATAGCAGATTGGAGGAATTAAATGAGGAAGAAAAAGGCAAAGAGACACTTGAGATCTTTTCAGAGTGCATCGACTCAGTCAAGATTGAAAGTTAAAGGATAGGGAAGATGTTGAATATGACAGATCATGAACTGAGACCTTATCCTAAAGAACCTCACGTGGAGGAGTCGCACGTGACATCTAAAGATCACAATTTTGTCACGTGAGAAGGAAACATAGAGTCGAGCTAGCAACCCTAAACAATAGCGCTTCTTGGAAGGCAACGCAAGGGAAGTAAATTTCTTTTCTTTACATTTCTGTATTACTTTTTATATGCATATGTGTTTTTGAATTTGTTTGTTTTACTTATTTTAAGTTTTAATAAAAATAAGAGAAAGAGTAAAATAAACAAACAAACAATTTCTCGTTTTCTATTGCTTAGAGGATTATATAGTTATGGTTAGAGTATGAATTGACCAGAGAATTTCATAGCAACTTTAGCATGTATTTTTAATCTTGTGATTAGTCAATATGCATTTTTTTATAAGATTAATGACTAATGATTGCGGTGTTTTATGTTATGAAAAGTTTTAATATTTTTAACCTCGATATTTCCACAAGCACACGGGTTGTTCGCATAGTACCTAAAGTTTCGTTCCCATGAGGAGGGTTAATCCAATCCCAAAACCTAAGGCTTAACTAAAATTCATAATAAATCAAAATAAACATCTAGAGCAGAAATTGACCAATCAAGCAATCAATATGAAAAATTAAATTAATAAAATATAAGCAAAATATTAATTTTGAACAACTCAATCTAGAATCAACCCAGAAACTACCAATTGAAAGAAAGGGGGTTTTAAAACAAATTTAATAAAATTCTAATTGATTATGCAATTATCGAATTACTGGGTCTAGACGGTCTTAAGGTGGATTACTCTCTCTCGAGTTATAATCTTTAACCCTAATTTATAATCCCTAATTTAAATTATCGAATTCTAATATAACAATTTCCAATTAACCCAAAACCTAAATCAGTTTAGAATTTTGTCTAATAACCTACCAGAAACCTGTGCTCGATCACTCGTTACATGATTTTATCGGTTCGATTCAATTCTTATCTACCAAACTATCTAACTCTTGTTAGCCCAATTTAATTATATTCATTATGTTCAACCTCTAAGTTTATTACCGAATTATTAAGCACAGATATTAAACCATAAATAACTCAATGAAAACACAATAAATCAAACTTCATTAATCTCAAAGATCAAAATCTCGAAGGTGAGTTTAGACAAAAATTGACATTCAACAATAACTATTCTCAACGATTATCCCAATTCTATACATCAATAAAATTGAAATGAAGATGGAAAATATTATCGGAATGGAATAGTGGAGGCAACAATGATGGGAAACCACCTACTCAGGGAAGTACTTCGCGTCATGCTTCTTCTCCATGTCTCTCTTCCTTTGTCTCCTTCCTCAAATCTCTCGATATGCTCTCTAGGATTTCGGATTTGACTGATGCAAAAAGGCTTCAAAGGCTCTTCCTCTGTCTTTTAATATTTTATTTATATATTAGAAGCCTTAGGGTTGATTCGGAGTCAAAACAGACTAAAAAGTCTAGCAAATTTTGATGTTTTCAGCTATTTTTGTATTTGCTTGATGCAGGCCACGATCATGGCCCAAAGTGCATGATTATGGCCTGGCTTAGAGACTCATACTAACCTATAAAACCACATAAACACATAAACTAGCATAATTAAAACCTAAATACACACTAAACACTCAAATTAACACCAAATTCTTAACAAATTAAACCCTAAAACGTAATGTAAATCACAACTATCAACATCCCTACACTTAATCATTTGCTTGTCCTCAAACCAACAAAACAACCAACACATAAAAACACACAACACACAATGGAATAATGAGGCAATGACTTTAACTTCAAAAAATAAATTTAATCTTAAACATAATCCTACAAATTATATCTAATCATTAACATGTAATAGCTATGTCTAGGAGCTTTGAACTAAATATCTAACTTAATCGAGATCTGAGTGTCAATTTATTAACCCCTTTCAATTGTACACCCACGTTAATAATTATTTAGCCCTTGAGACTCTATAACTATTCCTAAGTAAATTTTCATGATAAGTCAAGCTTACTACAAGTCTGGTAGGTTTATTAAGGAAACAAAACCTTTTTCACTTTCTTTGTTTTTTTATTATTAATGAACATAGATTTAATCTTTTCACACAGAAGCAAACGTTGGTAATGAATGTCGATCTGGTTAGTTAACTAAGTCATGTTTTTATTAAACAGCTTGGTTGAAACTTCATTACAGCTCGTTGACGGGAAGGCACACATTTGTGATGCATGTCGATCCAGTTACTCAGCTGTATCACGTTTTCAACTGGATACTAGCTCTATTCATAACCCAAAGGCTAGCAGAATAGTGATTTATTTAACTAAAAGATATTTTTTTCATTTATTACCTACCTTGTTGTTTAAGCTACTTAATTCCATGAAAATACTATTGAAGCTACTTAAATTAAAAGACCACAAATTATGAATGAATGTGACAATTTAGAGGGCACTAATATTACACTAAATCCTAATTAAGTTATATATTTATCCAAAGACCCCTAATTCACTAATTTTGTGGGCTAATGATTATTCACAACCTATTCAACTATGTTTAAAATTAAACAAATTTCACTCTATCTAAGCCATTGACACATTCAAACACTTCACACAATGCCACCTAGTAACTATAATACCATATGAAAAATCGTATACAAAAGCAAAACACATAACTCTCCCCACACTTGAACAACACATTGTCCTCAATGTGTGAAGGGAACACACAAGAACAAAAAGGAAAGGAAAAATCAGAATTTAAAGTAACAAAAAAATAAAATAGAAATACACACAAAAATTAGAACTGAAGGCTAATTTGAAAAAGAAAAAGAAATGGGTTAGACACAAATCCTATAGAGATTGAGGTGGTGATGGAGTTGGAGGCAGCAATTGACTGCCCTGAGCCTTGAAATATCTGTGATCTGACGGATATCTCGACTCTGGCAATTTTGTGTCTGAAGTATCTCCTTCAACATGTTGGTCTTTTCTGTGTGTGTCTTATTTGTTTCATAGATTGCATCCAAAACCTCCTTCTATCCATATTCTTCTTCCTCATCCTCAGATTCTTCACTGGCCTTTTCTACCTGCCGAGGCAACGCTAAGCTCGAAATTGCCTAACTTGCTATAATTATGACATGTGTCTTTTTGCTAATTTCCCTAAGTTCCATGTTGTGGGAATGAAGGGTCTCAGCTCTAAATAAGTGATAATGGTTTACGAACTTAAGGAGGTGAACAGTTACTCCACTTCGGTCCACGCCAAAATATTTCACAATGGCAGACAGTATGTATCTCATTCTTAGATTGTTGCTCCTCTTGCACAGAGTCCTAATAATGGCATTTGTCACATGTTTGGATGTGCAGACTAGAATACTGTGGTTCATGCATCACAATATAAAAGGTTCCTTTGTGGAACACTTGTTGATTTTTTTTAAAAGTAGCTGATACATGAATTTGTGCAGTAATAAGTGTTTATGGGACCTTATGATGTTGTTATTAGCATTCTTGGCGTGAAAATGCTCAATTCTAGTAAGCTCATTCAAGTATTGAGAAGGACAAAAATCCTCATCATGATCGATGATGGAGGATTTAGGGAATCCACAGATCTTGTACATGATTTCTATATTCAATTTATAGGCTCGTCATCCTAACCTAAACCACAATTCCTTGGGATTCCTTAGGTCATAAGTTAAGGAAGTGAAAAATTCCAGTATGAGCTCCTGGTAGATAAAAAATTGGAACCATATAAATTAGGCCTACTAGATTCTCTCAGCTAGTTTTTCTACCCTCTCACGTAACTTTAGCCTATCGAATGTGTCAAAATCGCAGCTTTTTGGGAACTACAATATGTCTAGCATTAAGAGTTCTGAAACGAATACCTTCATCCTTTATGTAGATCAGGAAGGGCGTGTTGAAGTTTGTTGCTCGGTTTCTTCTTCCACATCCTGTAACTTGATTTCATCCGACTTGCTCACGTCAAGCTGATTATTTAATGCGCAACATAATTGGGTAGAATTTGGAAGAAAATTGAAAGGTTGAAACTTTTAAAGAGATGTGAGAGCTTTTGTGAGCTTGTAGTCTAGAGAGATAAAGTTAAAATGAAAGTGAATGTAAAAGTGAAGTTAGAACTGAATTTAAATGTTCTAACAAAAATAAACAAGAAACTAATTTTTCCATGGGTTACCTCTTATGTAGCACTTCCTTTCATGTCAATAGCTCGATGCTCCTTATGGTGGTCGGATTGAATGATGCAATGGTAGCATCATCATTAACCTCAAAGTTTGAACTTTAGTTACAATGCTATAGTCCCTACCTTCCTTGCAATTCTCTTTGCCTCACCTTCTTCTTCGTAAGCGCTTCTTCTTAAATGCATTTCCAATATCCTTGATATCCTCCCATTCACCTCAAGATCAAATTCTTTGCTATTCTGTGGAGGTAAAGGCAACTTATTATCGTCGGCAATATTTGTCCATAAAAAATTCCTCGATGGAATATTGGTTTTTCGTCGGTGTATCGTTCGTACTTCATTAACACGACGACGTCTGCTAGCAATTTACCGACAGAAAAGATTATCTGTCGGTATATTAATCGAACATTTACCGATGGACATCTTTGTCATCGGTAAATTGAAGCTAAATACCGACGGCATATAGCGAAGCAATTAAATTGCAGGAACGATTCTCACATTTTTTCCTTCTTCGAGACCTTTGCCATCGCTATTTTCTGTCGGAGAATTTACGCTAAATTTTTTCCTACAATATTGCCGACTGAGTTTTAGTCCGTCAGTAAAACTTTCTATTCTTCGACGGATTAGGGACGTTCCATCAGTAATTAGCTATGGAATTTTTGTCTTCGGAAATATTTCGATGCTAATACGCAATTTTCTAGTAGTGATTAGCTTAATAGCCTACCTCGTTAACATGATCTTTCCCTTCTTAAACCTCCTTTGAGCCTTACTAGCCTTTCTTTCCGTATCAACCACATTACATGCTTTATACTTAACCAAATGTCATACCCAAGCCATAAAATTAGTGGAACATTTGTGATTGTTGAGTTTAGGATGTGCAAAATTCTAAGTGTGGGGGTGTACATATATGTGGGTTGATTATAATTTTGGGATGTTATTTTATATCTTATCATTGAAATTCCCATATTAATTAGTTTATTTTAATTTTTATAAGAGAAAAGAAAATAAAGGAAAAGAAAGAAAGAAAAGAGAAAAGCCAAAAAAGAGACAGAGACAGAGAAAGAAAAAGAAAAAGAATTGTTTAAATAAATGTATCAAGGAGGAAGTGCAATGTGGTTTGTAAGGTTATTCATACTTAATGCATCCTCCTAAAGTTGTATTGAATGGGTTACTTGAGTATGTTGAGTATAAGGTAGATGTTGGCTTAGAAGGGTCACTCTTTATGGTTTCAATGTATTATCATCAATTGTATAAGTGATCCCTTCATATTAGTATATACTTCATGTGGTTTGTGTATGAGGGCTCAAATTTGAGTTGTGAAACTTGTGTTTACATTCATCATAGTTGTTGTACACAATTGTGAGTGAATGTTGGTTTTTTCACTTAATGGTATATTGAATGTTACTTTTGTTTCACTAGCTTTGATAGCTATCATACTACTTATCCCAAATACATCTCATCTAACCTTTACCCACATTACAACCTTGAAAAGTCCTTTGATCCATGATTTTGCATGTGAACATTAGTCGTGGAGGAATGACATGATATGCAAAATTGTGGAATGACATGATCATGAATGGTGTTAAGTGTACCTATGGATATATTTTAGTTAAACATATTTTTCGAGTCTACCATTAGCTTACTTAGTTTTTGAAGATGATGAATGTTGATTGATTATGAGTAAAAGCTTGGAATGTTGCTATGATTTTTGAAAGTCATTCATCTTTTTTTTATGATTATGTATTCTTAAAACATATAGGAAATGAGACAATGTTTTGAGCTTAACTTTAATGCTTTGCCCGAGGATGGTCAAAAGCTAAGTATGGTGGAAATTCATAGGTGCTTAATTGATTGTGAAATTATTCCATAGCATTTAATGATTATTGACATGAAATAGTTTAAGATACTCACTTTGACTCATATGTGATTTTAGGCATAATTCGGAAACAAAGAAGTTAAAGTGTGTCAAAAGCACGATATTTGAGCCATTTTTTGAAGACTAATACTCACTTGTCTTTATAAAGCACAAAGAAGAAAATTAAAAGACAAGAAAAAATGGAAAAATAAAGTAGAAAACTTGCACAACTGTCCATGTTTTTTTACATAGGTATATGCAATATGAATTTAATGGAAAATAAAGGAGTAGAAGGTGGCAACTGGGAAACGATGAAGCATGAAACTGCATTCAGTTCATGGAAAAAGGCACGCCAAAATGATGTGCATAAGGTGGAAGAAAATGGAGCAAAACAGAAACATATAGACAAGCAACAAGGAGAAAATGTAGGCGCAGAAGTGGAAAACAATAGCAGTAAGGACAAAAATGCACCAACAGAGTGGGAAATAAGGAGCCCAAAATGACAACGCAGATGATAGGTAGGAAAGGAAATGCAAACAAGTCTGCGTTAAATGTAGGTGTGGGGAGCCTTTTAAATATAAAACGATAAAGCAGAGACAATAAGGTTTTAAAGATAGTGAATAGTGGGGGTGGACCAAAAAATAATTCACGAAATAAAACAATAGTGTAGAAGAGAAGAATAGAAAAGTAGCAAGGTTTTAAGGGTCTTCAGCTGGGGTTATTTTAATAGGGCTGAGGCATTTTTTGGAATTGACCCATGAAAGGTTAGACATTTGGATGTTCGGAGGTGACATCAATGCTGATTGCCCAGGTTAAGTGTATTTTACCAGATGTGAAGGAGCTAAAATGACTCAAAAACATACTTATCAAGCCATCTCCTTGATATTCATATTCTATTGTTTTCATAGAGCAAGAAGAAGAAGATAATTAAAAGCAAGAAAAGACAACTAAATGTTAAGAAAGATGAGACATGTGCAGGAAATACAAAGAAGAAGATGTTAGAGCAAGAAGAAGACAAGAAAATGAAAAGAAATAAAGAATGAACCATTAAAATGTCTCACGCACATACAAGATAGTGATTTATGGAATAAATCAAAGATGATGCCAAGTAACCAGATACTATTTCATTATATGTGACATGAGTGGAAGAAAGAATGAGAGGTTGAAGCAAAAATGTGAGTGTATGGGACTATATGGTGTCTCAACTGAGTGAGACATCACTCACAAACACACCACCTATCCATTCAATATGGTTTTTTAAGTATAAAACAAAGCTATATGATGGATGGTAGATAGATGCACATGGAAGGCTAGGGCATCACACTCATGACATGGATAACACCAAGGGTAAAAACCGAAGGACGTTTTATCCTCTTCTATTTTGAAAGACATATATCCCATGTTGCCTTTAAACCTAGCTGTCGATTTTAAACAATGTAGGAAGGTATGAAGAAGAAAAGGACTGGATGAATAAGATAAAAAGGAAGAACCAAATAAGTATGATGTTCGATTAAAAGGAGGAATGTAACAGCTATCCCATTTTACATAAAAACATAGTTGCCTTACTTGTTTTTCACTTAGCTTTTAAATAAAGAAATAAGGCAAGTGTCAGCTATACGCTGTAAAAATGCAAGCAGAACTATGAGTGTGTGGAAGGTGTAGGCTACTCATAAAACAAAGAAGAGGGTAATGGTGGAAAGCAATTTTATCATCTTGTCTTCGATTTTAATAAAAGGGAAGTGGAGAAAAATATCAGTGGAGGTTGAAGTGTGAAGTGTTTTTCGATTGCTATATTTTGGATAATAGAACGAGGAGTGTAAGGGATTGTTAAAATGGGAACTGAAGGTGATCTGATGCAAGACGTGAGTAGGGAAGGCAACTGCACTAAGAGCTTCTTCATTTGGTATTCTTCATCTATCTAATATGCATATGTGAAGGCTGGCTGGAGAAAAAGAGAGGAGAGTGGACAACAACTTCTTCAACATTTCTCTTAGAGTCTTAAGGAGAATAACCGAGAGAGTGGCAATTGGGATAACAACTATTCTACCCCATTCTCTCTTAAAGTTTCATCACCAATGGATGCTACAAAGGCTGATTCTTTGAGCATAAAAATGGAGATGGTAGGCTAGCTTCCCGGTGCCGATTCAATGGGAATATTGTCACCAAGTCATAATTAAGCTATTTTTATCATTTTAAGGTTGTAATTTCTTTTCGGATTGTTATATTGTTGGTGTTGATTTTGTCGGGTTTTAGGACGAATGATCTTAATACTTTATTTTGATTATTCTGTTTCAAACCTATTGCTAAAACATTGAATGTAATTCGTAATCATTACTTTTAATGTTTATGAGTAGCATATAAATATCTTGTATCATTAGGAACAACATAACTTAAGTTAGATAACCTGAATGTGTGAGGTTACTGCTTATATTGTTCGTTTTCCATTTTTAAATCTAGAGATTGTATCCTAGGTTATTCAGTAGTTAGTTTTAATTAGTGATCCTATCTTGATTAAAAAAAACTTATGGGAAAATCAAGATTAGGAGAGCGTTCTATTAGTCCCAAATCAATAGTCTAAAGAGAGTTACAAAGACATTAGGATGATGGAATATGCTTGATCATGTTTAGGCCAAGATTGACCCTAAAAATGGACCTTACTCATATTCGGCTTATTAGTCATTTTTATTGCTTATTTTAATTTGTTTTCGATATTTTATTTTTATTTTATTTTCTAAATTGATTGAAATCCAAAACCCCCTTTTTATATTTTCCTTGCATCAATTAATTTTGTTACAAAAATTAACCAAACATTCCCTACGAATTTGATCCTGATTCACCATAACTACAAATTTTAATGTGCAGAGTTAGGTAAATTTTGTATTGCACTCGACACTCGCTGTCAAATTTTGGCAACATTGTTAGGGTGTGTGATAGTTTAATTTTCGTACTTGATTTTAGCTCGTGTTTTGTGAATATCCTTGTTTATAATCATTCTTTTTGTTACTTATTACTTGTTAATTTTTAATTGTTTATTGTTGTTGGTTTATGGTAGTGACCAGGTCTCCTTATAAAGAAATTGAGCAACTTGATCCGGAGATTGAGAGAACATTATGGGGATTGTGTGTAACATCCCGTTTCCAGAGAACGGGTCGGACCAAAGAAACGGGTCCAGGTGTGGTAAATTAACACATCTCATG
>JANIIA010000005.1:62783620-62799183 GCA_027478495.1 Erythroxylum alaternifolium
TCCAGGTTTTAAGATTTCATTTCTGGTATGTGATTGGTAGTTTACTGTTACAATGTTTGAAATGGTGGCCCACTTGCAGTTGGTCGTAATACTTAGTGGCGAAGCTATGCAACTGTCCAATCACATTTTAGGCGGCGTAGATTTGTTTCCTTTTTAAAGGAAGATGGCCTACTGCACTGCTACTGCCTACTAGAGACAAGAGGTTGGAGACTATACAGTATACGGAAGGGATTGCGTATCGTTGGCCTACTGGACTGCTACTAGAGACAAGAGGTTGGAGACTATACAGTATACAGAACAACATGACACTAATTTACTTAATAAGAATACCATATTACTAACTCCAACCCAAGAGCAAGCTAGCTGTTTGCATCAAGGGGTTGGAGGAGAGGGAGGGAAATTTCAACAATTCCTCGCATATCCAAGTGAAGCGACCAAACTCAAACAAAACTGGTGGCAGGCTTAAGCTCATGATCATAGAGCCGAATCGAGTCTTTGTTCGCTCCAGAAGATAAACAATTTGCAATTGCCAAGCGTAAAAGGAACAAAATCCCCAGAAAAGAAGGTGTAGAAACACAATGATGGCATAATAAACACTATGGCCTGTGTGGTTGAGGGGTTAATTGAGGATTTTATAATGGGATGAAAACGGAAGATTTTAGAATGGAACGGAATGAAATAGAATGGAAGCAGAGGGTTTCATATTATGTTCCATTCCATCCTAAATAGTGAAAATAAAAAATCTCTAATTTAGGAGATTTACGATGGAATATAAACTACTAAATACATACTATCTAAAATACCCTCAATAATTTTTCTTAATATCAATTATTTATTCTAACTATAACTCCTTTTTTTCAGACTTATTTATTACGGTCCACAAAAATTGTATATAATTAATAATATTTTTATATTATTTGTCTTTACCTTAATAATAATATTTTATATTATTAATAATAAATTGTATATAATTAATAATATTTTATATTATTTATCCTTACTCTAATAATAATATTTTTTATATTATCAATAATAAATTATATATAATTAATAATAAAATAAAAAATAATAAAATTTTTATTAATAAAAAATATATAATACAAAAAATTATTCTTTAATTGGTTGTATATATTTGTATATAAATAAATAATTTTTAAATATAAATCACATATAGTAGAATAAATTTTATTAAATAATTAATAATAATATTTTATATGATTAATAATAAAATAATAAAACTTTTATTAAAATTTTTATTCTTTTAAAATAGAAAATATAAAAAAAATTATTTGTCACGGTTGTAACTTGAACAAGTGACAACTGTGACTTTTTAATTGGACATAATTTTTATTTTAAAATCATAGCGTTAAACCTCTTGTAACAACAATTTTAATATTAGGGGTATAATAGTTATTTATTATACATTACATTTCAGCCTCGTTTGGTTGTCATGAAAGTAAAGTGAATTTGGAATCTGATTCTTCAAAAAATATATCTGTAGAAAGTAAAGATATTCACATGTTTGAATACTTATAAGAATTCTATTAGGAAAGTTAGATGATTCTTATTATAGTATTTGGTATGTAACAGTATTTTATAGAATGTAATATAAATTTGACTTGTATTTTCAATTATATCCCTACAAACCGAATAAAAATTGAAAACGTTAAATAATGTTAATTTATAATACAAGTTATATTATTACATGTTAATTTTTTTCATTCCGGTTATTCTAATCATATAATATTGTTATATCATAAATATAGTATTAAAAAATATTTAAAAAATCTCAACCGAGTACAAAGATAAATCTTAAAATTTAAATCAAATATCAAAATTTTTAACATTGAAAATTAAAATATAAGCAGTACATTATTATTAAATTTATTATTCTTATTAATTTTATTATTCTTAATATATTAATTTTCTACTTATCATTAATTTTATTATTACTAGATTTATTACTTTTATCAATTAAATTTATTTATTATTATTATTATTATTATTATTATTATTGTTATTATTATTATTATTATTACTGCTACTACTACTATTACTGCTACTACTATAATTATTACTTTTCTACTTATTATTATTCTTATTATAATTAATTTTTTTATTATTATTAATTTTCTGCTTATTATTATTCTTATTTTTATTAATTGTATTAATTACATTTATTATTATTATTGTTGTTATTATTATTATTAAATTCTTTATTATTATAAAAAGAATTGTCGTAGAGTTGAAAAAAAATGAATGTTAGAATTGACTAACGTTTTTTTAGATTAAATTTCTGAAGAAAATAATCTAAATATTAAGAGGATGATGTGATTTAAAATCTAGTAAAATGCTACTTACTTTCCCTATATTGGAAAAATTTTTACTTTCCTAACTATTCGAAAAAATGAAACAAATATGATAATATAAATTTTAGAAAAAAGATTACTTTCTCAAGCAAGAATCCATGCCAACCAAACAAGGTCTTCATTTCATCTATTTTTCAAACAATATTTTATTATATTACATTATGAATTATTTCATTCCTCCAAAAACAACTTTTCATTATATTATATTTTATTCCATTATAAACTGTTCTATTCTGTTCCATTTTATTGCATTCTATTTTATTAATTAACATCTAATCAAACAGAGCTTAATGAGAGAATCCCAATACGCTCTGCCAGGCTTCCTTATCATTACTATATTCGGAAAATGAGGTTCATGAAACATTCTGCAGATAAGTCTTAAACAATGCCTTTTCCGCTCTCTGTCTATTTTCATAGCCCTTTGTTTTTTATTTACTTGTTAAACATCAAGAAAGGTAAAATGGAGATGCAAGGAGATGTGTCCTCGAGACTTGCAGTGGAAAGAAAAAGAATGGAACAGTTGCATGATGAAGAAAAATGCCAACGATTTCATTCAGCTAATTTTAAGTTACAAATTTTACATACAAAATTATGGAACAGATTTATACAGACTTCCCATTAAGGAAACCGCTGTTACAGGCAAAAGAAAAGGGTAGATGAGAGTTGACGAATATGGCGCACCTGAGACTACCTAGGCAGTGCTGTCCTTGCCAGATATTGAATCGCAAAAGAATGCTGTATTATGTGCATAAATAAGACCTGTGGTGTTCCACCCTTCACGCAAGTAATGGCATATCAGCAGGACCAGAATGGGGTACAGGGGATTTACTCAAAGACTTCAAAGATTCCATGATATTAGCAAAGGAGGGACGGTTCCAAGGCTCACTGCAGGAAAACCATTTGTATTGAGACAGTATAAAAATTAAATAACAATAATAACAAACAAATAACCACCAGGCATTCTGGCTTAACGAGAGATGAGGATTAAAACCAAAACTATAACTTCGAACTCACTTTGCCCAGCAAGCCTCAATGAGGGCGGCCACTTGAGGATTTATATCTCTAGGAATCTCAAGCCTTTTTCCCTTGAAACCAACAGCAGCTACAACCTACAGGGTAGGCATCATATCCATAAATTTCCAGCTCTAAATGCAGAAAGAGAAAGCACCAAAATGATTACAAATCAAAAAGTGCAAACACAAGGGAAGATTATTATTTTGGAACAACTCTCCCAGCAGGTAGACTGCAAGTTGGGAATTGCTGGGAAGCTTCCATGTCTGGCCATAGTAAACCTGGGATGTCTAAATAGTCAGTAAGTGAAGCTACTTAACTTTCACGGATATCCATTCCTAAATAGATGCCCTGCGCTTGGGCCCCTAGTCAGCCAATTGCTGAGGTATATCAGAACAGACAATCAAGGACCAAAAAAGGTTACAAGATAGGGTATGCATCAAATAGCTAGTCAACAAAAAGGACTAATATGTTCTCTACTTATTAAAAGAGTCAAAATGGCAGATATATTATTTTACTGATCTCGTGGTATGCCCACTATCAAATTGCTAGACTTCCTCAATTCTGCTTCCCAAACAACATAAATAAGAAGTCAACTCAGAATAAGACTACATTAAGATTGTATGATGTCAGAAGTAATTAACAACTACGGAACACAAACCTGTGCTGGATTTAAATTGCTCCAGGGCTGTTGCAGTGTTACAATCTCCCACAAGATGACACCAAAGCTATATACATCTGATTTCTCATTTGACGGTTCATCACGGAGAACTTCTGGTGCCATCCACTCAGGCTGATAGATAGGACAAATGAACATAAGATCATAATATCAGAATAGCATGTTCATAACAACTTAAAACAAAGAATTATAAGACAGTGAAAAAGTTCAGAATCACTTACTGTCCCTGCTGCAGACTTTGATGACAGGAATGTATTTGCTTTTAATCGAGAAAGGCCAAAATCACAAACCTGAACGGGTCAAAGAAAGTAAAAGTGCAATAAACAGAAAATCCTATACATATTGCATAATTAATATCAGCACTTGGTTCAACGGCAAAACTCTACACATCACAAAATTCAAACAGCACAAACATGATTATTTAGTTAAGAGATATACGAAAGGAATCGCCTTTTGGCCAAGTAACAATTCTAAACAGTAACATATTCATGACAAGAGGAGACACTAGAAATATTGTAAATTGCATAGGGCTGCATAAACAGCCATGCCAAGTTGATAATGGCAAGAAACTAATTGGGATGGGATAGGGTTTGGACGATGTCCAGTTCTCCATCTATGTGACATATCGATAAAAATCCAACTGCCTACATTGGAAAACAACTTAAGGGTGCTGCGACATCCATAAGTATACACAGGAACCTTGTAAGAAATTTTATTTTTGGATATTTCACTCTAGATGGAGCTCCAGTTTAATCCCAAGATTTCACTTCTGAGGCATCAAACAATCATTAAACAGGCAATGACGGACGAGCCAAATTTGGAGTCAACTGTCTAACCTTTACTGTGTACTTCTTGTCAACCAAAAGATTTGGAGACTTTAAATCTCTATGGACAATAGGAGGATTTCGTTTGTGAAGATAATTCATGCCTTTTGCCTGTGAGAGTTCAAGGCACCTTGATTAGTTTTGAAAGATACAACAAAAAGCTCTTGGCAAGCTAAAATCAAAGCAAAGGTAGTGAGCATATAAGCAAAAATGCATACCACATCATAAGCCATATTCATACGTCGTCTTTCATCTAATGCCTCTCTTGCACCAGACTTATGCAACAGCCTAAACAAGCTACCTCTGAATGACAAACCAGATTTAATCAAACCACAAAAGTTAAAAGTTTTTAAATATCTAGCAAAAAAATTGGAAGATTTTTCCAAAAAAAATTGGAAGATGGGGATTCTCTCTAAACTCCGTGCTTGAGAGAAACAGAACAAAAGGAATGTCACAAGGGAAAGAACCCGCGACCTTGATAAATATTCTGTCACTATGGACAAATTTGGGGGCTGCGTTACTGCACCCATGAAAAGAACAATATTTGGATGCCGAACACGCTTCATTATTGCAACCTAACAAGCAAAAGAAACAACTATACATATGAGAATAAAAAGCAAGGTGTTGACAAAAGTTCATGTGAAACTTTATCGAACTCACAGTGAACACTCACCTCTCTCAAAAATTCTTTGAACCCTTCTGCATGAAACTCTTGCTCCATGAGAATTTTCACAGCAACTTCCTGTGGTTAAAATTATTATCGAGAAAAGAATAAGGATGAGGAGGTTGAAGAAGAGGAAGAGGCAGTGCAAAGAACATTGTAACTCAATTAATCGGTTAAAACATCTTGAGAAAACTTAAGTATGCTAAAACATACTTAAGCTAATTGTACTGGAAGCTAAAATAACACTATTTACTATTATAAAACTCAACAATAAGACATTGATAGATCATACAAATGAATGATCAAACATAAAAGACTTCTATGCAAAAAATAGAACCAAACTTCACTCTCATAAAACCAATAAATCCCTAGAAAAATCCATAACATTTCTACTAATCAGGTATAGTAGTTGCCATTCTAGCAATTAGGACTATAGTACCAAACATTAAGACCTATATTCAATAAAACTAGTCACAACCTGTTAGTGGGCAGGTTAAGTTGCAAACAAATGGTAAACACGGCGCTCTAAACGTTCAGAATCTCCAAGGCCAGATTAAGGAAATTTCTTGAACATAATTCATCTATAGTGCACTATGGTAAATAATCGAGTGACACATAAATTCAGTGACATAGACTTCACCTTCACATCTCCTTGACTGGCAAGTTTCACCACTAAATGCACAATCACAAGTTCTATAAGTTTTCGCATTTATTGTTAAATTTCACACTGAAAGCAAAAAGGAAACAAAGAGATGTGTGACATGTCTTCAAAGACAATGTTTATGATAAGAGAGGCAGCTTACTGAGCCATGCCATTCAGCACGGTGGACTGTTCCAAAGGAACCTAACAAGAAAAACCAATTCAATGTCAATCACCATGCCACAAGGAACAACTATTAGCTAATATATAGCTAATAGGCATTGCTGTTTCTCTCAAAGAAGTGGCATAAACCAGAAATACTCTACCTGCTCCAATTCTCTCTTTCAAAATAAGATCACTCCAAGGGATGTCCAAATCTTCCACATCATGTGAAAGTTCTTTACTCTGTTTACTAGATAACAATTGACTACTGTCAAAAAACCTCGAATCTTTACTAGTTTTCACCATCTCGTATGATAAAAGTGGTTGGACATCCCTGTGCCCAGTGGGTGGGATATGCTTTGCAGGGATTGGGTCTTTGGTCATGTTTATTGATTGTTTAGCATTAAGCGAAGGATTATATGGTTTGGAAAGTTGGGAATCTCTTTCTTGTTGAACAATATTACTTCTTTCATTGCCTGCCAGGTCAACTGGTTGAGAATACATAGAAATTCCAGAATCTTCTTCAGTAACAGCACCTGGAAAAACACAACAAAACAGCAGTTATTATTGAAATCTTACATTACAATAGCCTAAACACCTGAAGAGATGAAGTAAAAGATCAAAACGAGAAATCCAACAAATTGCATATATAATATTAGAGTTTTCTTGCACGGAATGAGCAAGGAAAAAAACTGTTTAACACTTGAACTACTACATCAGTCTTCTCTACCAATGTGAGCCATGATCTAATTAATTCATTATTTTAAGCATTCAAAAATAAAAGAAGCATCAATCTTCTTCACAATCCAAATGCATAATGAGAACAAAGGAATCAAACTACGATAAAGCAAATCTTGAGTTTCAACTGGCATCTCAGCTGTTATTAAATATGACAACTTGTGGAGACAACTGAAAGGTCAATAGTTGAGACCTTGAAATGTGAGTTACACTAAAATCCGATAGAGTGGGGTGGGGGTTCTTCTAGAGCATTGCACTTGCTATGAATTGCCAAATGAGGCACTTCCGAAGTGGCAAGATCAAAAAGAAATCAAATACGCGAAGTGATACAGCTAGAGATATGTATGAAGCTTGTCTATTTTAGTTCTCTTTCTTATACTTCTGTTTGTAATGTCAATCTATAGCATTCTGAAACAAACATTTCAACCCATCAGTTGCAGGAGGTTTAACAAATTCCAGAAACAGTAAAGGAGTTGGTATCATTGAAATAGAAGCAAGGAGATGGATTGCTATGCAAAGAATCAATTAAAAGAGGACTCAACTTTCAATACCATGTTTTGGAACATGTGAAACTAGAAACAATGTAGGCACCAGCAACTACAAAGTATACACAGAAGCAGAACATAAAGACAATAAATGGAAGAAGAATTAACTAGAGACAAGCATTACCTGTTGAAGTATTATCAAAGACAAGATTGAGTGACTGACAGTCCGAAAAATACTGTTTGGCCATTGACCTGTAATCAACGGTAGGTTCAGCTGATTTCATTCGGGGATAGCGCAATGGTGAAGAAATTGAGATGGAAGAAGGACCATTGAGCGAGGAGTCGGGCTCGCATAAACAGCCTGGCTTCCCTACTAAGTCAATTAGATATTCTCTGGAATGGGAGAGATACACTTTGTAAGATGTCTTTGATAGATTCTGGCTACAAGAATCAAACAACTAGAGACCACTGGTACAGCTCGAATTACATTATAGTGCACCGGGAAAACTATTAAATAAAAAAATTTAATACTGAGAGTCTAAATGTTGAAAAAAAATTTATTTTTTAGCTCCCTGCAAAAGCTATCAAGACACATGTTCAGCAAATGTATCGTTTACCTGCTACTGCTACACACTTTAAACAAAATTTTAGTTGATCAAGAAGATAGAGACTTTCAAATTCAAAATGATGCTACAGCTTAAGTATTTGGGAAATCCAAACACAACCGTATCACTTTGGTAAACACTGAGAGTTGAAAAGTAAACAGTATCGCTCTGCTTCTCAGATAGACTACTAAACAACATTTGACCATTTGTTTCAATTCTTCCATATATAACCAACAGATATCATAAAAGCTAAGAAAGAATACCTTTCAAGACCAAAACGTACAAGACATGAGGTAGCATCGTCTCTTCTGCAATATCTGCACCCCTTTGCGATTCGACAAGGTAGATCAATGATATCAGCTAGAACCTAGACAAGATCACACAGTTCACCATTAACTCTCTTTTCTTCCTAGGAAGAAAAAGATAAGCTACATAAGACAGAGTATCGAATCTGGTTAAGCTACTAAAAGAAATCTGTTACACTCTTGGCATCTCAAAATACTAGGATTCACCCAAAAGTTTAAACAGCAAAGCAGAAAACCAATTAGCAATTACAAAACACCAAGATAGAATCTACCTTAAATAGTAAACATCGATGTCTACATAAGCCAACGGAAAGGCTGCCTATAGGGACCACAATGGATCCTAAACAATCTTTTACATCATGACTACGTTCCCTCCATATCAACAGTAAATCTTCTTCCACAGAAGCTGATCCCCTTTTGGTAACAACAAAAAAATATGATAAACAAAGTATTATATATCAATTGCAATATAAAAACCACTTCAACCTGCTCCAATAGGAATATTACTTACCCCATGCGATTGCATACAAGCTTTGCCAGCTGATCAACTACCTCTTTTGATGTTATGCAGCTGCCAGAAATGTTATGAACTCTATTTTGAAGTTCCTTCAAGCCTGGATCACTACGTCGATCAATCAAAACCACTTCCAGTGAAGAACCATCACTCGGATTCACAGATTTCAGAGACTCAATCGATGGGATGCGACCATTCTCTTGAAGATCAGTGCACACCGTCCACACATATGGATCCATTCCATGAATCAGGTAAAAACCATCAGGAATTTTGTCAAAGTATGACAAGCAACCATTCACCTGATGCATGTTGAGTATATAAGACAAATTAAGAACTCCAGAAGAAAACAATTTTAACATGAGAACGTGCAACCCCCTCTAACCTAGAAACAGAGAATACCATACAAAGCTACACTGATTTGACACTAAAATCTAAAATCAACAACTTGCAAACCCAATCATGAGCCCAAAACGTTTTCCTATCAAATACCATGATTTTTGCTGACTTTAAAATAATGTGTTGTTGGTATCCACACTAACACTCGAAGGATCGGAAAAAAACCTGGCTAAATCCAATGAAATTCCCTGCCACAAAACTTTTTGAAACAATCCTTTGGTCTTTTGTAACTCCATTACAACCTCACTTTCATATTTTCTACTCAAGTCATGGGAATTTTAAGTGCAATTAATTCCACAGATCACAATGTCAATGAAGAGGAGTTAAAGACCCAAGGTAGCATATTACATCATCTCCAGTTCCCTGTGCCAATTGTTTAATAATGAATAACATTACTTGTGGACCCATTGGTTTCTTCCACCAGTCCCATTATTGTCTCAACAATCTATGGCCTTCCACTTATAAATTTGCCTCTTATCTCTCTATTCAAAGAATTGTGCATGACAGCACTTGTCCTTATAGAACTATGCTAAGAACCAGATGGAAAGAGAAACCCTACTCGGTTGCTAATATAGTATACTACCATGACAAGGATGCAATGTAAATAAAGGTAAGGAAACAGAAATGGGAAAAATCACATTAATAAGTTATTAATCTTTTTAAACCTTGCCTGTCAGGTACCCTTCAGGAAATTAATGTCCTAACTTAACTTTGCTATTATTTATTTGGGCTTCTCAAGAAAAAGAAAGGTAGAAATAATATAGATAAAAGTTCTTAACTTGAGCAATTAATTCCATATTCAGTAACAAGGATAATAAGGATGAGAAAGGAGGCCATGGGCCTTTCTTTCCTACATAAGAAATTTTGCTATACAATTTTCATCAAAACTATTAGCAAAACAACCGCATAATTTCAAGAGCGACAAATGTGAAATCAACAAAAATAAATTCCTCAAAAAGATACCAGTTGGTACATTCAATTCCTGTTTTATCAGTAACCCCAGTAGTAATGATCATCTAGAGAAACAATTTTACTATGCATCAGCACTGTCACGTATTTCTTAGAGAAGAATAATAAGATATCAAATTTGAACAAGTACTATAATTTTGCCAAGTCCGTCAATTTCAATCATCGAACTACCAACAAAATTACAGCGGACATTCCTCCACAAACTATGACAACTACTTTGCAAGTAAAGTTGGACGGATGTTGTTCTCCGCCTCAATTAAAACGCATACATGTGGAAGCCAGGAACCAGAAAGTATGGAAGTGAACATCAATAATTATTACCGTCGACAAAACAAGCATATTAAGGCTGTCAAGTGAATTCATATGCCAGTATCATAAGTAATTCATATTCAAGGATTTAAAATTAGCTTGTCGAAACACTTCTATCTCTACACCATATAACTATGAAAATCTGCGCACTTGGATTTCTTTTAGACACACGCACGCAGTCAAAGGCAGAAAATAACACGACGATAATGCCAAGTACGAAAAATAGAAATAATAATCGCACCCAAAACCTATGAGAGACCGCCTCCGGAGAATTAGAGCTGGAAGAGCGCAGCGCAGATTCATCAGGAACCGGATCCAGAAAATTCGGATCATCAGCACAAGTTGCTTCGGACGATAACCGCAACGCCAAAGCCAGCTGCAACTGATAACTCTCCTCCGTCTGCTGCGCCCAGCTCTTTCCAGAAGAACCCGTCCCCGAAAACGCGGTACTATCCCCCGCCCTGGCCCTAATCAAATTGCCGTCCTCATGCATGTAACCGCCGAACGCTTCAATCTCATTTCCTCCGGCCGTTGACAGAGTGGGAGGATAATACTCTCCAGACAACGAGCTCTCTCCAAAGCTACTCCCACTCGATTGCCGTTGCAATCCGATCGAAGACGAGTATAAGTTCAAGTTCCCAATCCGATTGTTACTAGACTGTTGATTCGGCCTATGATCGGACTCCCAATCAAAGCCTCTCTCTGACTTGAGCTTACTATTCTTTGACTCGCCCGAAATGGACGATTCATAGTACTGCGGCGGGTCTAACTGTTCGTCAGGGAACTGACTGAGAAGCTTGTAGTTGGATCTCCGACCAGGCATTTCCATGTGAGATCTCCGATTTGAAGACTTTTGCTCTTAGCTAAAAAAGAAGCGTAAAAGCCCTAGAAGAACCGCCATTAAAATAGAGAGAGAGAGAGGGGAGGTGAGGAGGAATACGGAGGTCTGGTAAAGGTGAGCTGCACCTGATGGAATGAGTCTCTCTCTTGAATTGTTTTTCCACTTTTTTTCTCTCTCTCTAGAATTCTATTGTCGGAGAGCGAAAGCGGTGCGGTTTTATTCGGTGGCGTAATCGTAATATCAAACAGAATTTCCTTTTTATGTTTTTAATTAAAGTTTCTGGGAAATGGTTCCTTTCCTCCGCTATTCGTTGACACATTTAATTGCTGAAGGCTTATTGGGTTTGCTAAACAGAGAGTGACTGCTACGTTTCCTGAAATTTCTGAGTCTGCTGTTGTTGTTTGGCAGATTCAATAAATTAAACGGTCCAATCCTTTCTTTTTAACCTTTTAAACATTTATTTTAACACGTAACATTTTTGGATTATTCATGACGTCAGAACATCTCATCTTCTTAAATTTCGAACAATATGTGCTCTCTTTTGCACTTTTGGTATTAATTAATAAAATTTCCTAAATTAGTCAATAACATTAGCCAGTCCAAAGCAATGGAAATGAAATACCCGTACAAAAATATTATTCTCTTTCGTTTTTCAACTCAAGTTTCTAATTTGGAAAAGCATAAATTATATTATACTCTTAAAAATTCGTGCCTTGGAAAATACCAACTTGTGAACTGCATTATTAGAAAACAAGTTGAGTGGCCAACTGACGTTCCA
This sequence comes from Erythroxylum alaternifolium, assembly GCA_027478495.1. Lineage (NCBI taxonomy): Eukaryota > Viridiplantae > Streptophyta > Magnoliopsida > Malpighiales > Erythroxylaceae > Erythroxylum > Erythroxylum alaternifolium. Next base: position 62,795,910 of record JANIIA010000005.1, read on the forward strand.
TTGTCAGAATTTAACATTATTTGCTAGTGGGTTCTCTGTACTCAACTGTTAATTTGCATCAACTCTATTTTATATAATTTTATTTATATATTTTTTAAAATTTTATATATTTATATAAATGAGATCGCGTGAAATAGAATTAACCGTTACATCTAAAAAGTCGCCAACAAAGTAATTTGCTTGTAAGTACAAGTCTACATAGTAAATACGACTAACGTTGAATACTGTAAGAGTCTCACCATCGTGGTAAATACTAGGGGTAGGCAAAAAATCCGGAAAAACCGAACTGACCTGTAAAATCGAAGAAACCGGACCAAATCGAACCAAACAGAAGTAATGGATGATCGGTTTAGTTTTAAAATTTTGAAAACTGACTTTATCGATTCGGATGCGATTTAGGCAAAAAAATTTCCAAACCAACCCAAACCAAACCGATCAAATAAAAATAAAAAGAGTTTGTATTTTTTTATACTTCTAACTTTAGGTATATAAGGTAAGTTCGCAACTTTGCATGTGTGAAAATCATCCAATAGGTCCTAAAATAAAATAAAAATATTGGATATGTACTAAAATTGACCCAAATTTTAAGGCCCAAAATTAGTGCCCAAATCGATTGAAATAACCGAACCGAACCGAACCACAAGGCAAACCAAATTTTTTGTTTCATCTTACATTCGGTTCGGTTAATTTTTTGGGATAAAACTGATTATTCAGTTCGGTTCAATTCAACAGTCAAAAATTGACCGAACTGAACCGTGCCCACCTCTAGTAAATACTTTATGAAAGTGCTACGTTTACATTTACTCTTTCCATAATCGCATTTGCATGCCATTATCAGGAAACTTGGACGCGTAAGAGTTAAGACTGCTTGGTCGGTTATCAGGAAACTTTTCTTATTTCCTCGTTTTGTTACTAATATAAAATTTTGTTATATTTAAAAAACTTAAATATTAAAGATAAATTAATTTTTATAAATAACTAATTTTATTCAATTTCTTATAAAATATTGACTGATAAAAATTGAACATGTTTTATTTAAAAAATAAGAAAATTTTTGTGTATAAAAATTATTTATTTAGGTAAAAAAAAACCACCAGCCTTTCGTATGCACGTTAAATAGTTTATGAGAAACCTTTTATTTTGTGGAAAAATTGAGAATTAATCATTCATTAATTTTCTTTCATTTATCATTTTTGGGACGCATAAAACTCTACGCAGATAGCTACGTCATAAAAAGTGAATAAGATAGCAAGTTATAATGTAATACATATCAAACATACCGATTTATCTTATTTACATATTAATGATATATTAAAATAAAAAATAAAAATTAATTTACTTTAGTAAAATTTTGTTATATTTATAATATGATATTAAACTAAACATCTTACTAAATTTTAAATTATTATGTAACAATAATAAATAAAATGATCAATTTCTTATTTTATTTATATTTTATATTTTAGTAAATAATTTATATTTAAATTAATAATTGCATCTCATTACTTATATCAAAAGGTTTAAATAAATATTTTATATAAAACATAATTTATTTTATTAGTACTTAATGATTTATTACATTTTAATTATAATTAATAATATATTAATTAGTTTAAAACAATAGCCGTGTAAATTTTTATTTTATTATATAATGATAATAATAAGTAAATAAGACGGTTAACATATTACAATAATTTATAATTATGTGATAAAATTATATTATAATAAAATAAATATTATTATATTTGTAATATAATTAATGACATATAAATAGGTTAAATTAATATATTAATATATTTTAAATGATACAAATTACTAGAGAGACTAAGGAATAACTTATCACAAAATATAATAACTTTCTACGATATTTTAAAATTACAATAGGTTTTCAATCATAAAGGTTGGTAGCCATTTGTCTGCTAAGCATATTTACTATATTGTTATTTTCTAAATTTATGTATTTCAAGATATCTAAATTCAAAATATTTTTATTAAATAATTATCAGACTTAAAAATAAAATTTTAAATATTTTGTTTTAAAATTAAACCTTAATTTAATTACGAGTTAGCAATTAGTATTAAATAATATATGTTTAGTTAATAATATAATTAAATTACAAAAAAGATAAAAACCAAGAATCAACATTAGCTTTTATGATTTTTTTATAAATTATGAAAAAAATAAGAAGTAAAAACTAAAATTGGAGGTTAGAAACTTTTTACTGAACTTAAAAAAGAAAGCAAAAAAACAAAAATAAAAATAGAACCAGATAAACTCTTAAATAAGTTGATTAAGAATAGTCAACATTATTTGTTAATATATTGTACATAAATTCCATAATATAACATCCAAAAATGTTAATTTGTTCCCGTTTGAAGCTCAGTCTAATCAATTATAATCTTACATGTAAATAAATTGAATTTCATTTTTAGAGTATATCATTTACAATTAGAAGATAATATATTGCATCTTATTCAATAAATAAAAGAGTGATGCCCGGTAAATCGATTGTGTCAATTTTTATGGCATAAAAGAGTATCTATTTGAAGAATAATTTGTATCATTTAAGAACATGATAATAGTTATTTAATAAATACAATTAAATACCTTATTGAAATAATATTTAATATCTATTTCAAAGTTAAAGAATTTAAATTATATTAGGTCATTTTATTATATTTTATTCATTGAATTTCGTAAAAATGTGTAATAAGCAAAATAATAATTATGGTTTAATTTATATGATATTAAGATTACGTATCTAATTTAATAGTATATCAATTCACACTTTCTATAAATATTACGAGAAAAAAACTTTTACATTATTATGTTTAATAAAACTCCTATTATGATACTCCATCAAATTCAAATTCATTCTTATAATGTGACAATGCACTAGAACGACAATTTTTTTATTAAGGAAGCTTGTAAAAGGAAAGTGAGCAGGAATAAGATGTTAAAGGTGATGTATATATGTAAAGATGCTGGGTCAAGTAATGCACATATGTAGACGTATGTAGAGTGTAGCAATAGTGGACACTGACAAAAATTAATTGAGTTAAAGAGTGTGATACCAGAATATGACATACACATATCGAACAAATGAACCTAAATGACGAGGCACAAAGGCTTACATATTTGACAATTGTTGCTTATATTGATAATTGATCATTTATATAATCACAACAACAACGACAATTTGTCATTAAAAATCTCACTTATATGTAATATTTGAGAAAGTTCAATAGTACGCAGTCGTATTTATATTTAGTA
>JANIIA010000005.1:62845419-62859712 GCA_027478495.1 Erythroxylum alaternifolium
AAATATTACATATATGATGATTCAACTCAAATTTTTAACTTAATATGAACTAATTAAATTTGCCATAAATTAAATAATAATTATAATAAATTATTACTTTAAATAATATTTAATTAGTAGAATTAAGTCCGGTCTTTATTTCAGTAACATTTAATTAATCAACATGTAATGTTCATGCATTTTTCAATGTTATTTTTCAATAGAAGTTTAAGAAAATAATTTTTCTAAAAAATGAAAACTATAAGTTTTTTAAAATTTTAATACTATATATTTTTTAAAGTTAGTTAAACTAAAAGAGATTTTTATGTCTTTCTAGTATGTTTATTAATAAAATACTGTGAATTTTTAAATAATGTGTAATATATATATATATATATATATTGATTCTCTGGAAAGGACCAGATCAAAGCAGGCTATCTTGCGTCTTCGGCTCTTGGTCTTCCTTTATCTCACAATTCAATTGGCCACAAGCAAAGCAACTTTCCTTTTAATTTTATCAAATCAGGAAATATTTAGAACTTAGAAACGGACTTGTGGAGTTGATTCAATGAATCGTTAAAGCGTGTTGACCATTTATATTATAATTTTGTACAAGTTGGATACTAAGGCCAGCATAGCATTGCATGTCCCTCAAGTGTGATTAGGTCCGATAAAAGCAGAATGTCTCGAGGTTTTTTTTTTCCATGATTAATATAACAACTTTAATCATTAAATTGATATAAACTATTAATTTGTCAAGTAATCTAATTAAAATATATAATGTACAAATTATTATTATATAAATTTATTTCAAAATAAAATTTTCATTTGAAAATCGTTAAAAAATGATTAATGAAAATTGCAAAGGTTAAATTGTTTTTTTCGCCCCCTTTCTGTATATCACAACAACAAATATATATACACAAGTTTACAGTCGTAAATATCGCTACCTTCCTATTCTGACTCCTATAAATCTTCTATATTACTCAAACTGAAGCTAATAAGATAACGATAAAGATACATCGAATATTTACTGCGGCTAATACCCCCCTAAAGATGGAGCATAAGGGTTGCGAGTGTCCAACTTGTCAAGTAAAGAATCAAATTGACGTGAACCCAAAGCCTTAGTGAAAATGTCCGCTAGTTGATGAGAAGTATGAACATAGCTAGTCAGTACAGTCTGGTGTTGAATCTCATTTCGGATAAAATGACAATCTACCTCTATGTGTTTCGTCCGCTCGTGAAAAATAGGATTTGCGGTAATGTGCAGCGCAGCTTAACTATCGCAGTATAGGCGCATAGGACGGGGATGCGGAACACTCAGAGAAGACAACAATCCTTTCAACCACTTAAGCTCACAAACAGTTGTCACCATTGAACGATATGCATCTTCCGCAAATGAACGTGACACAATTTGTTGTTTCTTCGTCTTCCAAGCAACAGGAGAGCGTCCGAGCATAACAAAATACCCGGTCAAGGATCTTCTAGTAAGCGGACAACTAGCCCAGTCTGAATCACAATAGCCATATATTTGCAAGTCATTTTGAGATGACAAAAACAAACCCTATCCTGGACTCGTTTTTAAGTAACAGACAACATGTAAGGCGGTGTCCCAATGGTCAATCCGCGGCTCTGCCATAAACTAAGCCAAGGTGTGTACACTATATGCCAACTCAGGTCTGGTGATGGTCAAGTAGACATGACGTCCAACCAAATGTCGATATCGAGACGAATCCTCCATCACATCACTGTCAGACAATGCAAGTCGGTGATTTTGCGATATAGGAACAACGTACGGTTTTGCCCCCAACAACCCAGATTCAGCAATGATATCCAAAGCATATTTTCGCTGACACAAAACAACCCATCCGAATTGCGAGCCACCTCAATCCCCAAAAAAATTTCAACTTCCCTAAATCTTTCATATGAAAACATTTATGAAGATAGTCTTTGAACAACTGGATTGCAGCGCCGTCATTCCCAAAAATAACAAGATCATCAACATAAATTAGAACATTTATTTGCATTGTACCTTTCTTGTAAGTGAACAGTGAGTAGTCAGAAGTAGATTGCGGGAACCCATAGTTGTGAAATGAATTTGCCAGTTTCTCGAACCAACATCGAGGTGCCTATTTAAGTCCATATAACGACTTCTGCAATCGACACACCTTGCCCAAATTCCTAGATTCGAATCCAGGTGAAAGCTTCATACACACCTCTTCGGCTAAATTTCCATGTGGGAACGCGTTGTGCACATTCATCTGATATAGTTCCCAATTCTTAGCAGCTGCAACTGCCAGGAAAACACGTATTGTAACCATTTTAGCAGTGGGCACGAAAGTTTCACTGTAGTCGAGACCTTCAACTTGATTGTTTCCCAGTATCACCAATCATGCTTTCAACCGCTCCACAATGACGTCTGAGTTATACTTCACCTTGTAGACCCACTTGGAGCCTGTGGCCTTCTTGCCAGGAGGCAAATCTTCCAGTGTCCACGTTCCATTTTCTTCCAATGCTTCGACCTCCACCTTCATAGCTTGATGCCAACCAGCATCCTTTACTGCCTCAGAAAATGATTAAGGTTCTTTTCCTGAACCAACAGCTGTCAAGAACACCTGATGTGTCAAAGAAAATTTATCGCAATTCACATAATGTGTTAAGGGATAAGGAGTACTTGAGGAACGAGATTGGACAAGTGAGCTTGCGGAGGGCCTAAGATAAATAGTGTGAGTCACGTAATCATTCAACTGAGTGGAAGGCCACTTGATACATTGGCCTCGACCCAGGATTGATTGCTCGTTATCCGCATTGATAGATGGATGTATATTCAAATCACCGTCCTCATGACCCCCCTTTCGACATCGTCGATTCCCTCATTAGTGGAACCCCCTGTCAACAATCACCATATCATTCTCGTCATCAATTATATCGCCAACCTCACCCGCAAACACTGGGTCACTGACTCCAACATTCGGTCCTGATTTTTTTAAAAGGGAAATTCCATTTCAATAAATTTCACATCCCGAGAAACGAAAGATGTCCCAGTTTCAAGATCATACACTTTCCAACCCTTCTTTCCAAAGGGATAACCCAAGAATATACATTTTCGACTTCAGCTAGCAAATTTATCACCCCTTTAATTTTCATTGTGTGTATAACATAGACACCCAAAAGTCCGGATATGGTTATGTTTAGGCTTTTCCCCAAACAACAGCTCATAAGGTGTCTTACCCCCTAACAATTTGGATGGAGTTCGAATGATCAAGTACTCGGCTCCCAGAACACATTCCCCCCCAAAATTCAAAGGGAAGATGAGCTTGAAAACGTAAAGCTCGTGCTACATTGAGAATGTGTCGATATTGTCTCTCCACTCGACCATTTTGTTGGGGCGTCCCATTAATAGAGGTTTCCTGAATGATCCCATGTTCTGCAAAATAAGCTTGTAAACAGGTAAATTCGGTTCCATTATTACTCCTCACAATTTTAATCTCTTTGTCATATTGGCATTTTATCATAGAGAAGAATTCTTTAAGGATTCGGGGCACTTCATCTTTGGTTCTCAACAAGTAAACCCAAACAACATGACTATGATCATTGACAATAGTTAAGAAATAATGAGCCCTACACAAGGAAAGACGACGATATGCCCCCCACAAGTCACAATGTATCAAATCAAAGCAATTTCAGCTTTATTGCCACTAATGGGAAATTTATCATGACATTGTTTAGATTTAAAACAAATTTCGCAATTCTTCAAGTTTCCACTACTCTTCTTGCTACTAAGGTTGGGAAGTGACTCAACTACTCTGGGAGAGGGTGTCCAAGACTCTGATGCCAAAGATCAATCGTCGAAATTCCTATAATTTGATGCGCCTGTATGCTATTCATCTCCTTGAAGTAGTAAAGCCCCTCGCGTTGCTCACCCATACCAATCACCATCCTCAAAGTACGGTCTTGAATAACACAAAATTTATGAGTGAATTGAAGGATAAAATTTTCATCATTTAGCAACTGGGAAACTGAAATAAAGCTGCAACTCAATTACGCACAAACAAAACATTTCCTAGAATTAAATTTTCTCCAAGTTGCACTTTTCCTTTCTTTACTACTGTGGCACATTTACCATTGGGCATGCCTACAGGACACGGAGAGATGTCCCATAAGTTCTTCATTCTGGTTTTAACACCAGCCATGTGGTACGATGCCCCAGTGTCAATTTTCTACTGAATTTTTGTGTTACTTGTCAATTTTTCGTCGCTGGCCGGCTGTTAAGAGTTGAGCACATTCATGATCACCTTCCATTGCTTGGCACTGATCCCACTGATACCTTCCTTGTCTGCACCACTAACTAATGCCTCTCCACCAAAACTATTACTGTTTGCCTGAGCTACATTGGCCTTTGCCTGTCAGCTTCGACCTCACGATGAACCAGAACCACGACTGCGACCTCTACTATTGCCACGTCTTTGATTACGAGGCCTGTCACCCCACCAATCTGGGTACCCGATCAACTGAAAACAACCATCTTCGTTGTGTCCGATTTTACCATAATATTTGCAGATTGATTTATCTTTCATCTCATACTTCTCATATCGTATCATGGCATTGACCGCAAAGCTCGTCGGGGTTCTAGTTTCTTCCTTTCCTTTGGTCATAGTGTGCAACCGTTCTTGTTGGATCACCATCGCATATACCCGGTTCAGATTGGGCAATTGTTCTGTACTCAGGATGTTCGAACACAATGCCAAAATCGTCGTCATCGAAACCCTTCAAAAATTGATGAACCTTTTCTTCTTCACATTTTCTCTCCAATTCTGCAGAAATTCCACACTTGCACCTAACATAACTACACACTAGGATGCGATCATGATTGCTCAATTCATCCCCAAAATAAGTCATCACGGATTGTCCGTGTTGCTTACAGTTGACCAAATCGCTTCGCAGCTGCTGCACACAAGGTCCGTTTCCAATAGAGAAACGTTGTTTAATATCATCCCACAAGTCTTTAACTACCTCGACTTGTGTCACCGTTGAACGCAACGTGGGTTCAATGGTGTTGAATACCAACGATACAAGCATGACGTTGACAATCCACCACTCTTCCAGATCAGGTGAGTTGTCTGCAGGTTTCTTGACAAATCCATCAACGAACTCGTACTTCCTTTTAGTACGCAAGGCTATACGCATAGCCCTAGCCCATTCTTCGTAGTTGTCTCCTTTTAATTGTACTTGAGTAATCAAAACTCCAGGCACATCGACAGAGGTCATCACGTACGGGTTGTGTACCTTCTTTCCGTCGTTCTTCTTTTCTTCTCCAGTGGCCATGGCTGTCGAAAATTGAAAAGCTTGCAGTGTGGCTCTAATACTATGAAAACTGAAACGGTTAAATTGCCTTTTCCGCCCCCTTTCTGTATATCACAACAACGAATATATATACACATGTTTACAACCGTAAATATCGCTACCTTCCTGTTCTGACTCCTACAAATCTTCTATACTACCAAAATTGAAACTAATAAGATAACGATAAAGACACACTGAATATTTACTGCAGCTAATAATTAATTACAAAAAATCTTCAATTTTGCAAATATAGTCTGAACTATAAAAAGTGACAATAAAATATTTAAAATTTCATTTTTTAAATTCTAACCTGATGTTAATTTTTTGTTATGTTTACTGATGTGACATACTACGTGTCTAAAAACTTTTATTATTATTATATGTGAGTAGTGGTTAACATCGAAAATTTTGATTAATAAAACAAAATTGTTTACTTTAATAAACGCTGATGTTTTAAAAATAATATCGCTTATTAAAGTGATTAAACGACGTCGTTTCATTGATTATATTTTTTTAACGTTAACTACTGCTTAAGTGTACTAATAATAACATATACTCTAGATGATAGAATCAAGTTTGCATTAGATTCCCGAATATTTTTCCATTGTTTAAAAAATTGAATAGAATTTTACTAGCCTTTCTTTTTGAAACAAACATACGTTTACGTCTGAGGAATCCTACAATCTACTTTATTTTGGAAGTTAAAAGGATACTAATGTGACTGATCATGTTGGACTAAGCCCGTTAAATCCACCAAAAGCGCCCAGTAGTTGGCACGTGTGGGTTGAAGAACCAAAAGTTGGGAGGGAAACGAAAACAGAAAGGGCGCTTAAAAAAAAGGCGCTAAAAGCAAAGACACTCATTTCTCCTTCTCTTTTCCTTCCTCTTCCTCCATCTCCATGAAATCGAAAGGTACGCTCTCGATCCATAGTCGACGATATCTCCTTTCATTGATTCACTCTGTTCAGTGAATTAACCTTTACGTTTATTTCTTCTCTCCTTTTCTGTTAATGTTTTTGTGGTTTCATAAGTTTAAATGGCTGTGGCTTCCATTTAACTTGTGTTGTTGAGTCCGCTCTGCGTTTAAGTTGCTGTTTCATTTCATCAGTTTCATGTCTGATTCTTCTGCAGTGGCACTATGTGTTGCCTATTTTATGGTGTCTGTATCGGTGCAGTGTTCTAGTGATAAACGTAACGTGTTGATGTTCTAGTGATGAATAATTATGAGTCCATCAAGGAGTTCAATGACCTTTAGTATCAGACTGACAAATGGAAACAATCTTCGTTACTGTAAATCTCCGACGAAGCATGGTTTTTGTTTTAAGTCATTTACGCTTAAGTGAAGCAGCGATATCTACAGTCGCTATTTCCAGCCTTTTACTTTTAACTAGCTGATAGTTGTCAGCGAAGTTCTAATAGGGGACAATGGTTGACACTATTTGTGCAAGAACACAATATCACAATTTTTGTTCAACACTATACCACAATTATAGTTGCCAACCGCAAACCTTGATTATCTTTTTGGAAAGAGAAAAGGAAAGAACAAATTAGCAGCTTGCATTGCTTTACATTTTCGTGTTTTGTAGTGTTTTCGGATGAATGGCTCAGAAAGATGAGCTTAACATTAAAAGATTTAAACCATGTTACACATGTACATGCTACATGCCCATATGCTAATGGGATTGTACACTTTGGTTTTGCAACTATTCTTCTGTAAAATAAGTCAAGCTACTTAAAAATGGCATGGAAAGGTGCTAGTTATTGTCCCCCAAACACGGCCTTAGTCAATCAGGATGCGCCACAAAATTATTAAGTGAATGTTGCAGAAAATGTTATCTAACCATCCGCTTTCTTAACTTTTGTCTTTGCAAACTTGCTGGCTGGAAAATGCAGCCTAGCCATTAGAGGACGCGGGGCTCGAGTCTTCTGATCAAATCCTCTTACACAAACGTATCCTGAATTTGTTGAACTTATCAGCAAATAATGAACTTTAACATATTTCTAGATAATATTGTGAAATAACTAAATTCTGTAACATCAGACAAGCCATGGAATATAAATGGCAGGGAAAGGTATAGAGTAGATAATGATTAGGAAAATGCTCCTCCTAAGACGGTTTTCTTGTAACACTAGATAGCTTAAGGAATCAATGTGCTGAATATGCGTTAAATAATGGTATGGAATGTCAATATACTGGCTTACACTTATATGCATTCCTCAAGTAATAATCAACACAAAGTTCACAAAACATATCGTTCAACATTGCATAGAAGAGTACTGACAGTTTTACTCACCTCTCCAGAAACATTGTTGAATAGCTTCTGTGGTCATACCTGATAACTCAGAGACACAATCTCAGTGTTGTTTGACATGTGCTAAATATTTAAACAGCATAAATTACTAAGCTTTACCTTTAAATATTGTTGGCACGGATGTCCCAAAGTAAACAGTTCGTCTTGGCAAGTTCCAGATCCAAGCCCTAGGTACGTCAATTGGATTTAGACTAGACTCGTGATCAGCAAATACCTGCATAGGAAAAAATGTATTTTCTGTTGAAATATAAAATAGACGAACTCAATGGAATTAAGATGTGTGTTGCACTAACCTCATTTACTTGGAAATATGTTCCATTTAGTGGGAAGCTTCCTCTCATAGCTGTCCGACATGGTATCTGTTTTTGAGATATTACAAGTGTTGGTGATTGCAATCGTTTGGATATATTCTGTTTAAGGACATCAAAATCATAACTGAAACAGATATTCTTACCAAAAGTGTCCCTCGTACAATTTGACAATTTGCTTCTCGCAAACTGTTGCATGAGAAACATGTTGTCTCTTCACACAATTGGCCATACTCTTGAGAATTGCATTTATTTTCAGGGGCTTGAATGGAGTCTGCTGTTTCACCTGATCAAAGCAATTCCAGATAATATTTAGAATAAGAATAAATTATAAGCATACCATCATTGCCTTTATATAGTGCATGCAACTTTCCAATGGGTTTCAAAATGTTCTGGTCATAATGATGCTATTTTAGGCTGTGCATGAGGTTGCTTTTTCATCCAGCCAAACCAAGCACTGTGGCTTGTTGTATTGCTAGTCTTTCCTAGATAAATTTGCTCAACTGAAAGAAAGTATAGAATAATAGCATTACCTGGTGTCCATATGGCAAGAAGGTATGAGCACGGATCATCAGGCTCTCTTCTATCCAACTGAACCAAACTCAAATCAATTAAGAAATATCATTTTGGAAGGGGGGAGGGGGTCAAACAACTTCCCTACTGATGAAGATACAGAAACTAACCCTTTGCAGAAGAGGGTGAGCGTCCGGAAGTTCATATCTGTAGTTCAAGAAGATGAAATTCAGTGCAAAGTGGATGATAACTTTTCCAAGATTGTACAAGCCAATATGTCGTTGATCAAATTTGAGAATGGCGAATGTGGAGAGTGTTAGTCTCATAATTTTATTTTCTTTAACTGGCTGCAAAATCACATCGAAGCAACTAAAATTTCCAAGTTATGGGGAGTAATAACTATAAACTTTTACCTGTCACCTCAAATTCAATTATCTGAGTCTTAGACATGAATAACTTTTTGTATGCAAAGACTTGCTTTAAAAGCTATCATATTGGTACTAAATATTATTCTATCAAAAAGAGATGGATGCAAATACTTACACTTGGTGCTCTGTTCGTAACCGGCTCACATTTTTAAGCTTTGGTGTAGGTATAGAAGCTGCTTCTGCAGTCAAAGCAACTAATGCCTTTGACATGTCACTTTCTTGAAGCTCCATATTCTTTTGCATATAGTTTTGTAAATTTTGGGTGAACTCTTCAATGTTGAGCTTGATTGTAGGAATTTCATCAGGATCTTCGCATAATGTTTCTTCAATATCGTTTGGTGCCAGTACACTGTCATCAGTTTGTGGTGATAATGGTTCTTCAATAATCGGATAACAGCTTTTTCCCTCAGTTTTTATTAACTGTTGGTCTTTGTTTGTTTGATAATTTTTGTCTGGTTCAGTTGCTTGGGGTAGAGATAGGGGCACTGGTTTAACCAACACATTGGGATTTTGGGTAGTTCTGCTTTCAGCTGCGCTTACAATACCTCTTTGCTCCGGCCCTGGCAGGGCAAGCCTTGCACTACAAACAAGGTTTCATTATTAGCTGGCATATCTAACTTTTCATTTTGAGAATTGCCTAGCAAATGACACAGTTGATGACCGTGGATGTCTTTTACCCCGTGGTACAAGATAAACAGGAAACTAAGTTTCCTACTTTTGGTTATATGTAAATTTGTGGTACAGTTAGTATTTTTGGCTTTATTTCACTTGGCTTCTTGACCTTACATGTCAGGTTTTTATGGTTGGCAACTACATGGCAGTGATAATTGAAAAAAAAAAAAAGAATACACAGACCTTGCAAATGCACTTGCAAAATGTCTGCATTCTCCTCTCATTGGGCAGGCATTGCAATTTGGTTTGTTTTTTGTACAAAATACCTGCATAAAGTCTCAAAGGAAATAGTCATATAGTTTCAACTTCTTATTACAGAAACCAGTAAATGTTAGGTAATATCTAAAGAAACTTAAGGGCACCTTTCCAAATGTAATCATCTGGTAATGCAGCTCATACCTGTTCACTCATTCTAAAATTGATTAGCAAAGGATTTTATTTACAAGTAACTTGACAATTCATATATAGCTGCATTCAGTGTTTTGTTTGAGTTGCCAACTGGAAAATCCTTACAGTGTTCTTTGGTCAAGTTTGCAGAGTCGTGGCCAGAGGTATCTTTGAATTGACTCCAGCACCGGGTACCTATAAAGGAATAATGTTAGTAACTTTGTATTAAACATATTAGTTAGCATCTCTATTCTTTTAGTTATTATACTGACAGCTCCAGAAGATGCAACTGTAGAGATTCTGGAAGTGGTTGAAGTGGGACCCATCCCAGTCGTACAGCTATGCGTCCAACATTTGTGTCAACCTGTTTCACAGTTTAGTTAATTGAGATCTGCTATCAACAAGGTGTGAATCTTTTACTTTCGATGTGTGTTCAGTTCACTGGAACTTACTGGAAAAGCAAGATGATGAAGTGTTAGAAGTCGTACACACTCTACACTTTTCAACCCCAATCCCCTCACACTTAGCAAATACTCCCTGCAAAGGTGAGTTGAAAGCAAGTAGCTTACTGTTTTGACTGTGTAAAGTTATAAACCAATGAAATTGTGTACTTTGCATTCATTACATGAAACTCTAAAAATCAGCTTTTGAAGTCTAGAACTAATACTTGGGCTTACTTTGCTTTGTCTGGTGGAACATCTCTTAGCCATTCAAGATCAATGCTTCCGTGTTCTCTTACCAGTCTATTAAGGAACTCCTGCATGATTATTGATGTGATTGTTGGAATCAAGTGACTCTAAATTTAGGTAGTTGGATTGGATTAGATGAATTATTGTACGATGTACAGTTCTACCTTTATTCTTTCTGCAAGCATGTTGTTCATCCCACGTTCTTTAATTGTGTTGGCAATCTCATTAACATCTGCGCATCGTACAGCTTCCCAGTCCAATGAGTCCATTGTGTTTTCTGTTCTCTCTCTTTTTCTGCCATTTGCTTCTGCCTGCTTTCTCAAGGAATCCCAGTCAACATTACTTTGTATCTCCTTGCCAACCCTTCTACCTTTGGCTTTTCTGGCTGCATCCATCTTATTAAGCTCTGTAATCTCAGGTTTGGTATGCTCTGTCAAGACTGACACTATGGTATCTAGTGAAATCTTTTGTTGCTCAACAGATGTACTGGTACTCTCCATGATATCTAGAGCCCGTCCAAACTCAGCTAGTTGTTTGTCAACAAAACAACCTTTATCTGGGCGGTTTTGAGACTGGGCACTCATATGCTTATCTTCTTGAGTAACGTTGCATGACAAGCTTGCTGTTGGAGATGTACAATAATTTTGAGCTTTCATTCTTGGCTCTTGATGACCTGCACTTTGACTGCCAGAATGTGTTGCAATAAAATTATTATCTTTCACACTGTTTAGGCCTTGTTCCTTGGATAAGTTGAACCCTCTAATTTCATTGGTGACCAACTCAATGTGCTCAACCTCCTGAACTTTTAAATTGGAGGTAAGATGTGAACCATCTATCTTTTGGCCCAGGAAGTCATTATGCAGACTTGGTGTTATTTCACATTTACTATTCAAACTCTGATCAGATGACATGCTGATTAGTTGACTGCTAACTTCGTAAAGCATATTGGATTCAGCTGTAGAATTGAATCTTTGCAATAGCTCCATACAAGGAGTAGAGGTAAAGAAACTGTCCAGTTGAAATGCCTCAGTCAGGTTGTATGCTACTGGATTGCTCTCTTGAAGTGATTCTTTCATTTCAGCAGCTTGAACACTTGGGGTATCTATAGAATTCTGAGATGAAAGTCCGGAATTTTGAGATGAAAAAGCATTGTTTATTATCCTGCATTCTCCTGTGTAACTCCCCTCTCTGCCATTGGTGCTCGTGGTTGATCTGACTGCTATTGATTGGTAGTATGTCTCCTTGTTGAGTCCTGAGCCAAGGCTGCCTGAACTGCTTGCAGATGATTCATTACTGTTGACTACTTCCTGTTCTTTGACAAGCTCATTTTCTTCAATAGTCATGGAACTCTGATCACAAATCAATTGGTTTGACATATCATCCAATTTTATGGTGTCTTCAGGCTCTAATATGCACATGATGGGCTCGTCAATTGTTTTTGTTATGCTTCCTCCATGGCATGATGTATGTTTACTTGTTGACTGAACTGGAAAGTGTGCAGCAAGAGACATAAATGCAGAACTGCAGAGAAAACAGGAAAAGGAGCAATTGGAAAGAAACAGTAAAACTTTTCCCTTCTGCACTTCCTCAAAATTTTAGAATTTAGTAGTAATATGTAGAAAACTAAGGCTCACCTGGATAGATGGTCTGATACATTCTGAGTAAGAAAGACCCCAATAACTGAGTCTACTACAGATCCCTTCCATGGAGAAAATTGTCTATCCCCTGTATAAAGATGTTGCTCTTCAAATGCAAATTAATTGTACAAAGACTTTTGTTATTAACATTGAGTTGCAAATATAACAAAAGCTCAATTTCTTGAGATTTAAACTATAACTGCTGAGGATAATGATTAAACGTTTGGGTTTACACACTGGTTATAGAATGAGAAGCATCTACTAGCTCAGTGTTAAGCTTTATATGAGCAAAAATAGTTCTAAATTTCACACCTTCATGTTTGCATGTGTTCTGTCATTATCCGGTGGTTATAGAATGAAACGTCTACTAGCTCAGTGTTATATAATGAAACATCTACTAGCTCAGTGTTAAGTTTTATATTAGCAGAAACAGTTCTAAATTTCACACCTTCATGTTTGCATATGTTCATTATCCGACTTATGTTGGTTGAATCCATGTTTCTTATGACATAGTGTGTCAAGTTACTTGGCAAAGTAATGTTCAGGGATCTCATTTATAACATGAATAAATTACAGGTTTAATGATACATGTTGGAAATGTGTTTTTGTAGCCAAAGTTAGATTACATCTAGTGTTTCAACACAAAGATTCACTTAGCAATATAATATTTTCACCAACTATTCATTAATCACTTCAAGGAGGTTGTTGGCCCTGTTGAAATTGAATAAAGCAATTTAAGAAAATTCTATTCTGACCTTGAACAAGATGCATGCGAGCTATAAATGAGCTTGCACGCCCATGGAATACATTTCGTTCTTCTTCCCACCACTTTGCTTTTTCCTCGTCTGTTCCATCAATACCTTCACTATTGATGTTTGCTAGAAGAAGCTTCCATACTCTATTAGTTTCTTCATCTAGATCAACCTTAGGCCGTTGCCGAAGTTTCTTGATGGGCTCAAATGAACTATCATAGGGTATAATAGTGCCATCTCTCCCATGAAGGATAATGGCATTCTGCTTTTCATTTTTAAAACTGTAAGGCACAAGCGCAGTTTGCTCTATGTATGAGATGCTATTATCTTCCCTATTTGTGTCAAAATGTGCTAATCGCTCAACTATTATGTCAGCAGCAGACATTTCTTTACACATTGCATTACGAGCACCTGCACAAGATGGCTATTGATTGAGAAGCAAAAGGCAAAGTTGGTAGATACATTAATTTGTAAAACTGATCTCTTTTTAACTATATCCAAAATTGAAGTATGATATTGGTGATACCTTGAATTTCGGCAGGAATTTGGTTATTGTATAAAGTCATTGTTCCGAGTGACAACTCTTGGTTTCTCCTGGACAATGTTAGATTAACCAAAGGAACTTTCCTCTTGGTTCTCTTTTTGGTCGGCTGCCCCAACAGTGATGCTTCTGTAACTGTAAGAGGTCGACTTGGTATTGCAAATTGCTGCCGGATATTGTCTGAACTTGCTTGTCTGCCTGCACAGGTTGGGCTAGTTGCACACTGTGCAATTCCAGCCAGTGAAGCTAAATCCCTCACTTGAGTGTAAGCTTTTGGTCTCTTTTTTGTTGACCTGTCTGTTGGATGCATCATACACCCAAAAACTTCTGGCTCGTGCTGAAGGACTCTTCCTGATTCAAGTGCATCTGGAATTCCTCTGGAATAAAGTGTAGAAGCACAGCTGGATATTGAGGTAGAAGGATCAAGATTGCAATCTTTTGGTGGCCATGGCTGAAATTGTAAATTTTTAGGGGCAGTCATGGAAGACGCTGTGCTGGGTGTGGTTGAATTCTGACCCTTTTCAGTTCTCTTTTTCTTGCATGTGCTTGGAAATTTCAACCAGCTCACTGACTGATTAGCAGGTAAAGCATTGTATTGAATTCCTGCTATATTTGTGCTGAAAGTTTCTGGATAATCTACAAATATGTAAGGCTTATTTTCTCTTATAATATAAACATACCTATTATGTTTTGAAGTGAGATATTTTGTGGAGCTTATAGGTACAATCTAAC
>JANIIA010000005.1:62873345-62889824 GCA_027478495.1 Erythroxylum alaternifolium
CAACTTTTAGTAAAGAGTATAAAATTAAAAATATATAATATATTTATAAAATTATCGTGAACGGGGATCCCCACGGGACGAGGATTATTCAACCCGTCCCTGTCTCCGACTTTATCTCGGAGGTTATATTTGTCCCATCCCCGATTCTATGAGATGATTTTTTTTCCAATCACCGTCCCAAGTGAACCCAAACTGCTATCCCTAAACATTGGCCTAAGTTGAACTAACTTTTTAAGCTTAATGGACTGATATAATTGTGTTAATTATATGGAGAGGATTAAAACTCCAGTAGTCCACAATCAAGAACCACATGCATTAAAATAACAGTTCATGCAACAGTATAAGAAGGAGGTCAGAAGCAAAACACGTCAGCTTGTAGCAGATGGAAGAGATCGAAACGACAACAACATGGAGAGAAAACACAGTCCACGTTTCACGCAGACATCTTGTAGAAATGTAGACACACAGACGTCGTCTGTGAAATGCTGACGTTTCCGTATACTGGAGGGTTTTAAAGAAGAGCGAATAGTATATGTGGCTCAAACATTAATTCGCCAAATCAAGAACAATACCAAGAAAGAGTAGCGTGAAATAGAAACATCAAGAACAGTAACAAGAGAGAGTAGAGTAAAATAGAACGGGAGGCACATTGAAGAAATAACCGAGGGTGTTTTGACTAAGGTTATTTGAGTAAGGCTGAAGTATTTTCTTTAGAGAGATCCATGGAACACTAAGTTCTCGATGTCAGTTTAGAGGTGACATCGACGTCGATGATGAGGATTAAGTGTATTTCATCGATTTTTTCTGTCTCTCATTAGAAATTGATTTTGTTATACTATGTTAATTGATTTGGGTTTGTTGTATGGATAATCATACTTTCGTTATTGTTCGGTTATTTGTGTATGAACTCATTGGGTATTGTGAAAAAATGATTTTAATGCGTTCATTGAATCATTTATTTGCAAACTTGTTGCTAGAATTTCGATATAATCCGTAACTGTTATGTTGAAATTCATGTGTAGCGACTAATGATTCGTAATCATTAGGGATAACATGACCTAAGTTAAATGACGCATCGTATGTGGTTATTGCCTTGATTAATCGATCTTCCTAATTCATAATGCTACTGTCTAATTAAATCTAGAGATCGTATACTAGGTTATTCGGTGGTTACGTTTAATTAATGATTGTATCTTGATTAAACAAAACCTAAGGAAAAACTAGGATTAACTATTAACCCACGATTAATAGTTGCTAGGAGAGGTTTGAGAACAACAAATCAATGAAATATGCTTAATTAGGGTGTAGGTTGAGATTAAACTAAAGAATCGTGTCTGCATGTTTTCTTAATTTGTTTTTATTAGTCTAGTTTCATTTTATTTTCTTTTTAAACAAATCCAAAGCCTCCTAAACCTAAACACCAATTAATTTCATTTCATAAACTTTGCACACACTCTCTGTGGGATCGACATAGACTCATCACTGCTATATTAGTAGCCTAATTATTTTATTTTGACTAGCGTTACGACGCGCTGTTACTCGGCCACATATAGGTTTCTTTGTCTCTGATTCAAAAATTGTTTCCATTGAGCTGCTTTATACGCTTCTTTGACATATTTCTTTTTGAATTCTTAGGTAAAGAACTCCCAAGTCAGAGGGTTAGCCAGTTGAGGATATAGACCACCAATCATAGGTAGCCCCTTGTAAGAAAGAGACAACACAGGTGACCATTTCTTCAGGTAGACACTTGATCTCATCCAGAACCCTCTGTGTCTGCTCTAACCAATATTCTACTTTATTTTATTCTCCTAGAGTCAAGTCCACAAATTCTTCTGCCCCATGCTTTCTTAAAAATTCTATGGGAGCTTTAGGCGTGATCATTCTATTCATCAATCTCAGCATATCATGGGAGAGCTTTAGCAATGTCTCCCCAGGTGCTGATGGTACTGGCACTTCAACCCTTGGAGGCTCAAGAGGACTTAAAACTAATTGATCTTTCCCTATCACACTCTCAGCTGACTCCTCATCAGCTTTACGAGATCTTTCCATCTCTACTAGTCATAAGAAAATAGGGACATCTTTATTAGGCCAACATAACACTAAACCATATCACATATTACTAGACTCTTATTGGTCAGAACCACCTAAACCGGGCTCTGATACCATAAAATGTAACACCCCCTATACAGAATCTACAACCACCCACATACATGGAAACCAAATTCCTGTACATACATTCATGGCATACATTTCTATTTAATGCTATACATATACACATTACAAAATTTCACATCACTTAATATTATCATTTAAAATTAATATTACAACTTTATATTTACATGATAATCTAAAAAGAAAACATACAATTTTCTTTACTCATTTACATATACAATCATCTTAAACCAAAACACATTCCAAACGTACTTCTACTCCTAGCTGTTGGCCTTGGTCTTTGTATATGTTTCATGTACCTCAATCTAATGACCTGAACCTAAAAGGATTAACACTCGTGCTAAGCTTGAAAGCTTAGTGAGAAAACACTTAGTTTGGATGACCACTCATAGTAGTCATCTGCTAAGCACACACATTCAGAAATATCACAAGTTATAAATCATAAATTCATATTCATAAACCAAACATTGATATTCAATGCTCATTGATACAAAATATCAATACAAATGCAAATGCTTATCAATACCAATTATTTATATTATCGTGTTGTATTTCTTATTCATAACTATTTACTTTACTTTTTGTATTAGGCCTCCACATTTTTATGGGTGTGGATAAAGAGAGCTGTGGATATTTGAAGATATCAAAATTGTGGATACTCGATAGTATCAAACTGTGATACCTGAAGGTTTCGAACTGTGGAGACATTACAGTCTCAAAATGAAGACATCATTAGTGTCAAACTGTAGCAGTTGCACTGTAACCCTATAGGCATACCTATCTATTTACCTCTAAGACAATAGCAGAAGCACTGTAGTATTTCCTGTAACCATTTGCCAATTTCACAATTCATATATTGACAAATCATATGATACACACATATCATAAAATCTGTATTTGCATTTATACATGTGAGTCATAACTTACCACCATTAGAAGGGTATCAAAATCACACTTGTATAATTATACAATACACATATGAACGATAAATATACATACAAATCATTTATGTACATATAAATTTTCTTTAGTATGCATTATGCTTAATCTTAAATTCCAATGTTCAATCATCCAATTCACATAAGGTAAGTCCTATTTCATTTATTTCTAGGTGTTTTAAAAGTTTCATACACATTAAAAAAGGTTCGGATATGATTCGTTAAAAATTAGAAATGAAAACAAACTTAAAATAGTGCAATTTCCTTTTTATCGTGTCCCCTGTCTATAATTTATACCTCCATTTGTTAAAAAATTTTAATATGAAAAAGTTCGAATTAGGTTTTGAAGTCTTCTAGACATTTATTCCCCTATGTCTCTATTTTCCAAAAAACTAAAAATAAAGCTATTTGGTCTTTTAAATCATGATATATATACCAAACATTATAAGATGCTCTAAAATAGTGACAACATCAGGTCACCATTTCGAACTCAATTTTCAATGTCATAAAGCCATAATTAAGTCAGAGTCTAATCACGGTTTTTTAATATGGGTAAGTTTTAATATTTAACCTTTATATTCCGCAAGCGTAATTCAAAATGAACAAACTAAGGCAAGAATTTATTTCAATCACGCACTCAATTTCAAGAATTAATTATGAAAATATTAACAAGATAGTAGTCGCAACACCCAATTAAGAATCAACCTAAAGAACTATCAATTAAGAGAAAAGGGAATTTTATCTATCTTCAATGTTAACCTAATCAATTATGAACTACTGGATTATTGGTTCTAGACGATATGGTTGATTAATCTCTCTGGAGTTATAACCATTAACCCTAATTGATAAAACCTAATAAGATAATGGAAATTGCAATCTCTCGATTAACAATCTATCCAAAACCCTAGTTAGATTCGAAGTTGTCCAAAAATTATCGGAAACTTATGCAAGATCTCTCTTCATATAATTTGCCAGCTTGATTTAATTATTGTTCTATTAAATTACCTAACTCTTGTTAGCCCAATTTAATGATTTGTCACTCGATTCAACCTCTCAGTTTATCACCGAGTTATGCAATTGCAGAAATTAAATCACAATAATCTAGTAAAAACATAACAATTAAATTCCATTAAATCAAAAATAAAACAACCCGAAGGTGAGTTTAGACATTCTCAACATTCATACAATCTTATCATCAACAGCTACCCCAATTCTATATAATAATAAAATTAAAACTAAATCGAAAATAAGATCGCAATGGATGATAGGGGCAATAATGGCGAGAAACCTCCTACTCTGGGAAGTAATTCACGTTGGCTTCTTCTCTACGTCTCTCTTCCTTCTTCTCTTTCTCAATCTCTCAATGAACTCTCTCTATGGTTTCTCAATTGTGGATGATGGAAAAAGCTCCCTCATCTCCTTTGTCTTGCTCTTATATACCTTTTGTGTTCTGGGCAGCCCTAGGGTTTTTCCACGGTCAAAAAGGTTCAAAAAATCCCTCAAAACTTGACGTTTTTACTTGTTTGTGCATATGCTTCGACGCAGGGCCACGATCGTGGGCCAGATCTGGACCTTCTGTCACGATCGTGTTAATTAAGCTATGATTGTAGGCTGTGTCATGGGCTTCTGTCATGATCGTGGCAATCAGGCCATGATCATGGGCTTCTGTCACGATCGTGGCTTATATGCCGCAGTCGTGGGCTATTTACAGTGCTTCTGTCATGATTGTGGCTTATTATGCCACGATCCTGGGCCGTTGTTTTGGCCTGAGTGTTTCTAAAACTTCTCCGTTCTTCGATGTTGACCCTGAAACACTAACAAACACATCAAGGTACTTCAAAAATATAATATTTAAGCTCAAAGACTTGTATTAACTTATAAAAACACTTAAACACAATTAATTAACAAACTAAAACAATTCTAACCTAAACACATGCTAAACAATTACCTAAACACATGCTAAACAATTAAATTAACACTTAATTTCGTAACAAACTAAGCCCTAAAATATGATGCAATCCACACTTATCAAAGTCTCTTATAGAGATTTCTAGTGTCTTAGTTTTCATATGAAACTTAAATCACCCAATTTGTAAGTCTGTAGGTTGAGTTATGAACTCAAACAATGTGACTGGTTCAACAAACCCTAGACAATCCCACTACATGTACTCTCTTATCATATTCATCTAATTCTATGCAAGGTAACACCAAAATAACACCAAAGCCTTATCCTAGAAACCATTCCACATCCAAATGAATCTTTGTATCTATTCCAACATACACACAAATAGAAATTAGACAAAGTGTAGTTCCAAAATTTAAAATTGGCAAAGTATTTCTTCTAATGCCTTTCCTTCCCTTCCTCTTTGGCTTTGCTTGACTCACCAACTAAAAACACCACAAATACACATCTCATCCCACGTCCAACCTTATAATTTCAGTTCTTCATAAGCAAAGCAAGAAAATGTAAAGGTGAAGAGAAAATCCCTAACTTTTACCTTGATTTAAGATTGACTTAATTTCTTACATAAAAAATGATGGTATGAAGAAGGTAAAATGGAGAGGAGAAAATCTGAAGTCCTCAAAGTGTCGTCCATCTCCCCTCTCTATATGTCCATTTATGCTCTTTCAAGACTCACACACATGCTTAATTCCTATTGGCCACACATGCTTTATTATTATTGGTCATATATGCCTTAATCCAATTGATCCATACGTTAACTTTAGAAAATTGCGTATTGGTCCTTCTTCTTCCTTTAATTCTGACATTGGCCTATAATCTTATCAATTAATTTCATTCCCATCTATATTTCACGTCTAAGTATGTATGTCCATGCTGAAACAAACAAATCACCCATTTACCCATGTCTTTTACATTAAGTACCATTATGTCTCTTACTATACTTAGATGCACTTAATTCATTGTGTTTATTTCTTAATATACCCTAAACATGCTATAATAATTCTAGGGTATATATTGGGGCCTTACATTTCTTTCCCCTTGAAAAGAATTTCATCCTCGAAATTTATACCTGTATTGAATAACTACAGGTATTGAATTATCATCATCAATTCGGGTTCCTAAGTTGCCTCTTCAATGCCATGATGTTTCCAGAGGACCTGTACAAGAGGAATTTTCTTATTCCTTAACTATCTTACTTCTCTAGATAGGATTTCCTTTGCTCTTCATCATATGAGAAGTCTGGTTAGATCTTTATTTTTTTTACCGATGACATATGTGAATCATCCGATTGGTACCTCTGTGGCATTGAGACATGGAACATCGTGCAACTTGGATAGTTCCATAGGAAGAGCTAACTTATATGCCATTGGTCTAATCCTTTCAAGGATTTCATATAGACCAATAAATCTTGGACTAAGTTGTCCCTTTTTTTCCAAATTTTAAAACCTTTCTCTAGGGCGAAACTTTTAAGAAAACTTTGTCACCTACTGTATATTCAATATCTTTCCTCTTCAAATCAACATATGATTTCTGACTATCACTTGCTGCCTTCAATCTTTGCTAAATAACCCTTACTTTCTACTCTGTGTCTTTGACTACGTTAGGCCCAATCATCTTGTTCTCAGTCATTTTTGTCCAACAAACTGAGGTTCTACATTTTCTACCATATAATGCTTCATATGGTGCCATGCCTATGCTGGACTGATAACTATTATTATAGGCAAATTCCATCAAAGGAATGTATCCATCCCAACTGCCTGGAAATTCCATTAAAGCATGTCTTCTATCACCTGTATGATTCTCTCAGATTGCCAATCTTTTTGTGGGTGAAAGGCTGTGTTGAAGCTCAGTTGAGTACACAAATTTGCTTACAAACTTTTCTAAACTTTGATGTAAACTATGGGTCTCGATTAGAAACAATTAACAATGGCACTCTATGTAGCTGAACAATCTCATTCACATACAACTCAACTAACTAATCCATAAAATAGTTAAATCAAATCGGTACAAAGTGAGCTGATTTGGTGAGCCTGTCAATTATGACCTATATCGCCTCATGTTTTCTTTGTGTAAGGGGTAGACCTGTAACAAAGTCAATGGTGATATTATCCCATTTTCATTATGGAATAGGAATCAGATTCAATAGGCCAGATGAAAGTTGATGGTCAGCTTTCACCTGTTGAAAAGTCAAGCACTTGGACAAATAGTCCACTACATCATACTTCATTCCCGACCGCCAATAACGTTGTTTCAAGTCCTAGAACATTTTGTTACCCCCAGGATGCATGGTGAACACAATATTCTGGGCTTCATGTAATAACTTCTTCTTAAAGTCCTTTACTTCTGGTACACTTAATCTACTCTTAAAGTACAAACTTCCATCATCTTTCACTACAAAATTAGTCTATTTCTCTTCTTGCACCACTTGTATAATTTTTTGCAAATTGACATCATCTTTTTGTGCATGTACCATCATTTGTCTCAAGTCAAGACTCACTTTTAACTGAGCTATCAAAGCTCCATTTGGTGCAAATCTCCATCTACTATGCTGTAATGACAGTGCTGAAATGGACTTCCTACTCAAAGCATCTACTACCTCATTAGCTTTTCTTAGGTGATAGTCACCATGCAATCATAGTCTTTAAATAATTCTAGTCAACGTTGTTACCTCAAATTTAGCTCCTTCTGTATGAGTAGGTAATTCAGACTCTTGTGATTCGTGTATACTGTAAGCCCTAACATATACCCTAAAAGTATTATAGCATGTCTAGGGCGTAATAAGAAGTGAACATAATAAATTAAGTGGATCTAAGTGTAGTAAGGGACATACTGATACTTAATGTAAAAGACATGGGTAAAAGGTTAATTTGTACATTTTGGTATGGCTATACATACTTAGACCTAAAACATGACGAGATTGAAATGAATTGATGAGATTATATGCCAATGTGGGAATTAAAGAAAGAAGAAGGACAAATGGGAAAATTTTCCTAAAGTTAACAAATGGACTAATAGGATTAAGGCATATGTGACCAATATAATAAAGCATGTGTGTCCAATAGTAAGTAAGCATGTGTGTGAGTTTTGGAAGCGTATGAATGGGCATAAGGAGAGGAAAGAGGGGCGGTCTTTAAGTTTAGGAATTCCAAATGTTTCCTCTCCTATTTCCTCTCCACTTCATCTTCTTCATCATACCATTTTTTATATAAGGAATCAAGCTAATCTTTGGTAGAAACCAAGGCAGAATTTAGTGGTTTTCTCTTTAACTAGGATTTTGTTATGTATATGTAATTTTTGAAGATGAGTTTTGAATGGGTGTGTTATGTGTAGGAGAGGAGAAGACCAAAGGCAAAGGCAAAGAGAAGCAAGTATAGGGAAGTAAAAGGGTTTTGATCACTTCTTTAGGAGGTATGGAAATTTTGATATGTTTGCTTGGATTATGAACGTGATGTGAGGGGAATTGGTAAAGGAAGTATCCTATTTGATTATAAGATGTTGGTTAAAATTGGATGTGTTTTTGTGTTGCCTTTTTTTGATAAGGCCGAAGTTAGTTAATTTGGAATGGCTACCTCGCTGGATAGATAGGTTCCATTGAATAGAGTTCTATAATTTGGCCATATCTTGGCCTCTAGACCTCTATAAACTAGAGGCAAAGTTTTAAAACTTTTATGAAGGAACTAAAATCTTATTCTGCCTCTAAGAGTTTTGAATTTTGGCTTGAAATTGAGTTTTAGCTGCTGTCCCTATTTTTGAACATTCTGTAGTGTTTTGGGAATAAATCTCGGAATACTTAACCAAATTGGGTGAAATTTATTCCATTAGAAAACTAAGACATAGAGAAACAAATGTCTTTTAGACCTTAAAATCTAATTTGAACGTTTGCTATATAAGGAAGACGTTTGAGGCTTGGAATTATGACAATGTTAAGGAATCCTTCATAAAAGGATTATAAGCCTATAGAAGGATAAGAAATCAGCCTTAGATGAAGTTGATAGTGATGCGAGGAGTGAAGAATAAGCTCTCTCTAAAGTTATCGTTTAATGTCATATACCTTCTAATTTTGTGCTTTTTTTTGGTATAAGCTTGCATACGAAAGTTATAATGTGTTGGGTAATTAAGAACCCTATAAAATGAAGTTCTTTATTTTAATTATATTATCCTTGTAACTTTTTTTATCTTTATATTTGTTAGAAATAACATATTAAACTTTGTAACTTATTCCTTTTGATTATTTGATTTTGCAAGTCATCAAGTTCTCTTTTATAGGCTTATTATTTTGTTATCGTATTTTTATATTCACTTTCCTTTGGGAATGTTTTGGGAACTCACAAGTTTATTGGGTTATAGGTTTATTTCCTTCATTTATCATTTCATATGACATTTGACTTATCATATGTATGAGGTTTGTTTTATTATAGTATATGACAAATAGTTTATGGATTTATGGTGATGCTTAGTCTATCATTATATGTTTCATTTATTCTATCCTTTTGTAAGATAATAAGTGTTATTCTATGATTTATTTATTCCATCATTTTGTAAGAAATTTAATATGAGGTTTTGCTAGATTTTTACTCTTTTTTGGTTTTTGATTTTTGTCCAATAAACCCTTTGTGACTTACAACTCTACTTCATAACAAACCTTATTATAGTTATTTAAATTGGTGGTTGATTTTGGAATGAATGCATAACTAAAATAAGAAATCTGATGTATTGATTCAAAAGACATTTTAGGTATTATATTCATTGAAATGAAATATAGTAACAAAATTAAGGCCTATGGTTCTGTTCATTGTAAGTCCTTGGGATTTCAAATATGTCCAACTGTTATAATTTGTATATCTCATGTCTTATAGGTGAAGAATTTGAAAGATATATGTAAGAATTAGTGCAACTTTCTCCATTGTTATCAAATTAAGGAGATTTTGGAGCCATTTGGAAGATAAGAAGATAAACTTTATGAGCTAATTCTAACTTAAAGAGGTTGAAAAGCAGAAGTTAGAGGAGGAAATCACAACAGGCATCGTACTATAGATTCGATATTTATAGATAGGTATGGACTTACTTAATTAATGTATTTGTTATTCCAAACCTTGTCATGTGCGTCTCACTCTTTATATACCTATAAAATAGGAAATGAAATATTATAATCGGTATCATTTACAAGTCATTGGGCTCAATTAGTAACTTATGACTCATTAGGTTTGTTAGGATGGTTCAATTATACAATTCGACCCTCGATCATATTCTTACCTAAACTTTTCGTGATTTTTAATTCGTTAACTGTTAAGAATTTTGTTATAGTTCTTTAGGAAAAATGATTAGCATAATTTATAGATTTTTTAAATAAAATTTGTTAGAAGGTCACTGCAATAGTATCTTTGATGACTGGAATATTCCTCTAGTGATAGGAAAATTTTTCAGTCCCATAATTCAATAATTTTTATACCAAATGAAATGTTTTAATGATAAAAAACTTTTATAATTGCAAAAACTTAGATTCTCAACCAAGAATTGAAGAAATATTATTTCAAAGCCATGAACTCTATTTTTGTCAATCAACAATAATAGAGCACTGATTGACGACTAGATTATAGGACTTTTGCTCCTGACATTAAGGGTAGTCTAATGATGGTGGTAGTGGTCAGCAACACTTATTAGAGGCGATAGATTAAATATTTGAGTTTTTCTAATTTTTATTCTCAATTATTGTGATGATTCTGGCATTGCTATAAGGTAAAAAATGGTATGCTTGTGATGGGGTCGAATAAAGGAGTTGATTGGTGTGTATGGTTGGCTTGTTAGAGTCATCTATATTGAAAAATAGAGGAAGAGGACGGTTTTATGAATAGTAATCTTAAGAGGGTGAAAATGAAAAATTGGAAAGATGAGGGTGGAAGTGAAATATTTTTGTAATAAGGGGAGATTGTAATATCCTCCTATATTTTGCTGTAGTATCTCTTACTATGTTTCCTAAATGATCTCCTCAGCATTGTCATTCCTCTACATCACCTTAATTATAAGAGTCTGCTTTGACTATAATTGGTGCACTTGAGAATCTAAAATAGCTACTGGCTCCTCTTTATAAGTTTTATTCTCGTTCACCTCTACATTCTATGATTGAAGTACATGAGAAGGATAAAAAATGTACTCGCAAAGCATAAAAATATGAAATACTAGGATGACTTACAATATACTTGGAGTTAACGCCAATCGATATGTAACATTTCCATCTTTCTCTATTATCTTGTAAGGTCCAATATATCTTAGAGATAGTTTCCCTTTCTTTCAAAACCTCATCACACCCTTCATCAGAGATATCTTTAGAAATATAAAGCCATCGACTTGAAATTCCACATCGTTATGCTTCGAGTTCTCATAACTCTTTTGTCTACTAAATTGTGTCTCTAGTCCTTGCTTGATTAAAGGAATCTTCTTTGATGTGAACTTGATTAGTTCTGGGCCCTCTAACTACCTCTCGCCTACTTCCTCCTAGCATATTAGTGATCTACATTTTTTTTCATACAATGCCTTATAAGGAGCCATCCCAATGCTACTATAATAGCCGTTATTATAAGCAAACTCAGTCAAAGGCAAGTGCGAATCCTAACTAGCACCAAAGTCCATCATGTACATCTTTAGTATGTTTTCTAAGGTCTAAATCATCCTCTTAAATTTCTCATCAATTTAAGGATGAAATGTTGTGCTAAAATCCAATTTGGTGCCTAATTTCTTTTGTAATTTCCTATAAAACCAAGATGATAATTGTATTTTTGTTCAGATATTATCGACATAGGCACCCCTTGGGGACACATTATCTGCTCGATATATACTTACATGAGCTTAGATATTGAGTAGGTGGTTTTCATTAGTAAGAAGTGGGCTAACTTTGCTAACCTATCTGCGATCACCCAAATCGAATCATATCAAGTCCTTGTATAAAGTAGACTAATGACAAAATCCAATGTGATATTTTCCTATTTGCATTCAGCAATTGGTAATGGTCATAGCTTACCAGAGAGTCTTTGATGCTTAACGTTTACTTATTCGAAAGCCAAGCACTTAGAGACATATTCAGCCACATCCTTTTTGATACCAACCCACTAATACGTGTCTCTAATGTTATGATACATCTTAGTGGAACTAGGATGTACATTGTATGCTGTATAGTGCACTTCCTCTAAAATCTCCTCCTTCATGTTCTCTACATCTAGAACACACAATCTCTTATTCATCTTTATTATACCTCCCTTATCAATCTTGGAAAACTTACATCCTTTTTGTACTTCATAAATAAGCTTTTGAAGCTTAAGATCTTGGCCTTAAGTGACCTGATCCTATCCAATGATACTGACCATATTATGAAGCTCGCCGGTAGTACCATTGAATATGAAATTTGAAATTGAGTGCCTTGATCCATCAAATTATGTAACTCTTTGGTCAAAGCTCTCCTCTATACTATAATATATGTCAAACTACCCAAGGACTTCCTACTTAGTGCATCTGCTATTACATTTACCTTTCCAGGATGATACTGAATTGAGTGGTCATAATCTGTTAGTAGTTCCATCCACCTTCTTTGCCTCATATTACTAAAATATATTTTCAATTCCTGTAAACTAAGTAAATTTCACACATCTCACTATATAGATAATGTCTCCAAATCTTTAAGCTAAAGATCACTGCTACCATCACTAAATCATGAGTAGGGTAATTTTGTTCATATTTTTTCAATTGCCTTGTAGCATAAGTAATCAACCTACCATTCTACATTAACATGCAACCTAGGCCAACTCTCGGAGCATCACAGTACAATTGAAATCCTCTGCCTTCAATTGGTAACGCTAGGACTGGAGCTGTAGTTAAACACTTTTTAAATTTTTGAGAGCTCTCCTTAGAGGCTTTAGACCAAATGAACTAGGCTATTTTACATTAGACGTGTGAAATACCCCATGTTCTTCAATGCTCATTCATCCATACATTATACACGTTTCTCATGTTCTTAAGATCATGTTTGCATTAAAAGAACTCATTTATTCCTTAAACAAATCAAAATTTCCAGATTTGAACTCAACCTCATCAAAACTGTTCATTCTTTAGGTTATGAATTCAATTAACTACATAAACTTATCAAGATATCTGATAGCCAAAATGTTTTACCAAAAACATTAATAAGACATCAATAATTATTTTTAATGTTTTATACTTTGATTAAATCGAGTTCTAAAGTCTTCAAAAATTAGGAAATAATACAAGGCTTCTGTATAGGGGTCTGTCACAGGTAGTATTAGGAAAACAAGCATAGCTCAAGCTTTAGTTACTGTTTAATCAAGAAACTTTACAAAGTTCAAGATAAGACCTATATATAAAACGTTCATTGTTTAAGTTTCTTCAAATTCGTGCTCTAAGGATATGTAAAATAGATTGAAAGAGGAAGATAAAACTGAAACCAAAAATTTTACCTACAGCTCTAATTTTCTAGATTCAATAACACTTTAATAACACCTATCTTTACCATAAGTTCCTCATCAATTATACCTCCAATCCAAAATTAAATCATTCATACAACAATCCTTAAGTTGCTGTTTTCATACATGCAAAGAACAGAATAGAAAAGTACCTAAGTTCATGCAGAAATTTCCAACACAATCAATCATTAACATCATATGTAATTCATCTAAATTCATTATCAGCAATTCTCTATCATAACATGCTATAAACACTAAACATTTATTTACATGTTTATCTCCAATTCCAGCTTAAAAGATCAAGCCAATCTAGTACTTAAATTAAGAAGAAGCATCAGATATTCAAGGTAAAACTTAGATGGATTTCAACTAGGTGTAATAAGGCAACTTTATAATGATCTTTTACTTAACTTTGTAAGGCTAAAACATGGATTATTTGTGCAAAAATTAGGTATAACCATAACCAAGTTCAGGGGTGTGAAGGAATAGAGTTTCGGTGATGTGAATGAGAGAAGAAAGAACAAGAAATGATCTGAACCAAGTTTGCTCCTACTGGATGTTTCACCTAAGGTGTTAGGTGTCATCTAACGGAATGGCCACATGTCTATAGGCATGTTCAACATTGATTAAGTATAGGTGCTGCCATATGTTGCCATTAAAGCTAGGTCACATGTCATTTAAGTACAATAGCCATTTTTCCATTAATCAATGCCATTTTCCATCAACTTACTAGTCTATTTGTCTTACAATGATCAGCTTAATCATTCTAATTTTCATATATCAATTTATCTTATCACTTGGAATTTTTCCTAGACCAAATATACATTATAATCCCTTAAATTTCTAATTATATCAACTAATTCCAAATTTACTACTTGTAATCAATCATACTAAAATTCAAGGCATAAGCATGTTACAATTTACATATTGAACATTTAAAACTTTTCATACCCTAAAATAAATCAATTAAGTGCATATGCTATCTTTGTAATGTATTCTAGTTCATATTTCATGTGTGTATAATGATATGCACGTGAATGAAATTAAATTTTATGAATTTCAATGACAACTAATTCTCTAGCCATCAATATGGAAATCGGGTTATTACAATCAGAAACTATTGTGAGTAACAAAGATGTTATGTTTACAAGTTTTTTTTGGATTGAGTTATTCCCTTTAAGCTAATCAAAGCTTGGCTTTAGTTTAGCTTATCATCGACAAAGAGATGGATAGACTAAGATGGTAAACTATACCATTGAGATGTATTTGTATTGCTTCTTTAATGATTGACCTCACCACTGGAATTGATGCTTATCTTGGGCTAAATATTGTTATAACACAAGGTACCATCCATCTTTGAAAACCACACCCATTGAAGTATTTGTATGGGTGCTCTGCCCCCATTATGCTTTCTTATTATCTGGAGTTGGCTAAACTAGAAGCTGTAGACTAGGAACTAAAAACTCAAAATCTAGTGCTCAAGGATCTTAGTGACCGACTCCTCCAAGCTCAACACTCTATGAAGGCAACTTATGATGCTAAGGATAGGAAGGTTAATACAACATAATGGATTTGGTGCTTCTTAAGCTGCAACCTTATCACCACTCTAAACAAAGGCACACTAAACTCTCCCCCTATTGTTATGGCCCTTTTCCTATCCTTGCTTCAATTGGTACAGTAGCCTACGATTTATACCTTTATTCTACCTCCAAATTACACCCATTTTTTCATGTATGTCAAGCCCCGTTTCTGGAGTCTGACTTTCATGATTGCTTATAATCATAATACTTGAGCTATTTCCAACAAAGAACACCTTAATCATTATTGGTTCATTTTCTTTCTCTGATAGTTGACTAGTCCATTTATCCATTTCAACCTGAATACCTCAAGGAACAGCGTTGGTGAGTCCCCAATTTTAGACATATACCTACTTCGGGGCTATTAGTATAACTTTTTTTATAGGCATCCAATTCAGGGTTTCTTTAGATAGTTTGAAAGAGGACTTCAAGAGCTACAACTTTTATGAAGACCTCAAAGACTAATTGTATCTTTTGAAGGGCCAAAAATAGGGCAGAAGATAAACCGCGAACAGTAACACAGAAGAAGTTGTGAACAGTAACACAGAAGAAGTCCGTGAACAGTAACACAGATGAAGTCTATGAACAGTAACACAGAAGAAGTCCATGAACAATAACACAGGCGAAGTCTGTGAACAGTAACATAAACGAGATTCATCATCTAATATAACTTCTTAACTCCTTCTTATAATCCTTGGCCTATGATCTATCCTTTGTGTTCTATGCTCTATAGTTGACTTTTATCTTCTGTGTTGACCACTTATCGTCTGTGGCCTATCCTCTGTGTTCTATCCTCTATAGTTGACTTTTATCATCTGTGTTGACTACTTATCGTCTGTGGTCTATCCTCTAAGTGATGACATGTCCTCTGTGTTCTAACGTCATCACAGACGATACTTTTACTCTTTATTCATCCTTACCTCTGTGTTCTGACGTCATCACAGACAACACTTCTACTCTTTATTTCCTCCATGCCTTTGTGTTCTGACGTCAGCACAGACGATACTTCTACTCTTTATTTCCTCCTTGCCTCTATGTTCTGACGTCAGCACAGACGATATTCTCCTTCTAAATTTCCCTTGCCTCTATATTGTGACATCATCACAGACGATAATTTTCCTCTATATTTTTCCTTTGCATCTACCTTACTTAATGCAACCATCAACTCTCTCAACCACTCCCATTCATTCAACTCTCAGGTTAGAATCACCCAAACATAAGCATCAATCGATTCTTAAACCTCAAAATTATTTGATCAACACATGCAACATGAAACTTAACAGAGATCATAATCATGCGCAGAATCATACATATATTTCATTCATCCCCAAATGAATATTTGTTTTACAAGGCTTTAATAA
>JANIIA010000005.1:62928335-62941067 GCA_027478495.1 Erythroxylum alaternifolium
TAATTCTCTAAAAATTGGAAAATCACTATGACCCTCTCCAATTCAATTTTACACACACAAAACATATTTTTCCAAATATTCACATTTTATTCACAATTATACCGGGAAGATGTCATGAATGCATGTACAGTAAAGTTTCATGCGCAAAACTCACTCTTCACAAATGCACGAGCATGAGATGTGTTGTCCTAATTTCTCTGATTGCTCTCTCGTGTACCCGTTTCTCTGGTCCGACCTGTGATATGGGAACGGGGCGTTACACATACTATATCTGAATGTTAAGGCTTTGAAAGAGTCAAATATATGATTTTGGGATGTGATGCTTAGTTGAAGCATTTATTATCCAATAAGGTTATAACTAAATTAGATAATAAAAGATTATGAGATATCCAGAAGGTTTGATATAACCTTGCGCCCATTGAACAAATTGTTTGTTTCAATGAAAAATTATAGGAGAATTATAATCAAGATAAGTAGTGGGAGTAAGATGAAATCTGAAAGTTCAATTCTCATAAAAATATATCCAATTGAAACTAATACCTTTATTGACATATTTGATATATAGTTGAAAGACTACGAGACATTGAAAATTTTACTTTCATGATGAATTTAAAAAGTTTCTTATAAAGATGACGATGAATTTATCATGTTTATAAGAAAGCTAGTGAGAGTGTAGGTTGTCTTTTTCAATGGGAGTATGCGGAGACATATTGCTCATATTTTCAGTTTATGAATATATGATATTCTGAGAACAACTCTTATTAGAAGTGAAAAATGTAATAATCTAATTTTGGGAATTAGATATATAAAGATATATATATGAAAGTTGTTTACTTATTCTGGTCCACATACATGAACTATGTATTAAAGGTGTTTAGTATTTAAGATACTTCATACTTTTGAAGTATCAAAGATATCCATTATTCTATATATGGTTCGATATTTAAGTTTAGCCTTATAAGGATATTAACTTTATAAGTAATTCTTTATTAAGTTATATTTTACTTAGAATAATATTGTTTTAAGATTGGATTAGAATAATATTATTTTAAGATTGAAAAGGTTTTAATGTAGTATTAACTGCTAATCATGCTATAATACATTTTTCATTTAGTGGAAATGAATATTTGGATCAAGAAGTTCTTTAATGAACTTGGTATAGTTTCAACAATAATGTACTATAGAACATTAGAATCATTGAGCTTGTAAAAGGAGCTAATGTCTCGTCAAGATACAAGTAAACATTTAGGTAGTTCTCTTAATTATGATGAAAATTAAGATAAAAGTTACAAGATTTAAACAAGTACTCATTATAGAGAATCTTGTAGAATTCTCTCACTAAACCCCTATTTCAATAGTAAACATGATCGTTATATAGAGATATGATATAAGATACTTAAATAATTGGCCTACTACAAATGAGAGATTATTGATTTATACCCTACAACCTATCAGTTGGTTGTAATTTAGTGAAAAAATAATTTAAATTATACCCTCACCTTCAATTACTCTAATTATTTAGACAACAACATTTTGTTTTGGATATACTTATAATAAGAATCGGAAGAACAATAACTAATACATGAGGTGGTTTTTTCTGCTTACATACAATATTTTAAAATTAAATTTTATTTAACACTAATTTTAATATCTAAATGTCAACCAGAAACTAGATTCGCTTATGTAAGCAGAACTTCTCGATAAATGAACCAAACATCAGTGTGCTATTAAAGAGAGATCTAAAATTAGGAGAACATATCTCCTGTACTGGTTGTGGCATTCCTATCATGTTTTATTAAATTTCATCCATACATTTATATGGACTTCACATAAATATATGTATAAAATTTAATAAAACAAGGTTGGAAAATAGTAAATAAAAGAAAGAATTTGATGAGTAAAACTAATAATCATTGTACCTCTTGTAGTGGTTGACAAGCGCCAGCTAAATGCCCATATCAGTAAACTGGTGTCAGAAACTAATACCCAAGTGGTGGGAATGAAATCCTCTGTACTCATTAGCC
The DNA here is from genome assembly GCA_027478495.1 of Erythroxylum alaternifolium. Classification (NCBI taxonomy): domain Eukaryota; kingdom Viridiplantae; phylum Streptophyta; class Magnoliopsida; order Malpighiales; family Erythroxylaceae; genus Erythroxylum; species Erythroxylum alaternifolium. Next base: position 62,930,360 of record JANIIA010000005.1, read on the forward strand.
TGTACCAACTCTGTTCCACGCAATCTCATCCATACATTTCTCTGAGTCCCACATATTTATGTAGATGAGATCATGTGGAATAGAGTTGGTGTTTGGTAGTGGGTACAGAGGATTTTGTTTCTACCAGGGATCAAATCCTCTGTACCTACTACCCTGTATTAACTCTGTTCCACGCGATCTCATCCATACAACTCTGTTCTTCGCGATCTCATCCATAAATTTCTCTGAGTTCTACATATTTATGTTGATGAGATTACGTGGAACAGAGTTGGTACAGAGTAGTGGGACGCAGAGAAATGTATGATTGAGATCGTGTGGAATAAAATTGATACAAAATAGTAGATAGTGAGGATTTGATCCCAAATAGTGAAACTCGTGTCAGGAACAAGTAGAAACCGTGCCAATTCCAAACTGGACAAAATGACATCTTTTACCCGAACTTCTGTGCAGTTCAATTCACTCAAACATGAAATGATTCGGTTTGAAACTGGTACGCGAAGTCAACGGAAACAGATCACCTCTTTCTGTTTCATTTATAGTTTTCATTCTTCCAATTTTTCTGAGTACTAATTATTATATGGATAAAAGCTTATAAAACATAGTGGAAAGATGCTAAATGGAACATAATATTTGATCTGAAGCCAACAAATAATACTTGATTTTACTGAGATATTAAAAAAGAGTTAATTTTTTTATTTGAAAGGTCTTAATTACACAAAGTTATAAATTTGATCTAAAACTTAAATTAAACATAAATTTATAAATAAAAATTCAACTTGGTCTATCTTATTATCATCTCTAAAAATAATTTTTCATCATTTATTATTTTATCAAAGTAAAATAATTTAACTCATAAAATTTTAAGAGATTATTTCTCAAATGTGCATTAGATACTAAAAAAAATGTATGATAGTTAAAATTTTCCTTTATAATTATACCATAGAAATTCATAAGTGAGGTTGTTTTACTTGACAAAAAATTTCAAAAAAGGAAAAGTGAAGAATGATAATCCATGACCTTAAAGTTTGCATGGAAATATGATTTCGATTAGTAATAGGTCGGCTCTAATAATCCGATCACTTTTTATAAATTAAAATAATCTTATTATAGTTAATTTATATTAAAATAATATTATTTTAGTAGCTCAACTTAAAATTAGTCAATTTAAATTTCATTTATTATGGTTACACGTGGCAATAACTATTCTTTTTCTCTTATTATATAATTTATTTGGTGAATATAACGATTGTGAGTTTTACTATTATCAAATATTTTTATTTTTTAATAAAATATCAAACTAAGACTCGATCTGCCATACTTTAGGTCTGAACTAGATATAATTTCTTTGATCATTATAGGGATAGAGATGGATTGAAATGCATGTAAACTAATCACTTTATCACATTATTAAATAAATTTCATATATCTAATTAACTTTATTTTTTCAGATTAAAAGGATGACATAGAAGGAGGTTAACGTGTTTATCTAACGTCTTATAATTTTTCATTCGATGGGAATTACTCAGTTTATTATGGGATGCCAAATTTTGGTCACATCCGATCTTTAGTTACTATCCTTTGGAGTCCACTTTTATATAGATTTTGGACCACATTCTACTGTTCAAGAGACGAAGCGGATGGAGTAAAGAGATTCAATCACTGGGATGAAGCTGATGAAACTTTGGATCTGGATCACTTATGATGATGGTTTAACTCGGATTAAATGCCCACATGTTACTAGTGTTAATAGTTATGGGCGGCGTAATCTGGGCTCCAGGGGGGACGGTTTATTCAAGCGATTAAAAATTTTTGTAAAAAACACAAAACTATTTTTTTTAATTTAATTCATTTTAAAAATTTTCATATAATTTAATATTTTTATAAAATTCTAATATTTTTGTGGACCAATACACTTTTAATAGTTTTTTTAATTATGATTTACAAAATTTACATGTCATATACTTTAATTTATGATATATGTCAGTTACATAAAAAAATTACAGAAAAATTTAAGACAAAAAGTGTATTTTTTTAACTCTAATATTTGTATTAAAATACAAACCATGCTCTAATATGTAGAATATTTAAAAAATCATAATATTTCAAAACTGTTTAAATTTGACCTTAAATTGACATAATCTTTGATGAGATTATGTGGCAACATAAGTGCTGACACGACCCTTTTTATATTCTATTACGTGAGATGAAGTATACTTGTCTTGTAAAGTATTCTTAAGCAAACTGTAAAGCTTTATTGATTGTACCTTACCATTTGTGATTTAGTGAAAATTTTATTGTTGTCGCAAGTCATTTTTATTATTTAAGTAATTTATTATTAATTGAATAAACTTAAAGATCTTTTGGACTTTATTGCTTAAAGTCGTTCACTAGGAGGGGGGATGATGTAACCAAGACGCCACGCCGTCTTTTCCTTTTCATCAGTTGATAGAAAGCAACTAGAAGAGCGTAGATGAGACAGACAAAATGGTGACAAGAGACCCACCATCGTACTCGAATTTGTCAGCATTTTTTACTAGAACACATACCAAAGTAATCGGTTCGTCTTTTGACCCAGATAACCACTGCCAAGTAAATGTTAAGAGCTGGGCTACAGTTAGAAAAGTTAAATTTAAAAAGGATTGACAATTAGATATATAGTAACATATGTTTGATTAGGATTTGGGTCATGGAAATGGTACGACATTTTGCTTCCTCGTCTTACACAAGCAGCTGCGTCCTATGTAAAGTTAACCACAAAACACCGAATCAAAGAAAAACACAAATTGCATACAACCGAAAATGACGACAATGCTTTTGAGAATTTCGTCAGCTGTTTGAAAATTGACTGTTATTAATAGAAGTAAGGTAATATCCTCCACGGAACAAGCCTGCGGTACTCGGCCCATATGTCTTTGTATTTTTCTGCACATCGAGCCTCGTCCCTTCTTTCTCTCCATATTAGCAGAATAAGGAGGTAAATTGGATAGAAGTATGGAACAATTGAGCTGCAAAAAGAGTTGATCCCAAAGGCATATAATTTTGATGTGCACAAATATAAGGGCATGTATAGGAGTAAAATAACTTTGATGATTACCTAAACCCACAAGGTAGACTAAAGGACAACGCGAGTAACAAGTCCCCAAGGTAATTACAATGTCTTGCAATGCCCCTTCAACATAATCAACAAAACGTCAAACATATACATAAGAGTTGAAGCATCTCATAAACATTACGCTTAACAAAAATTCATGAGAAAGACTAGATGAATTCTTCATATTTAGGCTTTGTGAGACCTAACTTTGCCAAAGGGGTTTAAAGGTTATAAATCCCACATGCAACCTCCCCCACAATGATCTATTTCTGTCCACTTCTTCAGGGACTATGGGTTAAAGGTCATTGAGAGTTGTAGCAGTGGCTACAGATGCCTTTTTCTTGGAGAAAAGATATTAACAACTTAACTGCTAATGTAAACATAATTCATTGAGGATTTAAATGAAACACAAGGCTAACAATCTCATTATCATGCAGGTGCGGCAGCAGAAAGCTCTGTCAAGGAATATGTGGCAAGGGAAGGGTGGCGTTTCGTTCAGGATCATAACAATCTGCTAAGCCATATTTGACAATCGGGCATGTGTTATTCAAAGAAACAGTCAACTTGTCTAGCAGCAATTTCATATAAGCTTCACAAGCAGTATTTGTAATTATATTGATGACAAGAAGACAAATTTATAGCTAAGAAATGTAATCACAATGGAATCTTACCAATAACCAGAAGCAAGCAACTTCCCTCCAATAACCTTTGGTGGTTTACCCCATATAGGCGCTTTAGGGTCTTTCTTGAAGATATGCTTCTGCTTGTTAGCACCTCTAAATACCACATACCTGCCACGTTACAGACGTGCAGTTTTTGTTTATGATTTTAAAACAAGTCAAGTTGAAGACAGTGAGTAATGTTTAGAATCTGAAAGTTACCCAATTAGGAAAACAAGGCAGTTCACCAGCATAGCAGCTTTTGTTAATTCCACCTGGTTAGCCAAAAGCCACCAACCCTACAAAGATCCAGGTCTGTAAGGAAAAGACAAACTGATGCATGTTTGCAAAATCATTTTTAAGCTTAAGAAAGTTCGTGAGAAGCAAAACCGAGCTTTAAAAAATATTTAAAAATTGTGTGGAATATTTTAGAAGACAATTTCAGACTGCCTAGGCAGTTTTTGTCAAAGCAAGTAACTTTGCCCTTATAGAACAAGAAAAATTTGCGAACAAACATCATCTGAGTTTGCCTTTTTCTCATTTGGATAACTGACCCTCTGTGATTAATGAAAAATTTGGCAGTTACAGTTTAAGCAATTTCACATGATAAAATTCCAATTTATTTTTTCTGTCAAGAAAAATAATTAATCCCAGATGTATATCAGGCAATATTGGAAGTATATTCCCTGCCTCAGGCTAGGTAATACCTTTCATATGTTCTATGACCTGATTTTGTACTTGAGTAAATTATAATTTAACCTTGGGTTTAGTTGGATCCCCTACCATGTAGGGTGATTCAATGCAATACAAAACACTCATGTTATGAAACCACCTTTTTTTTATATTTGCAATCAATTTCAAACAATTTCCAGAAGAGCTCCTCATTCCAAAACTATTGTTTCTATTAGGAAAAAAAAGCCTCTTTAAACCCATAAAGTTCCTTGATAACAGTCACTAGCCAAATTCATGGTTAGATACCTGGATACTAAAAGTGAAAGGAATCCAGACCAGATCCCCAAATACCAACATGAAGCCCAATCTCTCTGCAATTATGTCCCAACTATCAAATAGAATAGACAAGTTAAAGAAGAACATATAACCAATCCTTTACCAACAAAAGCATAAACAAGAAGGAAACAATATCCAGCTTTACCAATAATTCTTATGAAATCAAACATGTGCTTTAAATATAGCCCAAGCTTTGAAGCATATGTACTGTACCTTATAAAATATGCAAACAATAGATTTAAGGCATAAGCTAATAGTAGTATGTTGGAATTTTCAGTCAATGATATATTTTGTTGAACCAAGTAGGCTTAAATGCATGGTTAATAATAACAAAACAGTGCAATATTAATGAATTTGTAAGTGATGATATGTTACATTGGAAAGTAATGTTATAAGACATAACTTCTGGAGAGCTTTAGTATTAATGCTGGAAACTTGAACTGGATGAACAAATCATGAAAGAGATGATTCAAGAGTTGGAACTGTGATTCAAGTTTTACACAATTTGCTTGAAGTGAATCAAATATTGCTCGAAAGTTTTGAAGCAAATCAGGAAAGTAACATTGAAGAAAACTTTCTCTAAGAATGTTGGATTGGGGAGATTCAAGAGATGTTGGAAAGCTAAGGGAAGGGGTTACAAAAGTCTAGAAGACACCTTCTCTGTTTGATTGACCAAATAGTGTAACTATGAACAGAGATTCAGTTGACTAAACCGAGCTTTGCCTTTTAAGGTACAGTCATATCGTGCCCCATATAGAAAGAAATGATATTAGCACAATTATAAGGTTGAAAACAAGTCTAATAAACATCTCATGAAGCAAAGAGACACAAGTGAGAGAATAAATAAGAGCAAACAAAGATTACAAGTGCTATTAGAGAATCAAAGTTTGTGTGCACATTGAGGTTTATTTTATAGAGAGAAAAAAACATTGTTTTATTGAGTTTCATGTATTCTGGAGATCATTTAGGTGGTGTGAGGCTTAGGAGTGTATTAGAGAGAGTTCTAAAAAAAATTGCAATATTTGTCTTGGAACCTTGAAAAAGGTGAATTGTAACTAAGGATGGCAAAAGTGCCTAAGCCCAATCCAGCCTACCTGAAGTCAGTGGGTTGGCTTGGGCTTGGGTTGGGTTTTTCCTTTTATTTTAGGCTTCAGAACGGGTTCAAACTCAGGAGCTTGAGCCTAACCCGAAGTCCAAACTTCTTTCACATACAAAAAGACATTGTTTTGTATATTGATGAATAATAATTTTCGAGCCTATCGAAGCCTGATTGGGTTCAGGCTGCTTCGATAGGCTCAGCCAACTATTTCAAACTTGACGGGTTTCAAGCCAGTAAAAAATTTCAGACCAGACTCGAGCCAGGTCCATTGCCATCTCTAGTTGTACCAATTCGTCTTCATCTAGAAAAAAAAAAGTATCATAGTGGATTCGAAATCTTGAGTGGAATTTGAGTAGTGGACATAGGTTAAAGAGAACTAAACCACTATAAATAATAATTGTTTCTCTCTTCCCTTATTTGTTAAATAGTTTATATTGTTGTTGAGTAATTGTTACTTCATTTGCTATACATATCTTGCTTGTAGGATTGATTGCTTCAGTATATCAAATGGAACCTAAGACTGCAAGCCTACTAGCTTAAAAAGTATAATAATACTTAAACATTGCACTTATCATGTCTCTAGTTTAACAACAATATATACTAGGTTCCAAACTAATTTTGAGAATAATTGGTGCTTTTTCATCATGTTCAAGATTATTAAGTGTTCTTCTATTTGCACGTAAGGTGTTTGATAAATTGTCATTGAGTAGGTTTTAATTTGAGTCACCCAATTCATTTTCTCTTGGGTTCCATAAGGTTAACAAATTTCATGTTAAGGAGGTCCTAAAATCATCACCTCAGAAGTCATGACAGACTTTAGATCAAACCATATTGGCAAAAGGTCCAGCAATCAGTGACACTTTGGATGATCTTAGGAAAAATTTTAGCATGACTTCGTGCAATAGGATCTATGACAATTGTTTGAAACATGGTATTTGCTTTTCCAATTTCACTACTTTACTGTGTACAGCAGGTTGCTCTAATTGACTATTCATTTTGGTGCTATACCTAAGAAGATATTAGGAGAAAAGAAATATGCAAGAGTTTTCACCTACTGTTGATCAAAATTTTAATTCCAATAACGCATGGACAAAATCCAAACTCCAAACATGAATCAAGATTTCCATTCTTATCTTTGGTTGATTAGAGGTCCTGAGGCATGAAATAAAAGGGGAATACTTCAAACCAATAATGCCAGAAAGATATGCATCATGTACTTACGTAGAGGTCATGTATTCCTCATAGAAAAAGTAGTCCAGAATGTATATCTAACAGGGATGCAAAGATAATGTGAGTCAGAATCATATCTGGGATGGCATGAGAATAAAAAACAAGATACCTGCAAGCATACTCATATTACCGCACAAAATAGTTGGTACAGAATCATTGAATGGCTCAAGTTGCCATCTGCAATACTTTTTGCAAGAATTGATAGGTTGATGAACAGCCAACCCATCATTCCAGCTCTAACAAAGAAGAATCTACAGAACAGAAAACCATCTTGGTTAGCATATCAGAGTTCTAAACCTCCTTATTTCAGTAGATCCAACATGTTAAAATCAATGAAAAATGATAGCATATAATAAACCATTCTTTCCATGTGATACCAAGAAAACTAAGATCTTTTAAAGATTGAATTATAGTCATGAGGAGCTCCAGTGATGAGATAAGAAATGGGCCTGAATTGCTAAACAAAAGATTCCTTAAGATATGAGAAGCATTTGCAGTTATACATAAAAAACACAAGTTAAACAATTATATTACAAACATCAGAAATTGTTATCACAGAATTGCTCAATTGTATGGATCAACAATTTTTTGCTAAGTCGCGTCAAAAGAAAAACATGCAAATAATTGGAGATGAGATCACATACTTGAGATCAACACCCAAAAACTGGGGATTGAGCTGTATCCCGAACCACCTATTGAATCACAAATAGCATAGTACATCAAGATTATCAATCAAAACAGCATTTTGGAAGGAAAGCAAGAGATAGCATAGCTGATGAAATTCTAAATTTTCACAGATAAACCATTTTTAGTGTACAGATGATATCATCAAATGCAACAACTTGTAGACATCGCAGATAATGCTACTTTGAGTAAATTGATTGAATAAAAAGACTGGTTTTAGTTTGTATACGCTTAAATTCAGCATGCCAAAGAATTTAAATTGACCATGCATGTTTATATCAAATTATGACTCCAAGTATAGAGTTCAAAATATAATCAGATGAAAGAGATAATTTTAATATTTTGACTAGTCTTCCTCCTCTAAATACACACTTCCCCTAACCACTAATATTAAAATGCACATCATTTTTATCTAATGTCAGAAACATGACGGCTTGACAGGAGAGATGGAGGTACACTTCTTTAATGGGACATAGCATGAAGGAAATTGTATGAATTACCAGTCGTGTATCAGATTTCCTGTAATGTGAGGTTTGAGGGAAGAACTGCTACCTTTTGAATTGCGGCCAAAAACATAGAGCGCTAATGTCACCTAGATTTAGGAAAGGAAAAACAAAATAAGTTGTGAAAAAAGGAACCAAAACTGCAAATTAGGAGAAGCTAAAATGTGGAAAGCAATTAAAAACATGCATTTGTATTCGTCATGTGAAACTATCAGAAGCCTATGTATAAATCATGAAAAAAGAATTGGGAAAACCCTAAATAGGTGAACATTGAATAAGAAGAATTCCATACAGATGAAGTTAAAACATTTTAGTCATTGACTGATCACACAATCAAGATCTAGTCTCATCATATTGATCTCAGATAACAGTTGTTAGGATGTCACACCTATCACGGATTCAGTGTCTGAAACTTGATCTATGTTTCTTTTGTCATAAGAGATCATTCAGAAAAACAACATCAAGCCACAAATAATGAATGATATATCTTTTTGAGTTATATTTCATCTTAATTGCGGTAAAATGCTATGATCACTCTTTGCATTTGCAAAGCTGAGGACTTCCATGATTGACATCACACAATGTTGAAGTGGTTTATGATGGACGAGAATAACAGGACCAACAAACAAGGGGAAGATACAATAATCCATTAAGCACTCTATATTCCTCTTTATCATTATTAACACTAATAGCCAAGATAGGCCCGAAGAAGGAATTTAGCTGCTAAGGCAAAAGGAGTTGTTCCCAGGAGCAGAAATCAGATAAGATGTTCGCAGAATATAGTGTTTAAAACAAAATGCCATACACCAAGAATTCCTAACTGACATTTGATTGTAACTTACAAGAGAACTGAAGAAAAAAGTTGTTGATAGCAGCTCCAGTCCTCTCCCTGATATCACCTGAGAGTCAATGAATTTCCAATCATGGACACAGTAACAGAAGCAAATGCAACCTGCGCTATATCTGCTGAATCTTCAATCTCCATGATTCAGTGAAAATTTGAAAATACTCACTGTGGCTGATATCAAATCCATCTTAACACCAATTCCAAGAAGGGCAACCAGCAATAGCAGGGATAAGAACCCTGTTGTACAAACAACAAAAACCACAGTACTTACATACAGCAAGTCCATTTAAATAGAACCAGACAGAGAGATTGGAACGCAAACAAATGACTGCTACATTACACAACGAACCATTGCAACTATAATGAAGACGAGAACCGTCCTGTAAAACCACCCCAGGGACAACTTTTCCAGGAAGTATAGATCCAGCAATTGCCAGGTAACAGAAGTATACAACCAAAACAGCAACCTACAAAATGGTCCAGTGACCAAAAAAACACACCCAAAATATCAGTAGAATTTCCGGTGTTGTATAAATGTATAAGCTTTACTTAAGAACGAGCGAGTGATTAAATAAAGATAGCATACTTACAGAGCTCAGGGAGGGAAGTAGTGCTTCCAGAGAAAAACCCATATCCATTTTCAATCAAAGATTGAACCTTTGTTGAGTGCTTCACTCCAGTAGTGGTATATCAACTGTATCGATCCGTTCTCTGCTTCGCTTTTAGTAGTAGTTCAGAGTTTGGTCTTGTAAAGGTTGACTGATGACAAGTTTGGAACACATGGCCAGACTGGAGTCAAATATTATTTTGGCCAATAAATGTTGAACTCTAATATTAGGAGCTCCTACCCGTGCTTTTGAGATTGGTAAAGGATGTAAATCGTGAGATGTGCCTCAACTGACCAGGAACTTGAGCTTACCCACTGATCTCACTATACAAAGGGCTCAAATCTTAAAGGTTGCCCTCAAGATTCGAACTCTTACTCTGCAAATCGCCAGCATAGCAGGCACCACATCACCTAAACCTTTACCGGTTAAGCTATGCCTGGGCTTATTTTGGCCAATAACAATTTATTCTCTGTCGTTTATACTAAACTTTCAAAAATTAACTATTTATAAAACGTTTAATATAAACCTTAATGTCTAAAAAACGTTTAAAATAGCTCTAGACAAAGGTTAAAATCTATAAATAATTACGTATAATCAAGGGCCATTTTGAATATTTTCTAAGCATTAAGATTTATTTTAAACATTTTATAAATGATAGGATTCATTTTAAATGCAATAAAACATTAAGAACCAACTCAAATTTTAGTGTAAATATTGGGGATCAAATTGCTCTAGCCCGATGAAGGGTGGCCCGCGGAGAGGCCCATGGTCCAGGTCGTCTAGCCCGCCCGAGTCACGGGCCACCGGCCGGTCGTTTTGGCCTGAAATTTTAAAATAAATTTAAAAAATTGTTGTTTTATTTTTTAAAATTAATAAATTATAAACTTTTTATTTTATTTTTTATATTTACAACATATGTATATTATGCATATATGTATTTATGCTTTTTAAAACTTTTTATTTTATTTTTCATATTTAC
>JANIIA010000005.1:62948348-62966617 GCA_027478495.1 Erythroxylum alaternifolium
TTTGATCAAATCCTTGGATGGTATAATGAATCATTGCCTCCTGATCACACAATGGTTGATAGTTTTTACAATATGAAATGTCGGTACAAAGGTGCATGATATTTAAGTGTGATAGGAATACAAGGTTCTTTCGTAAATCAATACTGCCTAGTAGAAACTCAAATAACATAATCTCTAGAGTGAAAGAAGATGGTACCTTAATATGCTCTCAGTAAGACCTTAAGAATGAGGCTTTCCATTTCTTTAAGAACTCTTTGGAGCCTTAATAAAAGGTAAATCAACTTTACAAATGCTTAGCTCATTCATTAGGAATTTGTTCTCTCTTAAAGAAATTGAGGGATTGGAAGCTCCTGTGAACGCTCTAGATATAGGGCAAGTGGTGTTTAAATTAAACTCTAAAAAAGCCCCTGGGCTTGATGGCTTGAATGGCATATTCTCTCAGAAATCTTAATCCCCAATAAAGAATTTTGTGACTGATGCAGTGCTAGAGGTGTTTGAGAAAAGCATGATGCTTTTAAAAATCAATAAAACATTTATATGTCTTATACCTAAGGTAGAAAAACTCTAACTTCTTTGGTGATTATAGGCCTATTTCTTAGAGTAAATTTCTCTACAAAATCATTTCTAGAATACTTGAAAAGAGTAATAAAAACCACTAGTAATGAATCACAATATGCTTTTCTAAAAGGGAGATATGTTGGAGATAATGTATTACTGGCCTAAGAATTACTTAAGGAATAGTCAAAAAGGAATGCTCCTAGGAATTGTGCTATTATAGTTGATTTTAATAAAGCTTTTAACTTAATTACTTAAGATTTTATAAATTAAGTACTTGGAGTGTTTGGTTTTCCCAATAAATTTAGACAATAGATAATGATGTGTGTTACCAATGCCTCTTTTTGAATTTTGATAAATAGAGAACCATCTCAGATGTTTAAAGGAGGGAGGGGACTTAGACAGGGGGACTTATATCCCCTTATTTATGTTATGCATGGAAGCGCTCAACATACACAAAAAACTAAGCTTATCCTGCTACATTTTTAAAGATTTACTGATGTTATCTAAAGCTTATAATGGATCAATTAGCACTCTAATGTCATCCTTGAACTCCTTTAGAGAGCTTTTGGGCTTAAAGATGAATAAGAGTAAGAGCTATTTGGTAATATTAACCAGTGACAATGATCTCACTTAGTGGCTTTCAACTATAATTGGGTTATAGATGAAGCACCCTCCTTTGCAGTATCTATGACTCCGTCTAGCTACAAGGAGACTCCGGTTCAATGAGTGCATTCCCTTAATAAAGAAGATACAAAAGATGTTTGGCTTATGTTGTGACAAGAGGTTGCCTTATGCAGAGAGGCTCCAATTAATTAAACTAGAGCTTAGTTCTTTGTATATCTATTGGTTTTTCATTTTTTTCCTTACCAAAGATGTGGTTAAGTCAATAGAGAAGCTGATTAGGAGGTTCCTATAAGTTAGAAGTAAAGGAGGGAAATACAACTAAAAGTTAGATGGAATGAGATCTATAAGCCACTATCAGAGGGGGATCTAGGAACTAATCAATCTTTCTAACAAGGGGTTATTAGGTAAAAGAACGTGGAAAACCTTAGTTGATAAGGAGTCATTATGGGCTAAGTGGGTGCGTACCTACATTTTAAACACAGAAGCTTGTGGGAAATAATTAACATAACTTCTTTCTTATGGTTTTTTCATAGATCTTGAAGTTGAATGAAACCATTATATAAAATATCAAATGTCAAATTAGAAATGGAAAATTAACATCTCTCTGCTTAGATAATTGGTGTTTGATATCCCTCCTTCATAATAACCAAATATATGAATTACTGTTGACTAGATTTAAAAAGAACTCCAAAATAGAAGTATGGATCAAGGAAGGCTAGTGGAGTTAGTTTCAACAAAATTTATGAACCTGTTATTAACTTATAACCTAGAAAGTGAGAAAGAAGATGAATATGTGATTTTAAAGAACATGACTGGTAAATTCTCAAATGTGTCTTACAAGGAAAGCCTAAAGAGCAGAGGGAAGTATCAGAGTTTGAGCAAGATTATTTAGAACAGGAACTTATTACCAAAGATTTCATTTCATACATGGTTGATAGCTAAAGAAAATATGGCTATGTTGAGCCATTTACGTTTCCTCAACTTAAAGAACATATACTTTTTGTGTCAAAATAATGTTGAAACTCTGGAATACATCTTCTTCACTTATAACTTTTCCTATGGTATATGGAAATCAATTATGGAACTATATCATCTCAGGAGTCCCAAGTGCAACTATAGGGAATTCATGACATGACTTTTATCTGCTAGAATCCCTTTTAGACTCTAGTGTTGATAGCTTTTAGGTCATGTCTCTACAAGCTTTAGGAATAAATGAATGTCAGGTACTTTAAAGGTAAAGAAAGAACAGTAAAATAGGTAAGGGTTAAGCTTATGCTATAAATTAGAGAGTAGACAATGATGAATAGAAAAGTCAGAAGTTGTAGTTAATTGATAGTGTCTTTATAGAGAATCAAAGAGGTAGTGGATTACTAGAGTTGATAGTAAGCTACTCTAAAACAAAGTCTTTATTACTAATATGATAGGAAGAGCTGGAGTAGCACACACGTAAGGATAAGTCACACAGCAAATCAATGAATGTATTAGGTATTTTAATGCTAAAATTTGGATATCCATATTTTGGAGAGCTTAGTTAAGGATATGTACTCTCTTTTGTTATTTTGCATTGGACAAAACTATTGGATTATATACTTTACCTCAATTAGAATTTTCTAATGATATTTATCTTTTTTTAATTATTATCCATAATTTCCCATTTGGGTCTTATATTGATAAAGGCTTAGATAAATATTTTAGGAGACCTTGGAATGAAATTAACATGTGCCTTCTTTGATAACACCTTCATTTCTTCCATTATTTCCTTAAATTTTCACTTAGTTGTACATTAAGCAACTCTCTTAAAGTTTTGTACACTTGAATTTTATATTTCTGTAAACAATTTGCACACATATATCTTGCATATTTGTAATGCTCGATATTAGGGCAATATTATTCAGTATCCTCCTTACGGTTAAGGTAAGGACTTCGGGCATGGCCAGTTCACATAGTGTGACGGGTGATGTGTATAAGGTCCATGAACGAATTCACCATCGTATGTCTGGCTAAAAATTACTAGCGATTCTAGCTTCATGCAAATGAGTTGTAACCTGCAATTTGAATTGAGGATAGGTTTTTGGGGTTAGCTCATCCTCGCGAGATCGTGACCCTTTGTCCCGGCCATTATAGCACATGTGTTGTCCAGGGAATAAGGGGCATGATGCTACAAAATAGATTAAAAGAGTTAGCATTAATTAACATTGTATACAAACAATTATAATAATGCATGTAAATATAAAAATACACCACAAGCTTGAGGTCCATCATATACTTTGACAACAATTATAACTATTAAAATGTTTGCAAATAGTTATAACATTGGATGCAAATATAATAATTATGAATTACAATGGTATTAGGGTCCATCAAACGCTTCTTAACAACATATGCCAACAATTAATATTTAACATTAACCAACCTTCTATTGCTCACTTATAATTTTCTGACCTTTCTATTGATCATACCAAGGTCTTTCATAGATAAATTTAAAACCAATTTTATGAAGCATAGTTTTCTCCTTTTATTACAGGTAAGTAATAAGAAATATTCTGACTTTTTATGTTTTCAAGTTCTATCGATAATGCTCTATCTAAAAAGTTCTTTAAGAAACAATCATTTAACCCAATGATTCACATACAATTAGTTAAAACTCTAACTCTCGAAACTTCAATCTAACATGAAATCTTTGGAAAATTGAGTTTTCTCCTTGCAATTCTATCTTAATCGTGCTCTGTCCATTTAGATCACTTCTTTGTAGCTCATTTCCATAACTCCACAGCTTAACATAATGATCATTTATTCAACCTCTTAATTTGTTTATGCTAACCACTTTGCTATAAAAAGTGTTAATAATACCATTAGTATTGGGATAAGCACTCCGAAAAGAGGTGGCATTTAGTGTTAAAAGTGAAAATTGATATCTTTTTTAATAAAGCTCCTAAAGGTTATAAATTAAGATTAAAAATATATTTATGTATTTGTGTAAGTTATTCCAAAATCATGCAAAAAATTGGGATTAGAACTAGTATGACATAAGCTTGAGCTTTAAAACAAGTTAGAAACTTACGTGGGTAACAAGTACTAACGTAGCATAGAGTTGAGAGTATACTATCACACTATACAATATCAATTTATCTGATCTTTCCGTAAGTTTGCGTACTTTGAAGAAGGTTATCTGATCTTGTATAATAAGTGAATTCCATCAACTGGCACAGCCACAGGTGTAGGCTGAGTGTGAACAAGCAAATGAATTCAACCCATCAAATTTGATGCTTATCCAAACTTGGGGCGGCTCAGGAAGTCTTATCTTTTTTAATGGCTGGCCTCTTCCAAATCACTCTTGTGTAAAAACCTTGATTATCTGATCATCAAGTGTGGCATGGCGGGGTTCATGGAGTGGAGTTTCGTGGTTACTGTGACACAATGACGTCACTTGCCTGGCGTTTTTCATACCTTTGCTGTCTTTGGTGTAGTAACTTTGATATGTTATTTTAGGCTTCTTGGACATTACATTTTACTGTGAGTTTCGCGGGGAAAGGTAAAGGACCGGTTTGTGGCGGGATAAACCTGATGGCCATGTTGGTTTACAATACTAAATACTGATGCACTCACTCAAACCATCTACCAATGCCTGGTTTCAAGCTCATCATCAATATGAAAGCCGTTGAATCCTTAAAGATCCAAACCAAGAAAAATCTTGGGAACGAGGACAGACTCTCAAAGGAACGAATGATTCTTCCTCCGTCTTATAGGGATGGCCAGGACATATTTCGAATGTTCTCAAGGCCTGCCCAAGAATGTACTCTAGGTTTGTTCGAAGGATCATTTCTTTCGTACCAAGAAAAACATCAGCATCTTCACAAAATTATTACCGTGACGACCGACGCAATTTGATTTTTTTTATTTGTTTTTGGCACGAAAGTATGACAAATTCAAAAATATAATATTAATAGGAGGAATCAATGTCCGCCCGCAGGTTTGCCCGAGAGGTTAAGGGGGAAGACTTAAGATCTTCTGCACATAAGTGCGCGTGGGTTCGAACCCCACAGCCTGCATGATTTGTTTTTCGTTCAGTATCTGTTTTTCATATCACAGTTTATAAACCCTTTTCACATAGTTCGCAGATTTTTCAGTGTTACTACATCAATGGACTTTTGCCCAAAGGACTCATTTGATTGTAGATCACATTTAGCTATAGACACTGGTATCCAATTAGACAATTCATTAGGCCTCTTTTAGGAATGTCTTGCTCTTCGTCTACTTGGACAGAAAATTAACTTTTCCCTTACATTTTGATTTTGGACGATCACCCGTCAAAACTGTTTCTTACCAAAAAGGATACTTGAAGAGTTTGATGTACGACTTCTCGACTCAAAACAATCTTTCGATACGACCGATTCGGAAGGTCTAATTAGCTCGAAGAGGAAAATCACCAACCACCAAACACACTCCACACACACACCATGTAATTTGCGTACATCTGTACAATTGAAATTATCACAATAGTTAACAACTTACAACTTGCAATAGTTACCCCAATATTCCACAACTTCAAATGAACTATTGTGACCCCAGCGAATTGAAATCTCTTCTATAGGAATAAATGAGGTCATGATAGCTATCTAAAAGACTACACGAGTATCGTAAGTTTTGTTTATCTTCGTTCCATCAGCACAACTCTTTCCACAGGCGGTGTTAACTATTTCATCAATGAAACAAATAAAACCTCGTCCCAAGTCATTGAGCGCTTGAGTTGCAAAGTCAATAATCTGAACGAAGTGGGAGTTCGCTAAAAAGATTAGACACCATGTTCGGTGAAAACTATTTCAATATAAGATCACAACCAACCCCAACTGGGAAAAGCTTCTCAAAACAGTAATGTTTCAGGCCTAAGAACAAAATTTCTGACCAGATTATTGAAAACTCGGGGGCTAAACCCCATTCTACATAAACTTATTTCATTGCACACGTTACAACCATACTACTTCCCAATTCTAATAGGGTTCAACAGGTTTCCTGAAGTTCGCTCCAGCATAAACTGCCTCCGATCCAAGCTCTTCCTCAATACGGAGTAGCTGAATCCCCAAAAGATGTATAAAAACATTAGAGTGACTATAAGACTATACCATAAATCAAATGCAGAACTAGAGTCTAACCTGGTTGTATTTTGCAAGACGCTCTGACCTGCATGGTGCTCCTGTCTTGATTTGACCCTTGATTATTTGAAGCACAAAGGAATCAGTACAAATCAAATCAATTCATACCAAATTCTTTACTTGTACTTGAGTGGCAATTTAGTCTTGATTACCGTGGCCAAACCAACAGACAAATCAGCAATAAATGTATCCTCGGTTTCACCACTGCGGTGGCTGGCCATCACACCCCACCCAGCTCGCTTGGACATTTTCACAGCTTCAATGCTCTCTGTCACCGATCCAATTTGATTAACCTGTTCCAAAAGCACATTAAATTGCACATGCATTTTCCAACCATGCAGAACAGCTAAATCACACATGTTACCTTGAGAAGGAGAGCATTGCAAGCTTTTTCTTTGATAGCCTTCTCAACTCTCTGTCGAAAAGAATACAATCAGCAAAGTTTCAGACGAAGGAAACAATAAAAGATGTGGCTTTTTGAATGAGTAGCTAATTCAGACAAAATTGACGCACTGCATAATCTTGTAGCAACAGAATAATGGAAAGAGCTGGAGTTATTTATAACACTGACCTTGGGATTGGTGACCAACAAGTCATCTCCTACAATTTGCACCTTTTCACCAATTTCAGCAGTTAACTTTGAGTAATGTTCCCAGTCGTCCTGATCAAATGGATCCTCAATTGACACTATAGGATACTCTGATGCAAATGACTTGTAGAGATCCTTGAGAGCGTCACCAGAGATCTTCTGAGAACCATTGTTGTTCTGCACAGAACAGAAAATAAGCATAAGCATGCCTGGAATATAAGCCAGGACCAGCTGTACAAATTTATGGACTTCGAAAAGGCAATGCTTTCTGCATAGTTAGGAATCAAACTATAATGCAACCTGCAGAGTTGGAGTAAGACAACAACATTTTAAACACAAGGAAGAAAAGTTGCAATAAATTAATGAAGTGAGAAGACTAAGAAAATAAAACCATAAATTTTGAATAATGATTTACATTCCAACTTTTGGAAGTTTTGAATGAATAGGTTCTAATCTCCCTTCGTCTATATCTGAAATACTGCAGTTGATTGTGGAAAGAATCTCATGCAAAACTAACCTCTTCTTTGAAGTTCAGATCATATGTTTTATCAGAACCATAGAATTCGGAAGCGGCAACATCCATTCCAATGACCACCTAAGAAAAAGAGGAGAATTTCAATCACTTAGCTTTCCTATTAAACATCATAAAAGGAACAACTGGATAAACTTGTTAGATTCTACAAGAGACTAACTTTCTCAGTATAACCAGCCTTCCCAATAGCAGTCTTCAGCAATTCAAGGCCTTCCTTGTTCTCCTGAGCTTGACAAATATGAAAATGTAAATAAAATAGTTGTGACCAGAGACAGAAGTGCAGTGCAACTTAGCAAAATCTCATAACATTTCATCAGCAAGGATTTACCTGAATATTAGGTGCAAAACCACCCTCATCACCAACATTTGTAGCATCTTGACCATACTTCTTCTTAATCACAGACTGGATAAAAGACAGTTAATAGTCAGTGAATGTTTATATGAAAGATAAAGTGTCATTCATGATAATATTAGCAGAAAACCTTTCCCATGGTTGATCCCTACATTTTAAAATATACCATCAACAGCAAAATTATGAACAGAAAAGGAAAATATGTTAATCTTACACAAATGTGAATCCATGTAAAAAGTAAGTGAAACTCGAGGGATAGGAGGGGACTACCTTCAAATGGTGGTAAACTTCAGAACCCATCTTCATGGCCTCTTTGAAAGAGGAAGCTCCAACAGGAAGAATCATGAACTCCTGTACAAATAGAAGAATTAGAAACTAAATAAAACACGAAATCTTGTATATAAGTCAAACAAAGTATTGTCAAGCGTGCCTGCATAGCAAGCTTGTTTCCTGCATGTGATCCACCATTAATGACGTTAAATGCCGGAACTGGAAGCACCAAATTCTTGTTTCCAGCAAGGTTGGCAATGTGCTGCGTCCAAATGACATGTCAATAGATTCAACTCCAAGGAACATTAATAGAAAAGGAAAAAGATTTTGTCACAATGAAGTCCTTAAAAAAATATATCATTTATTATTTCATTTTGAAAAACTTATGGCAGATGAAGAAATAAATCCCATGACAAAACGCCTTTTGAGAGTAAATATTTCAGGATACTTCGTAAGCAGACTTGGAGATATATCTGTAATTCTACCCTACTAATAGAAAGCAAAAGAATCAGAAGACTGGCATTGGTACCTTATATAGAGGAATGCCCTTGACATGAGCCCCAGCTTTGCAAACAGCTAGAGAAACTGCTAGAATGGCATTTGCACCAAGCTGCAAAAAAAAAAAAAAAAAGGAAAGGATCAGAAACATCATAAAGACTTAAAAAAATCTATGGGGAAGAAAACGTGAGAAATTTCTTGAATTACCTTTTGCTTGCACCAACCCCACTCATTTACAGTTCCATCAAGTTGTTGAACCATGAGGTTGTCAATAGCAACTTGATCAGTTGGATCCTGTGAAAAGTAAGTATTTTAATCCAATGAACATAACACCACAGATACAATGGCACATAATATTAATCACTGATTTTTACGAGTCAATTCACCATTAAGGCTACCATTTCATTTCAATTCTATTGGACTGGGACACTGGGAGTAATCAAGAACCTAGCATTACCTTAAAAGTATTTCTCAAATTACTAGAAGTCATCAATTGTCAGCAATAAACATAAACAAATACGCGTGATTGGATGCTAAATAACGACACATTGTTTGCAACTAACCTTGCCAATTAATGCAGGGCCAATAATTGTGTTGACATTGTTAACAGCCTGCACATTTACAAGAACAATAATAAGAAAAACCAACATCAGCGCAACGCAATAAACAGCAATGACTTCTATTAACTACAAAAATGAAACATAACGTTAAGAATTCACCTTGGAAACACCCTTTCCAAGGTAGTCTGAGCCTCCATCCCTAAGTTCAAGGGCCTCGTAAACTCCTACAAATCATACACATATTATGTACGATATGTTATCAACGAATAGAAAACTCGAAAGTTTTTTGAGTTACCAAAGTTAGTCAAAATAAAAACAACAATAATAATTCCAACTTCTAATATAGTAACTTCGAAAACAACGGTCTGAAAACCAAGTAAAAAGACGAACCGGTTGATGCACCACTTGGAACAGCAGCTCTTGCCAGATGCTCATCCGACAGAAAAACTTCAGCCTGCATCAAACCCATATGTATTCAATCAATCAACGGTCTCTTTTTAACTAATCGGAAAAATAACCACGCTCGTTACGTAAAACCTCAAAACAATAGAATCAACTAATCTCAAACCAAAAACAACACAGAAAAAACGAACAGAAAATCGACAAATGAACAACCAGTATCCATATAAACCGTAAAGATCCGTTGCCTCGAAAGCATCGAAAGGGAAAAACAGTAAGCCTGAACAGATCTGTGACAAACCTCGACCGTAGGATTACCACGGCTGTCGAAGATTTGCCTAGCTTTGACGGAGACGATCGTGATCGACATGGCTACAGTGGAGATCTGGACAAATGTAGAAAGCTAGCAGTTTTTGCGAGAACTCAGAGACGCAAGTGTTTCGAGTTCGGTGACTAGTTGCAGGGTTTAGAGCGGAGGGCAACATTAACTTGGTGCGGCTATTTGTAGAGGAGGTTCGCTTAATAATAGCCGTAGGATTAACACTGTACTTAAAATGCACTAAGAAGGACGGTTGTTTTTGAAGGCTTTGGGTCGATTTGGTGAGGGCATTTTCGGCAATTGAAAAGTCCGAGCTTTGAATCCGTGACTCGTGAGTGACTTTAGTGTCTCTCACCAACACAGCCTCTGCGCATGCATAAGTAAATTATATGACGAGATTAATATTTATTTGTTATATAATTACATTTATTTATTTGGGGTAATCATCGTTGTTCAATATTTTAGTACGATGACAACTAGACGTGATGAAAATTTTCAAGTATTATAATTATTTATTTGTTTGTAAATAGAGTTGGTATTATCGTCATCGTCCCACGCGCGACATCTTTCTTGTTGTTGGACTCTAAGGCAATATTATTTAAGAAAAAGTGTGAAATGTTGGTTCAAGTGATAAGTAATACCTAACTTCCCTTTTTTAAAAAAAGAAAATACAATAAAGCGCTCACAGGTACACACGCACGCACGAGTTGTGTGATACCATTCATTTGTATGTATGCGGTGAAGATGACAAGCTGCTTTTGGTCACATTTAACAAAGAACCGTTTGGTCACTGTTTTTAAGTAGCTTTTATCTTTTCCTGTTATTTTCTTTTCTAACAGTTTTTAAATAATTTTTTATCGGTTTTAGGTGCGGTTTATCATTTATCCCTCTGCATTTCCATTTTTCAGTCTCGGAGTTCACTAATCCGTACTCAGTAGAGGTGCTTTGTTGGCGGAGGATGGTGTTGTGAAGGTGCTTAATTTGGGGGAAGGTGGGGCTTTTACGTCTAGTGCAAGCTGAAGAAATGCTCAAAGTGCTTTGAGTTTTTTTCCTCGGTGGTGAGTTTTAATGTGGTCGTTCTGTTGTATTTTTTGGTCTATTAGCTTTTTTACTTAATAAACGCAGGAAACCCACCCGAGTTGGTTCCAGTACTAAAACATATGAAGTTCGTTAGGAGTCAATTTGTTCAATTATAATCCATGAGAATTGATTGATGAGGTAGACGCCTATTTGGTTGGTTTGTGGCTAATTGGTTCAAGCACCTATAATGTTCCCTGTTAACGATTATCAATTTGAAGAGCCTCTGATTGTGCTGAATGATTATAAGTTGCGGAGTCTCCACCTACATTTTGGTTATAATAGGTTCAACTGGCTGATAAACCAGAATCACCTGATGTGGTCTCAACTCAACTGACTTTATCAAACTTGTCAGGTGAATCTTCACATCTCCATATGTATGAAGATAGACAGGTGGATGTGCACTGACAGAACAGAAGAGTAACTCCATAAACTGCTCATATCTTATTACTCTGTAGCGTGGTGAGATATAATAGGTCATAGAACTGAGTACGAAGTAAGAAAGATTTCATTTATGCTGTTTTAATTTGAGATATTTGGGATCTTGCTGCATGGAATTGTCTCTACGAGGCCTCTCATGCATTTTGAGCGAGTTGTTTTCTTTAGACCGTCTAAAATTGCACGAGTAAACTAATCCACCTCTGTGTCTTGTTGGATTACCTGAAAGCGGTTGTTTTGAGGGTACAGATATTTTGGTTGGTACCTAGATCTAGTATCTTTGCTTTCCTTTTTATTTATACTTTTCTATATACCAGAAAAATCAGGAATAGTAAATATTTGAAGTTTGGGACTTGACAATACGACTAATAACGGTAGCTTATATGTTCATGATAATGATACTGGATTCTCACACATATGTTCATGTTTGAGAAGTTTGATTAGCTATGGTTCAACTGAATTTATAAAAACCTGGGCAACCGATTATCTACAGACTAGGCAGATTGCTGTGTCATAGTTAAGGTGTGTGTTGATACAGAGACCAATAACCTGAGAAGTGAGGAATAAAGACGTTGGTGATTTGGCGACAATAGCAATTCATATTGGTATCGGGAAGTCCTAAGATGCATGCTACTTCTTCAGTATCAATGGTCGTCTGCAAATGCTGCTTAGTAGACATTTAATCTACTTGAGGATATACCAAGTCATTAATCATCTTTCTTTCCTTTGAAAAGTTCAAGTGTAAAGCTATATACAAGGCTTGCATCTTATAAATATTATACAAAAGTTACGATTGCTGCATCTTTGGAAGCTTTATACAAGGGTAGGGATAACCCAGCAATCTCTTCAAGAGTCGTGTTTCATTGTTTCAAGCTAATATGTGTTAAAAGTCACCTGATGGAGCCCGTTTCCGTGAGATCAGCTCTATGATCTCGTCCTTCTTTATAAAGAAATAAAAAAAATAATGAGGCATCCTTCAATCTAGTTCAAATGAAGAACAAAATGAAGTTTCCAAAGAATCTTGATATTGGAAGAGGTTTATGGTGAACTACCTGTTCTCATATACAAACTGTTGCATGGAGATCCTGAAACCTGTCTTTGACTTCCACCGATGATTAAGCTGATAGCTCCTCACTTTGGCTCCATCATCAATTCCTTCAAAGTTCATTTCAGCGCAGATAGCCTGGACTTCCTGCGATCTCCCATCTTGTCTAAGGCCACTGGTGAGTTCATTAGAAAGGTTGGCACTTGGTAGAAAACCGTTCTGAAGCATTTTTCTACACCATTTATACGCCCCTTGATAATTTTTTAGGTCGCAATGTCCCTTGATCAGAATGGAATAGGTATCAGCTTTAAGATCCAATCCTTTGATCATCATATCATTGGCAAGATCATCTACGTCTAACAAATTTTCTTTCTTCAAGTATCAAAAAATCAAGCTATTATATTTCGTCTTGTCTGGATGAATTCCTCGTTTCAGCATCTCGTCCCGCAAGGATAATGCCTTATCTACATTTCCGTTCTCTGAATAACAGGAAATCATTGCATCGTAAACAGCTCGATCAGGAGCCAAATTTTTCTCTAGCATCTCATTAAACAATGTCTGCACAAGAGTTATCCCTTCCTTGCTGCATCCCCTGATCAGGGCATGATAGGTTTTTGTGGTAGCTTGTACGCCTGATTTCTTCATAGCTTCATATAACTCGAGACACTTCTTTGCATTTCTAGCATTCGAATGCCCAGAGATCAAGGAGTTGTACGTGATCACATCTGGACTGTACCCACTACTTTTAATTTGGGGAAGGAAGTCTTCAGCTTCCTGTAACCTCCCTTTTCTGCAGAGCCCATTAATAAGTGCATTGTACGTGACCAGAGTTGGGTTTACTTCCATTCTAAACATCTCATCAAAGAATCTAAATGCGTCTTCTAATTTCCCGAAAACACAACAACCATCAATGAGCATATTATATATCTGTGCATTTGGCGTAATTCCTCTGCCTATCATATCCCTCAAGACTATTTCAGCCTCAAAACTCTTTTCATACTTGCATAAACAATTTATAAGAGAACCATAGCTTACAACATTTGGCTTCATTCCGCTAAGTTCCATTTCTTCAAGAATTTGGAAACACCTGTCAAAATTACACAACTTTCCATAACCATTGATAAGGGTATTGTATGTCTCAATACCAGGTCTAACTCCCTTTTCCACCATCTTCCGCACCCATACCTGTGCTTCTTCCATCTTATGCATTCCACAACACTTATCAATCAAAGAATTAAAAGAAATGAAATTTGGCCTCAGCCCATGGCTTTCCATTCGCTCAATAGTGGCAATGGCTCCATTAATGTCACCTATCCGGCAATACCCATTCACAAGAGTGTTAAATATCACCTCGTCAGGAACAAGTCCATTTTCCATGAGTGTCGTCAAAAGCCCCTCCGCTTTGTCAACTCTGCCTTCTTTACACAATGAATTAATCAAAATGTTGCTCGTATAATTATTGAGCTTAACTCCTTCCCTAGATGCCATATTATACAAATCCATAGCACCTTGCCCATTAGCACTCTTCAGTAAACCATCAAAAATTATGCTATACGTAAACCCATCAGGCACAAAACCATTCTCTCTCATCTCCTCTAACAGCCTTCGCGCCTCAATGGTTCTCCCCAATTTGCAAAGCCCACTTAGCAACGAGTTGTATGTAACAACACTAGGCTCTACATTCTCATTCTTCATCCGGTCTCTCAAATTGAATGCTTTATTCACTTCCCCTAGTTTACAGTACCCATCAATAAGAGTATTATAAGTCACCGTATTAGCCCACAACCTCCTTCTACACATTTCATCAAACACCTTCTCCGCATCTTTAATCCTCTTTTCCTTACATAACCCACCGAGCACGACATTGTAAACGAACACATTGGGACTCAGTCCTCTACTTTTCATAGAATCCAACAACTTCATGGCCCTCTTTGTGTCACCAACTTTGACTGCAGCCTGAATTACCTTCGCATACATAAATTTATCAGGCCTAAAACCCATCTCAACAACTTCAGTAAATAAATCAAGAATCATATTAAACTGCTTCGTCTCCAACAATGACTCAACCAACATTCTCACAGAATCAAAACCGGGGAGAATTCCATCTCTCCTCATCAAACCGTACAAATCTCCAGCTTCACCGTGCAATTTCGACTCGCAACAGATTGAAAGCAGCATGTTCGACAGAGTGATCTTTAATGAAGGGCAAGAAACGGAGAGAAAGGAGAGAAGCTCACACGGTGAAGGGAATGGTGATTTTGAGATAACGAGAGACTTGGCAATTCCATAGGCGGACTCCATACGACCTTGTTGAAGGAGTAGTCGAAGCTTGTGGAGTTGTTCATGGTAGTATGGGGCTTTGTCGTCACTAAATATGAATGGTTGACTAATGGGTTCTGGGGTTGATTCGCAAAGCTGTGTTGACACTGAGCAGAAGGAGAAAGAAAGATGTGAGACTGAACAATTGGAGCTAGCGAGAGGTAATCTGGAAAGACGCTTCAATTCCCCAACCATTTTTCAGAGTCTTCCAATTCTGGACGCTTACTTAAACAGTTAAACCCTTCTTTAATTATAAAATTTTTAATTCAGCTGGGAGCTTCTGATTCCCAACGCCACTTTGAATGACGTGGTTGCAAAATGTAACCGCCCGATTTACAGTTTGCATGAGAATCAAAATATCAAAATTATGGTTAAGTAATTCAGGATGCATATTATACAAAGCCGCTAATATCATCGTACATTAATATTGGATTGAGTTTAGATACGGTATTATATTAGTACTAGTCAATATCGGATATTATTTTAAGTAATTTTTTAAATTTATAAAATAGTCCTTGAATTTTTTAAAATTTACAAAATAATCTATTAGTATATTGTAAAACTGTACTGTATATTTTATAAGTTTACATCAACCATGTCTCTAAAAATCAAAATAATAAATAATAATCACAATTAATATGAAATAATAATATTTTTTAAATATTTCACATATAAATAATAACCACAATTAATATAAAAAAGACAATTATCATTATACAAATATAAAATTAAGAATAATACAAAGTATTTAAAATATTCTAACAATACAATTTCATTATATAATAAATAATAATTACATCAAAATATCTAATAAAAAGAACAATAAATATCCTTAAGTCTTAAACTATTACAATTTACAGCAAAAGTTCGTAATGAGGAAACAATCAAGTGGAAGTTAAACTTAAAACAAAAATATTTACAATTACATTATATATATAGAATTTAACATATACATCAAATATAAGTAAAATTAAAAGAAGAGGAAAAACAAAAACTTAGAACAAAATTCAATCGTCTACAGAAGGATATCCGCTATAACTGCACTGACCCCAATTATCATTTGGTACAAAATTCTCATCATTGCGAGGAGCTTCATCATCATTATCATTCAAATTTAATGCACCAAATGACATATCAGTGCTTTCCTATCCAAGATTATCTTTCAAGTCATTGACATATACTAAATTCGGTTCTTTAGAAACCAATTTGCCAAAAGATAAATATTATTAATGAAAATTGGATCAGTTGAACTACTTGTACTATTAAGACTCCTAGTAAACAATAAAATTTAATTATTAAAAATTATAAGAAATTATATCAAAATTAATAATAATAATAACATACCTTTCCCAAATCTTTAAATTGTAATGAACAAAAACCAAATCATTCAACCTCTTATGCTCTAATCTATTCCTTTTCTTAGAGTAAATAATTTCAAATATGTTTCAGTTTCGCTCACAGCCTGTTGTACTCTCACATTAACTTAACATTCGAATTGCAAACCTTTTAGATTTTGGAACATCATTTTCGATTTGATCCCACTAAGAAACTGTAAGCCGTAAGATAACAAAAGTAACGTTATAAACAAAATAAAGTGATAATTAATTTTCAACAAATAAGAAAAAGGAAACAACTAATATCTGAAGAAAGTTTTCCTCTTTGTCGAATAGCAATCGGCATTCCAAAAGACAACTTATAAAGCTCGATTTGTGAGCTTTAAGAGATCTTCCATCATGCCAATGCTAACAATTGTTGTAATAGTTAAAAGCATCACTCTATTAACTTCAGTTTGCTTAGTAAGATCTAGTCTAAAATAGACACTAGGATTCAAAAGCGCCCCAGCTACAAACAACGGAGAAGAAAGTTGTCTTTCTCTTATCTCATTAATGATTGAAAGATATGGTATGTATAAAGAAGGCTTATGTTTTAGATTGGCCTTGATTGCTTCCGTCACTCTCTCCATGACATCAAAAAAATAACCCATTGTTGGCTTTTCTTCACTATCAGCCAAGGGAAGCACCCTCATCAAAGGCTCACAAACTATTAGCCAAGGGAAGCACCCTTATCAAAGGCTCACAAACTTGGATAATAAATTAGCATTGAGACCAAAATTCTCTATCTTCTAGTAAAATTTTACAATCCTCCACTCCAGCATTAGACCTAGCATAGTAAGACGCAATTCACTTATCACTTGTAAACATTTGTCTTAACTCTTTCTTCATCGTAACAAAAGACTGAAGTGATAAGAAATTTGTTGAAAATCTTGTTACAGCAGAATGACACAAATTCGTACCATTAGTAAATTCCTTTCTCATTAAATTCAATACCCATGCACAATTATAAATGAACTTGGTCACCTTTTTAGCTTTCCGCATTGTCTCATCAATAATAGGAAAATACCTAGGATCCCCTATATTTCTCAGAATTAGGTCAATGCAATGTGCAATACAAGGAGTCCAAAAAAAATAATTATACTTATTCTGCAACCTTTTTCCTGCCGCTTTATAAGTGGAATTGTTATCAATAATAAACTAAACAATATTTTCTGGCCCTATTTCATTAACAACTTCATCAAATATCTCAAACAAAGTCTCAGTATTCCTAATAAGGCCAGATGCATCAATAGATTTCAAAAAAATAGAGTCATTTGTAGAATAAACCAAAAAATTAATAATAGGCTCTTGTCTCCTATTTATCTAACCATCACACACGATTGAACATCCATAAGTAGCCCAATTCACTATTCTTTCTGCCAAATAACTTCTAATTTTAGAAACAGAACAACTCAAAAGTTTACCCCTTAAGTTATCAATCGAAGGACCTTCATATCCCGGATCATAAGAGACTATTGCATCTATCATTGGTTGATAATAATAAGACTGAGAAGCATTGAATGATGAACCTGTATCATACAACCATCTAGCTACTGCCATATTGACATTGTGAGTCGTTTCTCTTAATTGCATTGTACTGCGAATTGAAGGTTGGGCTTTAGGAGTTATTCGTGGTGCAAAAAAACTAGTAACCTGCCTTCTTATCTTCCTCACATCAGGTTCAGGTACTTCTTCTTGGGCCTGGGATGGACTACTACCAATACTACTACCACCATTACCACTACCACCTTCAACATTTCCATAATCACTACGAAAATTAGAAAACGAACTTCCACTACTAATTTCAAAATTTAACCTTTCCCTTCTATCTTTCTCATGTCGATATTCTTCAAGCAATGTTTTCATTTGTTACTTCACATCATGGCTTACTTTTTTACAGGATTTCATATTTCCTTTAACCTTAGCTAAATGTTTCTTTAATCTGTTGATTCCTCCACCTTTCAAATGCTTATTACAAAACAAACAAATAGTACAGTTCCTTATATGGGGAAACAATGTAGCATGAGCCCAAGCTGGATCATTGTATCTTCCTGAAATGATTTGATCAAGAGTACTTGAACTTCCTTCCATTTATCTGTAAAAATAAATGAATGCATATATTGAAACAAATAACACATAATTTCATTATACAATATGCACGTCTAT
>JANIIA010000005.1:63025142-63037254 GCA_027478495.1 Erythroxylum alaternifolium
GTTTTAAAGACCTTTTATTCCAGCCTTTGTACTTGTATACATGTTTCACATATTAGTAGAATTGCTCACCCTCCGGTAGTGAATGTAGGTCACATTGACCGAACTACGTAAATTCTTGTATCCTGTCTCATTTATTTTGCCTTTTTTTATTTTTCGTTATTAAAATTCGGGCTATTAAATTCAATCGATATCCGATCCAAGGGCATTTTTTTCTTAACATATGAATCATACACAAAAATAATATTACCGTAGCACTTAGAGTTCTGTCTCTGCATAATGGTTTCCAGGATTAGACATTCCAGCAAGATTGTACGTTGCTATGCTGCATTGAGGTCTCCAAATTGTCCATCTGCTTTCTACACCGTTAAAGTCAACTAAAAGGTTACGTTAAGCTGTTCTGTCTACTAACATTCCTGTTAAACGACAATGGACAACTCTTTACTTATACTCCTAAAACCAAGTATAAACCTGTGAGATCGATTAGTATGTGAAAGAGAGTAGAGAGTAGAGAGTAGAGAGTGGGAGAAGAAGAGAATGAATTGAAAAGAAATGTGACAGTTGAGCCATTTCGATCAATTTATTTCCTGTGAAACCAAAGCCACCAAACACGAACAAAAGCGAAACAACGGAAACCAAAAAAGCTACAGTATCTCACAATTACAACCAATTTCAATATTTTCAATTGCTCAAACATATCTATTTGGATTTCAAAACCTTGAAGCTACATCCACCTCAGCTTCTTATGTCCTCTGTATACCAAATCCTGAAGCAACACAACGTCCCTTTGTAGTTTCTTGCACTATTAACAAGAGAAAACTATCGTCTTTCTGAAGTAATGCACTCGAACGTATTTGTTCAATGTAAAAGAATCGACTTTCTACAGTAGTTTTTATACAAAAGAAACACAGCACAAGACTCCATTATATGAACACTGCAAATCCTGACGCTGAAGCAGCAAAAGGGCCGAGTGTTCGTCGAGGAATTTCCAAAACAATATCGTCAACTGTTGCTCATCAAGATTCCCACTAAGAATGTGGGACAATGGTACCCACATATCCAAACCCCATGATAAAAAAAGCAATTGACTGGGCAAATAGGTAAAGGAAGTAGTGGTTTTTCCCAAAGGCAAGATCATAGCAACCGCAAAAGAAGAGGTAAGCTCCAGTTCCAAGCTCCAACAAAAGGAGTCTGTAACATTCGTAACAGAAAGGAAACATGCAAGTGTTGGTAAAACTCAATTAAGTTCATGTAACTATTAAAATTCTGGGCAGCGTTGAAGAAAGATGCAAGGATTCAAGTCTCAAATTATTACCTTTCTCCAAACCTGAATCGAGGTTTCCTAGGGGCTTTTGTGGCTTTAATCTTGAGAGCATCGCCTAGCTTCTCTGTAACAATCCACTCATTGACTCTACCAGCCTCCAGCAAGCCAATGAAAGTCGCCTTAGTTCTGTGCAGGGACATGACATTCTCGAAGAGGATCCAGAAAACCATCAAATGAAGCGATCTGCCGAGACCAATTCTTGGAAATTTCATCAAATTGAACCAATTGTAGCCTCAAAGGATCAAAGTTGGCGAATTTATATGAAATAAGAGCTTATCAACTAAACAAAGAGGCTTAGTTACATTTTGATATAAGAATTTAGGAAAAAAGAAAAGAAGAAATTAGGACCTTGGTGTTCCCACAGCATTGAGAATAGTAATGATGGAAGGAATGTAAACAGACCCCCACCTAGGAACGTCAACTTCAGGTACCAAAACAGTGGCAGGCATCACAACACAGTAGAATATAAACGTAACAATGTGAGCTACGATCTTCCTGACCAGAAAGAAGCTGTAAATCACGTGGACCTTCTTCCCCGATGTCACTTTCTGGGAGAGAAAATAAGATGTCAATTTTCATTCTATATTTCGAATTTCATCCCGAGACTGGAAACGTGGTAGAAACAGAAACCTTGTTTTTCACGATCTCCATTAACATTTTCCTGAAAAGGTTGGCAGGACCACAGGACCAACGATGCTGTTGATATCTATAGGCCTTCAATGTACTTGGCAATTCATTTTTCACCTGTTCAAGTAATTATGTTAACAGCACAAATATATAAATACGCAACTATAAGAAATTTGTTAACCTGCATCAGGTGAATAGAAAGAAAGCCCCTGGAGTTAGATACAGGACGACTTTTTGTCTTAATGTTGTTGTTACTTAATATAATATAAGCGGGAACCTCGAAATTGGAACTTAGTGGTTACTTATTTAACTATTAAATGAATTAGTAGAGTTGAACATTTGGAGAGGCTGACCAACCATGTACAGTGAAGCATCGATAGATTCGAAAGGCAAGAATCCCTTCTAATGCTCCAAAACGATTAGGAGATTTTTTAGTGCAAAAATGGACACGCATTTCATACAGTGGAGGCTTGCCTTACTTTAAAGCATAGATCTAATTGTACTTCACGTTCTAAATTTTTGATGATTTAATCAAACCTTTTTTAAGCGCAACAGTTTCCAATTTAAGAATCTTGAAACGTATGCATATGATTAGATTAGATTGGATTAGGTTACCTTGAGACTACCAATGTACACAAATTTCCATCCTTTCAAGCTAGCTCTGACTGCTAGGTCCATATCCTCCACTGTGGTCCTATCCTTCCATCCCCCTGCTTCATTTAGTGCAGAAATTCTCCATACACCTGCTGTCCCTGTACACATAACAACAGTAATTTTATCTAAGTCTAATCAATTAACTTTAGTTCTTGTGTGAATTGGGAAACAAACGGCTACCACGGATTTTTACCGTTGAAGCCAAAGAAGGCATACGTGGAGGAACCCACTTCTTGTTCCACTGTGAAATGGTAATCCAATGACATTTCTTGCATTCTTGTCATCAAGCACTCATCAGAATTTACTGCAAAAACAACCCGGAAAGAACTGCCACGTCACAAAAAAAGATGGCAACAGATTTCACAACCCACGAGAATCATTTGAAAGTTAATAGTGGTAGACAGTGACAGGGATGAAAAGCAATTTGTATAAACTATCTCACAGTCAAAAAAAAAATGACCTACGATAATTCTAATCAAACGGAAAGTTTGAATATTGTGAAACATTTTTAAAACAGATCTTAAAAGTTTCACCCAAACATTTTTTAGTGACTACAAATTACGATTGACGTAACTGGTGGTCCAGGAATGAAAGTAATAAACTCAGCGTACCAACAAGAAGTCACCTTCAGCTTTTTATATGATTTGCTCAGTTGGGGGCAGTTTAGCAAGTGGGTCCATATTAATACAACGCAGAGCAGACATAATAGAACACGTGTTCATTAAGGAAGTGGTCGCCAAGGATTCGACCCTGATGATCCACGAGGTGGGATCCACTCCTCCAGTACCCACCACTTGAAGGAACAGACCCACCGACAGTTCTCTTCAAAGTAGTGAAGCTCAGCACTAATTAAGTTAAAAGTTAGAACGCGAGGAGGGTGAGATTTACCGAATTTCCAACGAGCCTGAACCAAAGCCAATTCAGGGTTGTAGGCTAGGAAGGGAACGGTGCGCCAGAGGAAATCGGGCTCAGGCTGGAAATCTGCGTCAAAAATGGCTACGTAGTCGCAATGTTTCACGTAGCTTTTTTTCATGCCTTCTTTAAGAGCCCCAGCTTTGTAACCATTTCTGTTATCTCTGGTCTCGTACTTTATGTTTATACCTTTGCTTGCCCATCTTTGACACTCTAGCTCAACCATGTCCTGCATAGTTCAATTTCCATGCAAAACCAAGATCACCAAGACCCTTTTTTATTAAACGTGGCTAGGAATGGGGTTTAGGTCAAAAGGGTTGGATTTTTTTTTCCTTCTGCAAGACCATTAAATATATGTTCAAGTTGTTAAAGTTTGGGGTTGAGATTGTTATTAAATGAATATGTACCTT
The DNA here is from genome assembly GCA_027478495.1 of Erythroxylum alaternifolium. Lineage (NCBI taxonomy): Eukaryota > Viridiplantae > Streptophyta > Magnoliopsida > Malpighiales > Erythroxylaceae > Erythroxylum > Erythroxylum alaternifolium. The sequence goes on from JANIIA010000005.1 coordinate 63,029,067, forward strand.
GATAGTTGGGTCCGTTGAATCGTCAAGGACTTGAATTATGATCCGATCAGAGGGCCATGAGAGACCACAGGCAGCTCCAATGGAGAGTTGATAAACCTGCGTGAAAATGAACGACGAACAAGGATTTAGAAGAAACCCAGAAGAGACCATATTTTTTCTTTACTTAAAAGGCATAAAACAACATGGCGTGCAAAGATGAGACCAGACAGAGCAAAGAAAAGGACCTCTCGTTCGTTGTACATTGGGATTTGAACAAGAACCATAGGATAAGCAGAGTTGCCCAACTCTACGTCATCTTTTATAGGCTCCCACTTATAACGCTTCTCTGGTTTTCGACCCAAAAGCTTCACTAACACAATGACAACCCCCAAGTACACCCTTTCGACGAAAAGCATCACAGACATGATCAGACAAATACCAACAGCAAGTCTCAGTAGAGGCACGATCAATGGCGCTTTGATCTGGTCCCAAATGATAGAGAACTGCATAGATATGTCATCTCTAGCTCCTTGAAACGCGTCGGGGATCACAGTTGTTGACGTGAACCGATCCATTAATGTCTGTTTCTTTATGATACCAAAGAAAACAGTGCAAAAACAGAGGAGATACAAATGGGAAGCAAACAAACAAGGATTTGTAAGAAGGTTAAAAGCGACAGACTAGATCTAAATGGGGTTTAAAAGATTCTCCTTCCAAAAAAGAGCAAGAATTCACTCTTTTAGCTCAGTGGGTTTTGCTTCTGCTACACGCAAAAAACCAAGCTGGAATGTCAGTCCTTTGCCTTCAGAACCTAACACACGACTGTAATGTACGTATTTTAAATAAAAAGATAAAAACTTGAAGAAGAAAAAACAAACTATGGATCTGTCCCAACGTATCAAAAACCCGTGTACATTACAGAACCAACCTCGAGCAATGCGAGGTTGATGAAACAAAACTACTAAACCACTCTTGATAATCCCCTTTCTTTCTCTTTATGTCTGTTTTTGCAGCAAACAATGAAACTAGTTCTGCTTCTATGACCAGAGAGGAAAACAGAAGCAGAAAGGACGCAAACTATGAATAGAGGAAATGTAATGAAGAGCTTAGAGAAATGAGAGATGACAATGCCTTTTTATAGTACCATCGCAAATAGTTCATATGGCTTGAAGGCTGTCTCTTAAAGATGGGTACACTAAAAATGAGGAAAAAAACTACGGCCGGTAGCTGGTTGCTGACGTTAAATTCCGACGGAAACTGTGGGTCCCACTGTGTCGCCTTTGTATGTCCTGCAACTAATTCAATTTATTATCGCAATTATTGAAAAACTTTATAAGGATCTCTCCCCGATCTTATTGGTAAGGATCTCTCCCCAATCTTATTGGTAAAGTTATCATTAAATACTTGGTTCGTTTAATTTATTAGTATACAATTTCATTTTGTTATGCTTTCTGGATAATAAATAGCAACAGCTAATGCGGTTCCATCAACCAGTATTACATTTATGTGCAAGTATCATTCACTTGAAATCTTCTTAGCTTATCTTATATAATAAAGATGTTAAATTTATATATGGAGTTAATTTAATAAAATTTCACTTAAATCCATTTTTTTTCTTATCCTTTATATTAAACATTTGACAGTATCAACTATCAATCGAGTATAATTCATATTTCTTTCAGGAAATTGTCATGTCAAAAGACTCAAAACGGGGAGGGTGTGCAGGCTTTGAAAAAAGAGTGTGTTTGCAAGAAAGAAACTTAAAAAAAAGACTATGGTCCTCTTTTAATTCCCTAATCACGATCTTGTTATGTTGTTTTTATAATACTATCAAGTTAAGGAATGTGTAAGTGATGCAAAATTCTACGGGAAGTAATATATTATAAAGATAGAGAATGGTTTCAGTCATACTTAATCCTATTTTCCTCTAACCCTAAATCAATTTGATTTTAAACCCAAAAATTCAATTTACTATGCTGTACAATCTATATGCTCTTAATTTGAATGGGATAGGGATTGAATGTTGCTTTGAATAAGAAATGTGTCTATTTATCATTAATAATATTTGAAAGAAAAGTTTAAACAAGACTTGTAACTAATAAAAGACGCAAATTAATTCTTAAAACTAATATTTTAAATTTATTGATGTTACTTTATGAATTAATGTAATTCATTGCATATCAACTAAAATTATATTTTATGTGAGTATGTAAAATTTTGTATATCAAGTACTTAATAAAAATGATGATAATGATATATTATTTTAACAACAAAATTATTATCTATAATATTTTGTCATACATTATATATTTTGTTTTCTATATATAGATTAAACATAAGTAAAGTTTAATATCTTACTTGTCAAAAAATTTTTAGAGGCCCTACAATGACCAAGAATGCTTACATCCAAGGCATGCATGGGAATTATCTTAAAGGGAATAGCTTGAACATGAAGAATAAACTTAATAACTCTTGGATAATCATGAACCAATTGTCGAAACTTAGAATGTTATCTCTAAGGAAATGAAATTTTACTTTGAAAAAGGGGGAAGAACTAATTTTAGTTTGATACTTAGAATAACTTGAGCCCTTTTCATCTGCTTCCCTTAATTCAACATACTCCAACTTTCTATTTCTTCTTAGGCTAAAGTTAAGGAGATTATTAGGGATGGAATTTGACTTTGTTTTCATAAAGACTTCTCAGTAGTTAGAAAATAAGTCCCTAACTATAGTCTCAATCCTAATAAGGATGACTCAACCATTTCGTTAAAACATAGTTCTACACTATAAGAAATTGCATTTTTAGTGAAAGCAAAAGTTGTCACTAAAAGCAATAATATTAGTCACAATTATTAATAGTGTCTAAGTTTTGAAATCGTCACCTCCCGTCAAAAATACCTCTGCCACTAATAAAATAATGACTAATTTAGAAAATGGTCACAGTTATGTGACACTTTTGTGACAAAAGTACCAACACTAAAAATTGTGAAATGTATGACAAAACTATATGGTCATAGTAACTTTACATATTTATGACAAATTTATCGTCACAAATAATATAAAATAGTGACGAATTAAGTCGTAACAATATTTCATTTTATTGTGACAAAAGTACCGACACTAAAACCTATAGAATGTGTGACAACATTATATGATCACAGTAACTTACATATTTATGACAAATTTGTTAACACAAATAATATAAAGTAGTGATGAATAAAGTCGTAACAACACTTCATTTTATTGTGACAACATTAACGCCATTAAAATAATTGAAAATAGTGACAAAATATTTGCCACTCGTACTTTTTATCAGTGTCCGTTACTTCTTGGTCACTAATATTTGAAGGAAAAAGTGTTAACATCATTTTGTCACAAAAATGAAAATTTGTTATTACAAAAAATATTGTCACTAATTTATTGGTTACTGTCACAAATAAAACTATCAATTCAACAATAGAATTGCATTATTAGTAAAAGAAGTTTACATCAGTGATCATATTCTCTAATAGATTTCGTTACAAGTATGAAAGTTAAGGTTACAATAATGTTGTCACTAAATAAAGATTATGTGTTACAATATCACTAATGTGTTCGTGTTTGTCACATCCTTTAGGCAATCTTCCTTCATATCCTTTCTAGCTATAGGCCTTTTGTAGGGATTTCTAAACAAAGCGACTGCATGTCCAAAAATATAGGAAAGGACCATTGAGAAAGGGAAAGCATATAGGAACTTGTATAAAAGAAGGGACAAAATAATATAAGACTAAACCCACTACAAATACTACTAACCGTTATAAGGTTGATTGCATCATTACTTGTAGATGGTATTAGGACATAAAGGATTATGTTAGAAACATAGGCGAGCTCGTTTGTAGATTTTGGAAACTTCACTGCTTCACCGAGTGTGAAATTCTTCACCAACTACTAAGTATATCATTTACAATTAAAGCTAAAACATTGTGTTAGACCAACATGTATAGTAAGAACTATCCATGATACTCAAAAATTAAGAGCCATTTCCTTAGAAACAGGATTTGACTCATTTAATCATTTTGGAACCATAAAACTGTGATGCAATGCTTGAAAAAATTCACCTCCAAATAAGCTACGTTCAAGCCAATAAAAAATTTAAGAACAAAGAAAGAGAAACAGAATATGAAAAGCTGAACGAGTCATCACCGCAAACCTTAAATTCCAGGAAATGATATTAGTGTACTTTAATGCTTAAAGCAAGCAGAATGCCGATGCTGAGTTCGAACCTCTCCGAGTTGTATCTTGACTTCGGATGTTCTTTTGCTCTAAAAGTACACTAAGTTCGGATGACTTCGGCTGTTCAGCTATTCTGTTAATAAAGCGGTATGGTCTTTCACCATCAATTTCCCAGCATAAATATAATAGCACCAGTCAAGAACTAGTCCTGAATATATGACATTGAGGAATCTATAAATCCTAAAAAAGGGTTATGAAAAGATTTTCAGTGGCATGACAAAAAATGGACCCCATATTCCTCACTTCAAGTCGTTTCCACATCCAAGAAACCAAAATTAACAACCATAGCTTTGTGTAAAACATAATACCTCCTCAAAATAAGATAAGAGTGCTGCAAATTTGGATACTAGCAATAAATAATTTAGAAAGAAATAAAAATGATAGGAACACCAGAGACAACAATCTAAGTCAAACAAAGGTAATAGTTACGTAAGAGAAACCTAAAACGTGGAAATATCTAAGACCCATCAATTGGAAGCTCATACTGAACAATAACTTATTGAAGCAAAGAAACATTAACCCAAAAGTAAACCAAACCTCCATTAATCCACACAAATATGCAAAACAATTACACATCTCCCTTCATTTATCTTTTACCTAAAGACAGAAGAGAAAAAAAGAAAAACTTGAAAATTACTAGAAATGTACCGTTCAAGCACATTGTAAGTTCCAAACCCCTTTACCTATGAGGAAAAGTCGAGTATTTGGTCATGGGAACGGCAATGATGTTCCTCCTGGCATTAACAGCTAATTTTTGCATAACAGTAATAACTTCCTTAGCTATCCCAACCCCAACACCGACCTGACCTTGCTTGTCCCTAACCACCACAACTGCTCTAAAATGCAATTGTTTCCCTCCCTTAAACACCTTGGTCACTCTTCTCACTTGTACCACTCTCTCCTCAAACCCATCTATAATCTTCTCCTTCTTAGCTTTTGAACCAAACCCAATAGTCTTCTTCACCTTAGAGTCTATAACATAAACATCGTTCCCCAAAACACTCATTTCACTATATGCAGGGCCATAAAGCTCCTCTTGAGCAGTGGCAATCTATTCCTCGGTCTGATCTAGGGACTTCACCGAAGTAAGGAGGAGGAACAAAGCCCTCAGGTGGGCTCGGAGGGTCAAAAACGATAACATCAATGGCATGTATTTGTTTTCAAGTTTATCGTTCAACCAAGGAAAAAAAACTTTATAAAATTACAACTATTAAGAACAAACAACATTAAGAAATTACAAGCGGGTAGTTTAGGCAGCGGAGGATACATAGTGGGTATGCGCCTAATGTCCCAAGGCTGAGTCTTTTTCAACCTAGTCTTCATGTGATGTTTCGTCACCTTCTTCTGTGGCCTGGAAGAGCTCTCTATCAATAACCCAACATCACGCCGAAAAGTTCCCATTGAAGTTACTTTCATCGGAGTTAAGGATGGTTTAGGAACCACCACAATCGGAGAGCCACATATAACAGAGGCTGACGTTGTTCTCATCTTCTCTTCTCTGCTTCCAACAGACAAAAGCTAAAGAGGAGATGATGCTCATTGTACTACACTATAAGAGCTATTTGAGACCTTTCAATTTGGATTGAACTTTTTGGCACATTGTTACAGAAGTAGTCTTCATTAGATTGGCCAACAGGCTTGAAGTGGCTTTTCGCTTGCCACACTTGAAGATCAACCATAACACTTGACCAATCATAGGCATAACATTTGACCACTCGTATTACTAGCCATCAAGAATATTTAAAGCTATTAATTTGTCTTTCTGCCCACTTAAGACATTAAGTCTACGAAAGATATAAAAATAATTTTGCAAGAATTACGGATACTAAATAATACATAATATTTTAGTATATTTTATCAGTTATATTTGCAAATGTCTTGAAAATTATGAGTTTAAGTGTTTATGAGTTTTAAGTTTGAGAGATATTTCTTCTTATAATTATTGTATTTTCTTTTTACTAAATTTTATGCTTTCTCCTTTGAATGGAGACATAGGCTTAAAGTCAAACTATGTAAATTTTAAGTTCAAGTTTTTCTTACTGTTTGTCTTATTATTTTAATTATCTTGATTGACATTAAATTGTTATTAATGCTAGAAATAGTTAGTTTATAATGGTAACTAAATTCAAGATTAAGAAATTTGATCATAATTCTAACTTTAACTTTTGGAAAATTAAGATCTATGATATCCTAGTTTGTTACAAATATCATAAGACTTTATTATGGAATAAAAATACACCAATATCTATGAATGCAAAGCAAAAAGACAATTTTGATAAGGTAGTCAAATCAAGTTTGAAAGAGATCATCAAACTTATACGATGTTTCTAAGTTGTTTAGCACATAGGGCTCGATGGTTGTCTACTCGTAGTTGATTATAACTTTGTAACGTTGTCATGTTGGCTATAAATATATTAATACGTCAACATTTTGATTGAAACCTTGAGTTTAGGCTGCGTTGAAATATCTTGTAAACTTCAGTGTGGTCATGCTTATCTTTTTCTCGTGATCCTAGCTTTTGATTGGTCAATTTCAAATTTAAACTTTTGATCAAGCTTCTATGGCTTTTCGTGGTTGGTGTTCACAATTTTAAAGGTACATTAATGTTGGATTGTTGAAGGACCTTCCTTCAAGATTCCATGAATAACATATTTAATATGCATATAATTTTTTACATATTTAAAATAAATAACTTAAAAATAAATTCAATATATAAATTCTATTATATTTTTCTCCAATCAAAAGGATAACATCTCCAAAACTTGTGATTTTACTTCTTATAAAAATTATTCCTATATTAAAAGAAAAATAATTTAATCTACTATCATACAAAAGACTTTTAAATTATGAAATGTAAATTATATTCCAATTGCAAATAATAGTAATTATATTATGAAAAATATAATTATAATTATGATTATATTTATAATAAAGAAACCACATTCACAATGTAATGCAATTGAAACCCAAACATGATATGACGAATTTAAAATCATGCCTAATTGAAAGATGATCAAGGCTTGACTTAAAAGCCCAATTTTGATATAATCAAAATTTGAATTAAATCAATATTTTTTAGTCACCAAGTAATTCAAATTGACTTTTGTTTGAGTAAACCAAATAATGAGAAATTGAAATTGCAAAAATTTACAATTTAAAGACTTGCAAATACACTTCTCACAAAAATAAGAATACAATTTTGGTTTAGAGAATCAAATTATAAAGATTAGGTCATTCTCTCCATAATCCCTCACTTTGATAATGTAATCACAATAAGTAGAAAATATTAGTTACCAACATTTGTTTTGTCACAATTACCATTAATTCTAGCCAAAACTATTTTGGTGCCAAATTTCATAGGTTTTTACTGACAAAACTTAGTGATAAAATAAATTTTAACACTATTAATATATTAATAGTGACAATTTAATTGTAAAAGAAAATAAATTTCCACAATTACCATTATATTAGTGACAAAAATATAAATCATCACAGATAATCCAAAAAATAGTATCAGTCAATTGTCTTCTCACTAAAAAAATTCGTATTTGTGATAACAAAAATAGTTAGTCACAAAAAAATTGTCCCTAAATTATGAATAATAGTGACTATAGTTATAGTTTGGTTATTGTGACAATATGAAGTAGACACTAATTAATTGCATATTTATTGACAAAATTTTTTATCATAGCAAGTAAAATATTCTGTGACGATAAACCGTTTCGTCACAACAAGAAAACAATATTAGTGATCAAATTATGTTTTGTCACAACAAATAGAAAATATTAGTTACCAACATATGTTTTGTCACAATTACAATTAATTCCCACCAAAATTATTTTGACGCCAAGTTTCATAGACTTTTAGTGACAAAACTTAGTGATAAAATAAAATTTAACACTATTAATATATTAATAGTGACAATTTAATTGTGAAA
>JANIIA010000005.1:63069976-63081518 GCA_027478495.1 Erythroxylum alaternifolium
TTTTATGAAATATTTTATTTACTAAATTTATTTTATTTATATTTTCTTATTTTAATTTAATATTTTCTTATTTATAACTTTAAATTTATATGACTAATAGTATATTTTTAATTATTTATATAACAATTAATAGTTTATTAAATCAATGTGCTTTTTAATCATTTTATCTCTTTTCAGTAACCGCAATCGTACTTGACAAACATCTATTTTCACATTTCAGCAGTTAACAAAATAGTAATTTCAAACACATAAGTATTTATTGAGAATAAGTACTTATCATTTTAGCAGGTTAATTTCAGCAAGTTATCATCCGTCACAGCTCCTCCAAATCAAGCCTTTATAAATAAACTATTTTTTGCTTGTCCATATGATGAATACTAACAAATTTTGATATCAAGAAGGGAATTATTTGCTCTAATGTTTATGTTCGATTGACTTTTTTTCATAGAATTTAGTTGAAAAAAAAGAAACAAGATATGCTGGATTTCTGATCCTCAAGCTGTGAAATCATGCGAAGAAGAAACCTAAGCTTCCGCGAATCTTAGACATCGATGATCCAAGCTCGCACGGCCGACCATAGGATAAATACATGTAATGATTTTAACGGAATAGGAAAGTAGCAAAAACAAAAAAACATAGTTACCATCAGACCACAATGGGAATTTGTTCCGCAATATTCGGATTTTATTGCTTTGGTCGCTTGTAATAATGTACGTCCGGTTGCGTATTCCTAACAAATTATCAACTTGCTTCAGGTTTACAATTTCTATTTGAAAGTTGCCTTTGTGTACGTTACTGATTACCTTTAAGCCTTCGTAGTCGTCGATATCTTGGGGTGTCCGTTCAAATATAATATTCATGCTTGACCCAAAGGATTCATGAACATGAACTTCTTGTTGGTTGGAGTGAAGGGATTTGTTTCTCGCAAAATTAATAATGGGAATATATTTCTTTTCTTATAACAGTGATGTGTGCATTTATATATACGTTAATGAAATAGCAGAAAAATGAGAAGAGTTGCAAGCCAGTTTGCTTTGGTGCATAATCATTCGGAAGATACAACCAGTGGCCCCAAGTGAATCGGTGTCGAGCATTTGCATCACACCAACTAATTCTAACGCCTTTGACATCGAACTCCTCGAAATGTCAGTTTGTCGTTATGACGATGGTTTTGTCCTTTTGTTACTCTCTCCAGTGAACTGTTTTCGACTCGCTCGTCTTTTTCTGTTCCTAATATATATGTCGCCACTGGCTTGTGGAGGCTTGATCTTGCGCAACTTCATTCCTCCTCTCTCCGACGTTGCTTCATTTTACATTGTAACAGTAAGTTTACGTGGGATTTTCAAGTACGGATAACCTACCTGTGTTTACGGGAGTGCTTCTTGTACTTGGTTTCCCTTGTTCCATTTGTGCATTGCTGTTTTATGTTTGACGAAGTTCGATATGTGTTTTGAGATCTCCGTAGATTTGAGATGCTATCATCTAATGATATCGTTTGATTAGGTGGCCAGCCTCGGATTTCACCTGTGAATTTTCGGTCGAGTTGTGTTTTCACTTTTCAGATGCATAGTTTCCAAAAGAAGAAAAAGGAACTGGAAGAAACCCAAAAAAAACAGTTTTTGAATTGAAGTAGCGATACAAATAGGTAACGTTGATAGTTCAAGACTCAAAATCTTTATTTATATACCTAACTAGCTCTACTTAAGGGCAAATTGTCAATGATTTCTTTCTTTGGTTATCTTGAACAGAAGTTATGCAAGATAGCAGAATTGCTTATGTAATATTCAAGTCCTTGGATGTTATTATGTTTAATGTTTGATTCTTCCTACTAAATTTGGATGAGAAAGACAACTCTATGATATGATTGAAATTTTGCAGATTCACTAGTCTTATCCATGTTTTGATTTTTCATAATTTCATACAGGGTTCATAAGATACATTGAGATCAGTCATTAGATCTTATTCGTGGCATATGTACTCTGATGAGAAAGGAGATGGTGACAGACTCACGGCTTGCAAATTTGTGGAAAAATTCAGGGAAGGGCGTCCCCGTAATCGAAAAGGTGAAAATTGGAATTGTGGCTTTTGAAGTTGTGAGTTTGATGTCGAAGATCGTTAATTTATGGCATTACATGACTGATGCTGGGATGTGCAAATTGAGGGAGGAAGTTGTAAATTCAGTTGGGATTAGAACGCTTGTTTCACACGACAGTAATTACCTTATGGAACTTGCTCTAAACGAGATCCTGGAGAATTTGGTACTCGTTGCCAGATCTGTGGGAATGTATGGGACCAAGTGCTCCGACCCTCTTTTTCGTGGTTTTGGAGATTTTATAGATGACCCAATTCAGAATCATCTTCAATGGTCAGGGTGGAGTTATAGATTGAAGAAAATGGAAAGGAAAGTTAAGAAAATGGAGAGATTCATAGCATTTACAAAGCAATTGTCTGATGAGCTGGAAGTTCTCACAGAGCTTGAAAGAACATTTAGGAGAATGAAGGGCAATGTGAGCATAGACAAATGGAAATTGCTGGATGCTCAGCAGAGGTTAATACTTCAGCGCCACACAGTAACATGTCTTCAAGAGATGTCCCCGTGGGTTCGAACATACGATTATGTTGTCAGGCTTTTGGCAAGATCTCTATTGACAATATTAGAGAGAATCAAACATGCCTTTGAGATTAATCACCTGTCAATTGTGGAGCGGAACACCGAATGTCGACAGATGAATTTCGATTGTCTTGCTCGGTCCCATTCTTTCTCTGTTTTGATGCACCCTACAATACATCCTTCAGACCATATGTTGTATGGTTCATCTCCAGGACATCTAGGCCTAGGGAAATCAAATTTGATGTCAGAATTTGGTGCTGAGATGACTAATGCATTCAACAGGCAGCAAAAGCTTCAGCAGCCGTTCTCCACACCTGACGGGAAACACAATCTTATGAAGAAAAGACGAACGGGACGTGCTGGACCTTTCAAAGGATGTATGGCTAGTGAAAATGATTATACCTTCGTGCAAAAGTGCAAGTCATCAGTTGGCGGTCCCATGAGGATCCTGGGTGACTATTTTAAAAGTTTTGAAGCTGAACATGCAAGTTTGGGATCTGTTAATTTCAGCAACAAAATCTATGGTAAATTAGCCATCTTAAGTTCGAAGAAACGGATGTTTGTTGCCCCATTTTCTACTCTAGGTGATGCTGCATTGGCTTTCCACTATTCACACTTGATCTTAATAATCCAGAGACTAGCTTCATCGCCGGACACGATTGACTCAGATACTCGTAGCGATCTATACGATATGTTACCGTCAACTTTGAGGGCTTCTTTGAGGTCCAGGCTCAAGATATATGCTAAATCTCTTGCTCCTTCAGTCCACAATGGTTCCCTAGTAACAGAATGGAGTGTAGCTCTTGCAAGGATACTAGATTGGTTGTTGCCACTGGCGCTTAACACAATACGATGGCAAGCTGAACGTAATTTCGAGAGAAAACAGGAGGAGCTTGAAACAAATGTGCTTCTGGTGCAGACCCTCCATTTTGCCAACCAAGCGAAGACTGAAGCTGTAATAACAGAGCTTCTAGTGGGCCTCAACTACATATGCAGAATCAATGCGGCAGCTAATGAAAGAACTCTTCCAGAGTTGTCTAGGTGCAGGCATATTCATGGCTATATGGGCAAAAGGGATGATCACTTGTATAATTTTCTGTAGATCAAACCAAATTCTTGCATCCCTCCTCAACTACTACAATCCAAGTCAGAATTCCAGTCTAAATCATCATGTTAGACTTGAGGATTAGTATTTAAGGTTCTGTCTTTTAAGAATTTTTGATACAAGTCATATCTTCTGTGACGTAAAAAAGAATGCAGGATTTGAGGATCCTGGTGAATGACTTGGAGTTTGCCATGTCTAATGTCTCCTCTCTAAGTTTTCGTTCTAAATTATTCAAACATCAAAGACATAAATCTTACATAAATCAAGAATCGTACGTCATTCATACTCATTCAGATCTTAAATATAATAATAACTACATATATGGAGCGAATAAATCACTTATCTTGAGTGAAATTTGTCATGATGTAGAAAGAAAGCTTTCAATGATTACAAACTAATTTCTCTCTCTTAACTCTTTTTTCGTACGACATCTTAATGGATAGCTAAATACGCATGTTCTGTATTTGTTTTGTCTGTACTTAGATAGAGAGAGGACTAGTTTATATACACTTCTCTACTGACATTAAATTTTGTATGTCTATCAAGTACTAAATTAACATCAAGATTTATCATACTATTAAGTTAAGAAAATCATAAACCAAGTTCAATATGGGCCTATAAAAAATATGGGTCATAACATTAGGCCATATATTTCTTACATTCTCCCTCTTGGTAAAATGTTTCATCATTACATTTAATAGTACAACATAAGGCTAGCAAAAATTAAATCTTATAAACCGTTATCATCATAAGTACCTTAACACAACAAATCATATAATGTGAGTTATGGTAATCATACACAATGTAATCGTATACTTCCTTCCATATACTACTACATTAAGAACTTATTACGTTTAGTCTTATAAGTTGTATATAAACAAGGTACAATCTATATACTTATTATGAAAATACATACAAATTTCTTATTCAAACAATTATGTATACATAAACATAATTAATAAGAAATATAAATTCAGAAGCATATTATTATTATTAAGCTTATGAGTGTTAAAACATCATCATCAAACATTATTATCAATCATCAATACAACCAAGACCCATCCTAAGCATATGTTCTTTGAATGTCTTTGGTTATAAACCCCTAGTTAGAGAATCTGCGATCATGAGATTCGTTCTAATATATTCTATATGCACTCTTTGCTTCTGAATCTCCTCTTTAATAACAAAATACGTTAATTCCATGTGTTTTGCACCTTTGGAGTACTTGTTATTTTTAGAGAAGAAAACTGCTGTAGAATTATCACAATAAATTTTCAGTGGCTTGCTTATTATGTCGACAACCCCAAGCCCTGAAATAAAGTTTCGCAATCATAATGCATTAATTGTAGCCTCATAACAAGCTACAAATTTTGCTTCCATAGTGGATGAAGCAATGATAGACTGTTTAGTACTCTTCCATGAGATTACTTCTTCGGTTAATAGGAACAAATAGACAAACGTTGACTTTTTACTATCAAATATCTGGCAAAATTTAAATCTGAATATCCAATCACTTCTAAATAATCAAACCTCTTATAAGTGAGCATGTAATCCTTTGTTCTTTAAAGATATCTTAACACTTTCTTTACAGCTTTCCGATGATCAACACCAGGATTACTTTGATATCTACCTACATCCCTACTGCAAAACTAATGTCAAGTCTAACATAAGTTTATAGATACATCAAACTACCTACAACAAAAGCATTTGGAATTGTTTATATTTCCTTTTGTTTCACATCATTCTTTGGACATTGCATAAGACTAAATTTATCTCCCTTTTGAATAGGGACTACACCTGCTGAGCACTTACTCATGTTAAATTTTTCAAGAATTTTCTCAGTATAGGCTTTCTGAGACAATCTTAATAAAGCTTCTAATCTCTTACAGAATATTGATATTCCAATCATATAGGATGCCTCTCTCATATCTTTCAATTCAAAATTCTTAGAAAGAAATTCTTTATTCTTATGCAACAAACCCAAGTCATTAGCAGCAAGAAAAATGTTATCAACATATAGAACTAGAAATATAGAACTTACTCTCACTAATCTTATGGTAAATATACCGATGAACAATGATTTCCTCAAAACCAAAAGAAGTAATGGTATTATTGAACTTAATATACCATTGTTAGGAAGCTTGTTTAAGTCTATATATTGACTTCTTCAATTTACACACCATGCTTTTTTTACCTTCAATGGAAAAAACTTCAGGTTGATTCATATAAACTTCCTCCTCAATATCCCCATTCAAAAAAAACTATTTTCACATCCATCTAATGTAGCTCTAAATCAAATTGAGCAGCTAATGCTAACATTATTCTTAATGAATCTTTCTTTGAGACAGGTGAAAAAGTCTCCTTATAATCAATGTCATCTTTGTGAGTGTAACCTTTAGCAACAAGTCTAGCTTTATATCTTTCAACGTTGCCATTCGAGTCGCGTTTGATCTTAAAGACCCATTTATAACCAACTCATTTAGAACCTTCTGGCAAGTCTATAAGATCCCAGATATTTTTTTGAGCCATTGATTTCAACTCTTCTTTCGTAGCATCAATCTATCTTTTAAAACCTACGGCTTGTGAAAACAAAAAAGGATCATTATTTATGTCACAATCAAAATATGACTCTTGCAAATAAACCACATAATCATCAGAAATAACCGACCTTCTATCCCTTATAGATTTATTTAAAGCTATACCAACTAGTTCATTTACCTGAGCTGGTAGTAATTTAGGTTCTTTATGGGTGCTACTTCATTATCCAAATGTTGTTCTTAATTATTTTGATCTTCCAAAGCAGGAACAACATTCGTTGTGGTTGTGGGTTTAAGAACATTTGTAGGTAATGGAACATTAACCCTTATTTCTTTAATATCTATAACTTGATTTTCAGCACTCCCACTAACCTCACCATTCTCTATAAATATGGCATTGATTGTCTCGACAATTCTAGAACTATGGTTCTAACAGTAAAACTTGTACCCTTTAGATTTCTCTAGGCAACCAATAAAGTAACTATTAAGTATTCGAGAATCTAGTTTTTTTCATATAGATTATAAATTCGTGCTTTTACTAGACAACTCCAAACATATAGGTGTCTTAAACTAGGTTTTCTTTCATTCCATAACATGAAAGGATTTTTAGGAATTGCCTTACTAGGAACCCTGTTTTACATATACATAGCAATTTTAAGTGTATACATCCACAAGCTTTTGGTAATGAGGGATTACTCATCATACTCCTAACCATATCCATTAATGTTCTATTTCGCCTTTCTACTACATTGATTTGTTACGGTGTGCACATATGTCATGAATTTCGATGAACTTAGCAAACGGACCAAGACACTGTCTGAATTCATCATACTTTCCATAGTACTCACAACCTTTTTCAGATCTTATAATTTTCACTCTTTTATCTAATTGCCTCTCAACTTTCTTTACAAACACCTCAAGAGTATTTACAGCTTAAGATTTTTCATATAACAAATAGATATATCCATATCGTAAAAAATCATCTATAAAGTTGATGACTTATTTTTCTCCATTAAAGGAAAGAGAGTTAAAAGATCCACAAATATCGGTGTATATTATTTCAAGAAGTTAACTGGTTGAAATAGCTCCTTTCTTGCTATAGTCGGTTTGCTTACCTTTAATGCATTCCACACATAAGCCAAGATCAGTAAAATCTAGATTTAGTAGAATCTTATTCTTTACTAATCTTTCTATGCATTCCACACATAAGCCAAGATCAGTAAAACCTAGATTCGGTAGAATCTCATTCTTTACTTATCTTTCTAATCTTTCTTTGGATATATGACCCAAATATTTATGCCACAAGTAAGCAAAATGTTCATTCGCCAAAATACGTTTCATTCCAACACTATGATTAATAATAAATAGGGATATGGATAAAACATCATCAAGTTTCAATTTATATAAACCATCCATCAGCATTCCATAACCAACAAAGGAATTATTTTTATACAAATTGAAACAACCATGTCCATCCTTAAAGGTATATCCACTAGCATCAAGTTTAGAAACAGAAATTAAATTTCTAAAAATTGAAGGTATATAGAGAGTGTTCATCAGATCCAAGTGAAACTCAGTATCTAATGTCCGCCTGTAAGTCCCTACACCTTCAACTGGCGCCTTCGTTGGGCTCTCCATAAATAGAAAGTTACTAGTTGGGTTTATGGTTTGAATTGTAATGAATCCCTGCATAATATTGGAAACATGAGTAGTGACACCAGAATCAAACCACCAAGTATTAGAATGAACTTCAGATAGATTGATTCAAAGTATATAGAAACATAATGTATACCTTTCTTTTCAAACCAAACTTTACGTTTTAGACTATCTTTATGATAATGTCCTTCTTTCTTGTAGTAGTGACATTTAGCTAACTTTTGTCCCTTCGTTTCACCATCAACAACCTGTGGAACTTTAGCAGATTCTTTCTTCTTATAATTCTTGGCCTTTGGTTTGAATTTCTTTTGAGCTCTTTGACCCTCTAGGTTAATAGAATGAACTCCTTATTTCTTTAATTTCGCTTCCTCTTGAATAAGCTTACTTGATAATTCATCAATATTCCACTTATCATTTAATATGTTATAATTGATGTGGAACAGTCCACATTCAGTAAAAAGTAAGTTCATGATAAACTGCACTAAAAAGGAATCTTGCACAGCCATACCCAATGTCTTTAAGTCTTATTGTGATATTAGTCCTATCAAAGGCATGTTGCTACATACTCTTTGACCCATCAAACTTCATAGTCATGAGTTTAGCCATAAGTGTCCTGCAAGTGCCTTATGGGTAGAACAGAACTTATCTTCCACAAGCTTAAGAAAATTTTTAACATTCTGATTTTCAGTGCTAGGAATAGTAGACTTAATGTTGCTGGCAATTATTATTTGCAAAAAATTCAAGCATAATCTATTAGACCTTACCCAGACCTTATAGTGTGCCTTTTTAGCCTCTATACTAGTATCATTAAGGTCAGAAGGCTTATCCTCTAATAGTGCTAAGTCAAGATCCAATTAAAGCACCTAAATGGAAAGTGACTTGTTCACTCCATTCAAAGAAATTCACTCCAGTGAAGAAGCTTGAGAGTGAAGGCTAATAATTGCAAACATATAAACACTCATTAATTAGCAGAGTCATATAAGAAGCACATACATTAAATATCTTGTAGGTTTCTTTTGGGTAAACACAACAATACATACTATCACTATTATTAGAATGCTATTTAAACTTTATAAGAAAATTAAATAAACTTCATCAAATATAAATGGCATCTTTACATAATTATATACATGTGACAAGAGTGTATAAATTTACTCATTTATATTTATTAGTTATATAACATTGGTTCACCTTTGGGTAAAGTCCTTAATTTCTATCACCTAATAAATTTTTCATAATAGCATTTCATAAAACACACAAATTATATGACTACACATTCAAAAACTAATTTGGCCACTTTGGTGACTAATAAATTAATTTTAATCATACTATCATATATATAAAATAATAATAGTAATATATCCAATACCAAAGCATGATAAGAATCCTAAAATTAATGGTTATTAAGATAAAAAAAAACCTGAGTGACTAATAGAGAAAAACCAGGACGAAGATGCTCAGCGGCAATAAACAAACAGCCATATAGAAAACAAAAGCAACAGGGGCCCCTTTCCCATTATTGTCAAACTTCTTTAACTCTATCCAAGATGGTAACATTGATTTACTTTAAAGGCTTTAGATATTAGAAACTAATTGAATGGCCATTGATGATGCGATCATGATGTGCGTCATGTGGAAAATCTAAAACATTAAACAAATTGCTTTGGCATGCAAAGAGCTTTAACCGATGACTTAACCAACAGGGTAATTTTCTTTTATGTTTCATATCAAGAATGACGACCACAATCATGAATTAAAGCACAAAGGATAAGAATCATAATTAAGGTATAGCAGCGCATCTGGGTATTCGAAAACCTTTCTCTAATCGCACTTATGCTTGAAACAAAACCAACACATAAGTTGCTTCGTTTATGAACAAGGAAGAAACCAGCATTAAAGTGTGAACCGTAAACTTGATAAAACGAACAAAAGCATGTTGTTTAAGTGTCCAAAAATTCGTAATCATAACGGATCGTAAATAAGTGGGAGTGTCTTACGAGTGAAACGGAATTTTTATAAACATCATAATTAAAACAATCACCAAATAAAAAATCTAAGGATTATTCTCTATTCAAAATCTACAGCTATGATACCATATGCAAGTTTTCATTCTTAATTATTCAAATATCAAAGACATAAATCTTACATAAATCATAAATCATACACAAATTATTCATGCTTATTCAGATCTTGAATATAATGATAACCACATAGATGGAGCGAATAAATCACTTACCTTAAGTTGAATTCGTCATGATGTAGAGAAAAAGCTTTCAACGATCATAAACTAGTTTATCTCTCTTAACCCTCATTCCGTACGACAGCTTGATGGATAGCTAAATACATATATTCTGTTTTTGTTTTTTTTATTTAATTAGGGTCTAGAGAGGACTAGTTTATATACACTTCTCTGTTGACATCAAATCTTGTAGGTCCATTAAGTCCTAAATTAGCGGTCAAGATTTAACATACTATTAAATTAAGAAAACCCTAAATCAAGTTTAATATAAGCCTACAAAAAATATAAATCATAACATTAGGCCATATATTTCTTACATCCTCTTTTACTTTCTAGTAACAACCTCAACTTTTAACTGATTTTGATTTCAAACATCAATGCGAGTATAAACTTGACATGAAATAACTATTAAAAATTGAAGTGATTTATGTGTTTTAAAACAAAGCTAAAACTTTAATAGACAAAGAGGTTGGACAAGTCACTAAAACAGATAGGTCTTTTGGCCATGTTTTCATTTGCTATGAATTACAAATCATCACTAAAAATCACCTTTTTGTGACGATTTAACAATTCATCGCAATAAGTTTGACATTGTGCGATGTTTTCTAAAATCATCGCTAAATGAGTATTTTTCAGACGATTTATGAGAATCTTCACAAAATGAGTACCTTTTGTGACGACTTAGTAATTTCATCGCCAGATAGCTAGCCTTTTGCGTCGAAATTACTTAATTGTCGCAAAATGTTATGCTTTTAGTGATGACATGTGAAATCATCGCCAAAAGTTTATGTTAAATAATTTGTATTAGATGATAATTTCTTAGGAAAATTTTGATGAATATTTGTATGTGATAATATTCTTAAAAATAATAAAGCTTAAAAGATAATTTTTTAATGCTAAGTGTACTTAATAATCGTAAGCTTAATTATACTTAACATTTATATGATTTTTCATATTTTTCGTTTGTCTTGTTTATAAATTTGTTTAAACTCATACTATTTACGTAGTACTACACCTCCGTTCATATAAAAAATTCATGAAAATAAAATAGAGCATCTAAAAAGATAATCATACCTAAAATTTTCAAAGTTTTAAGCATATTGTTGAAAAATTTTAGTAGGTTATTTAAATTTGGAAAAGTAAAAATTTTCAGACATGAAAAGATAATCATATCTAAAATTTTAATGTTAACAAGATCAAAATATCATAAATTTAAATTAACTGCTATTCTTAATCATTAATATTTATTAACAATAATAGAATGATTGTATAAGTGCAAAAATAAATTTAGTGAAAAAATGTCTTATATATCTTTATTAATTTTTTAATATATAGGATTTCATAATTTAATGTGGTCTTGAAAAACTATATTTATTATATATAATTTCTGTAGT
>JANIIA010000005.1:63225418-63247907 GCA_027478495.1 Erythroxylum alaternifolium
ATTGAATCACAGACTGACTGACTGAGCCCGATAATTCGGGATACTGTAAAAGCACACAGTCACAACAATATAAAAATAAATGTGCATGTCACAATTAACTTATGCATGATGTGCACTTTCCTAATTTCACAATACTTTCTCATAAATTACTATTCTAGCCTTAACATGGGTATCGGGATGTTACAGAGTCAATACATGTCAAAGTCTTTCACTATATCTGAAGTAGAAATGATACATGTTGAAGTTATAGGAAGGTATAGATCTAAAAATGCATATTGATACATTCAACCAAATAGCCAATGACTTATTAAGACTTGAGGAGATAATTATAAATGACGATAAAGTAAAGATTATGCTTTTTTTCCTGACCTCTTTCCTATGAATAATTGGTGATCAAACTCATATTGGATAAGGAGATAGTTGGTTTAAAAGATATCATAGTTTCTTATTGGCTTACAACTAACTAAGACCCAATATTGGTGGACATTTTTAAAGTGAAAGGTTGTTCATGAAAGGGAACTAGAATTATAAAAGGAAGCAAAATAAAGATGGCTCATCTAAGAGGAGTACTAGATCTAAATCTACGGGAAAAAAATACAATTTGGGATTACAAACATCAGACATATTAAGAGGTACTACCTAAATAAGAAGAGATAAGATGATGAAAGAAAATCTAATTATAATACAAAGTGGGGGCTCATATTGCAAAAATGGAGATATGCTTTATGTTTTTACTATCTAACTTTATGAATCATAGATACTAGATACAAGATACTTATATCATATAACACTAAAAATGATTGATTTGTGTCATGCACATCGTAAAACTTTAGGATTATCTAGTTGGTGGATAATAACACATGCAAAATTATTAGAAAATGATAGTTTAGGATCAAGATGTTTGATGGTGTTGTCATAATATTATGTGATGTTTGACTTGTACTAGATTTGAGAAAGAACCTAATTTCTTTAAGCTTCTTATATAAAGGATTTTAACTATAAGACGACAAAGATAACTTAAGGTGGTAAAGGGTATATTAACTGTTATAATTAAGATTGGTGGAAAACATCTACTGATTAATAAGGAGCATAATTGTAGGTGGAAAGGTTAATACAATAGTTTCATATGATAATAACATTATGTTATTGCAGATATGGTTAGGTCATCTCAATAAGTTATAGAAATTCATAGAGGAGCTTACTGAAGGACGTCAAACATTGTAAGTTAGATTTCTATAATTTTTGTGTGCTTGATAAATAATCTAAGCTGATATTTAAGATATGTAAGCATAAAATTATAGGAATCCTAGACTAGGTGTATACTAATGTATGTGGTCCTATCAAAAAATTGTAGAAGAGGGATCTCTGTAATTATGATATTCACTGATGGTTTTTCAAGGAAAATCTAGGTATACATTATAAAGTAAATATATGAGATTTTTGTAAGGTTTAAGGAATGAAAGGTTGAGGTGGATGATCAAACAAGTAAAAAAAATTAAGTACATAAGATCAAACAATAGTATTGAATACATGAGCTCACAATTCTATAAATTATATTAGCAACATAGAATTCAAAGACACTATGTAGGTCAAAAAAACCAAAATAGAATGGCATTTTGAAGAGGATGAATAGATCTATAACTAAAAAGACTAGGTGTTTAAGGGTGAATATAGGGTGACTAAAATTTTCTGGACATAAGCAATGAGTATTATGTATTACCTCATTGACAGAATAGTATAGACATCACTGAATAAGAGATTAGTAGAGGAAGTAAGTTAGATTTCTTTATATTACAAACCTTTGGTTTTCCTATTTATATGCATGTTTTCAATTATTAGAGGTTAAGACTTGATCCAAAGTTTAAAAAAAATCATTATTGGCTATCCTAAAGGTATGAAGAGATACAAGTTTTGGAACCTAACATTAAAGTAATGATGCAATGTTTAATAAGCAGTATCTGTTAAAACAAATATATAAGGAGAATGTGCCAAGATCGGCATAAAATAATACAAAAAAGGTACAAATGGGACTAGAATATCCTAAAGCATACTTAAAAGTAGGCACAACAATTTTAGCCTTGTTTGATTTAGCTCGACCTAAAGTTAATAAGCCAGCCTTAGGTTAAATGTGCTTTAGGCGAGGTTTAGGCTTAGGAACCCAACTCGAAGCCTAACTTGAAAGGCCTAATGACAACTGAATTCCCTCTCTTAAAATAACATTATTTTAGTTTAACTATAAAAAATGTTACTATTTTCTGGCCTAAAATGATGTCCTTTTAGTTTATAAATTTAAGAAACTAAAGACTTAAACAACGTTATTTTAATTAGTTACACCAAAATAACATCGTTTTAAGAAATAATAGCAAGCTTCGACTGCACACCTAGAGTCTAATAGAGTTTTAAGCTTGATTTAGATTATTTAGAGGGAGTAGGGTAACACCAGATTTGCAGTGGGCTTGACATAGTCTAATCCATTGTCATTTTTACTTGAAAGAGGATAGAAATTGTAGTTTGAAAGATAGAACAAGTCAAGAGAAATCATCTAATATGAACCTTAGGTTGGAAACCATTTAAAACCTAAATTACAAAAAATTAATTATCTGGGGTTGTCTTTAAAATCAAGTAAGGAAAACTCGACTCTAATAAAAATTAACTAATTAGAACTACATTTATAATGATTTTGATCATCACAAGTTACCTTGATAAGATCATATTAAGTTCTTTTTAAAGAACAAAGAGAAAATTCTACAAAACTGAAGAAAGCTCTTAAATTATTTTCTTCTTATAATTATCAAGAAATTATATAATTAAGATTGCCTTTGATAGGCATAAACCCCTAAAATCTAAGGAAAAGGACATTCCCTCTTTATCCTTTATCATAATCTGATTAAAAACAACCAAAAAAATTTTAAAAATTCATGTACTTATCCAAACAAAAATCTCAAATCATAAAACTAAATGACTAATAAGTAACTAAAGCTCATAAATGTTAAACTTATGCTAACTTATTCAAATAAAAAACAAATTAAATTCTATTAACTTAAATAAACATAAATAGCCCTAAATACATATTAATTACATAAATTAGACTCTATTTACCTTAAAACGTGTGGACCAGGATGTTAGACATTCTCTGAGCCTTGCTCTTTATGGATTAAACATATTTCATTTTTAACAATATTTTCAAAAGTGATCAATCTTGAAAATGCATATGATTTATATTGAATAGCCTCTTTTTTTATATCTCTATGACTAATCCTTATAAAGCTACCTATTATGCATTTGGTCTTTACCTTAGTCACTAGATCTCTAATTTGTTGTAAGAGATCATAAGAATGATTAAAAATAGGTGCTATTATAATATATTCTCCACTATCCCCTCCCCTTTTGAAAGGATTCGTCTTTAAATCACCTACGTCGTATAAAGATAAATCAACAACATTAAAAGTAGCACTCGTATTACCATAGTTACTTGGTAAATCTAATTTATAAGTGTTTTCATTAATATACTCCAATACTTAAAAATTTATATCTCCGATAGATGATAACTTATACTTCTTTTATATAAGAAACCTCACCTTATAAATATAAACCAAAACTCAATCTTCAAGTTCAAAAACAACCTTTATACTTCACTTATTGTCTTACCTTACATATTACTCATTCTTTTTCTTCATATTAGCATGAACCTTAAGATACAAATCCCTAACAAAATTTGCATTATGCTTACCATCTAAATTAGTATGTTCATTAGTAAGCAAATATAAGATATCCAAAGAAGTTAAAGGATTAAAGTTATACAAAACTTCAAAAGGAGAATAAGAGGTAGTAGAATGAACAAACCTATTGTATATAAACTGAACATGAAAAAAAAATCCTTTTGTTTTAAATTCTTTTCAATGATAACACGTAATAAAGTATTCAATATTATATTAACTACTTCAGTTTGTCCATTAGTTTGAGGGTTTACAATAATAAAAAAAATTAGGTTATAACTATTCCACAAAGTATGTCAAAAATTACTTAAAAACTTAAGATCTCTATCACTTACTATTATTTTAAGAAATTTATGCAAATGTATTATTTCCTTAGAGAACAAATCGACAATATATGTTGCATCATTGGTTTTATAACATGCATAAATGTGTCATCTTGCTAATAAACAAAAACAAATATGTTACTCTTACCACTTTGAGACCTAGGTAAACCTAATATAAAATCTTAGATATATTAATCCAAGGTTGATTACGTATAGTTAAAGGTGTATACTAACTATGTGATATTACTATATATTTTTCTTATTTATATATTATACACTCATCATAAACAAATTGTACATCGTGTTTCATGCTAGATATAAAATATTCATATAACATATTTGAAGACTTTTGCACACCAAAATGTCTTATTAGGCCACCTTCATGGTAGGCATGCATAATTGATCTTTTTTAAACAATCATCATACATATAATACCCACCATATGCACATTTAGGATATGCACTCCATATTTAGTTGAAATCAACATCTTTGATATATAGATTCTTAATAAACTAAAAGACTAGTAATTTAGTTTGCAATTAAGTAAGAAATGTGTACCTTTTAAAAATGCATCAACTATAATGGTTTCTTTAGTTCATGTACTTTATCATATACAAAAAAAAATGCCAATAATCTCTAACCATTCGACATGTCTCTTATTTAACTTACCTTGGGATTTAAAAAACTTCAAGTTCGTATGATACTCATGGACTATGAATGCCTTCGATTATAAACAATGCTACTATGTTTGTAGAATTCCAACCAATTCATATGGTTCCTTATCAGAAGTATGATAATTTAATGATGTCTTATTAAACTTTTCACTAAAAAAAAGCTATTAGTTTCGAATCCTGCATCAAAATAACCTATATATCAATTCTAGATGCATCATGTTCAACATCATAAGCTTTGTTAAAATCAGGAAACATAACTAAGGTGAATCAGTTAACTTATTTTTAAAAGTTTTAAAACTTATCTTTTAAAGTTTTAAAACTTATCTTTTAAAGTTTTAAAACTATCATATACATATCATCCCACTTAGTCACAACATTCTTTTTAACAAGTTCATCTAAAGGTGTTGTTATAGAACTAAATTCTTTCATGAACTTTTTATAAAAACTTACTAATCCATGAAAACTCCTTTTCTTATTTTCTTAGGTGTCAGTCAATCCATAATTACCTTAAACTTATCTTCATCTATATTTATTCCATGTGAACTAAAAAAAATATTTAATGCAAAATAAATACTTTTTAAGATTAACATACAAATTATGCTTCCTTAAAACAAGAAAAATAGAATTAAAATGTTTAACGTGATCATCCAGATTTTTGTTATACATTAAAATATCATCAAAGTATAATACAATAAATTTTATAATAAAATAACATAAAATATGATTCATTGACCTCATAAAGGTCCTAAGTGTATTAGTTAAACAAAATGACAGTACTAACAATTTATAAAGTTTACATTTTGTCTTGAAGGTAATTTTTCATTCAAAACTCTCTTTTATGCAAATTTGACAATATTCTTTCTTTAAAATAGACATGAATATGATAATAGTCATTTTTTAAATCAATTTTAGAACATATGCATTATCCATGCAATTCATTAATCATATCATAAAACTTAGGATATGGTGTTTATGCTTTGTAATGATTTTCTTGATGGCTCAAGAATTAATACATATATGAAATATTCCATCTTTCTTTGGTAACAAAATCATATGAACTATACATAGACGACAATTCTCCCTCACTAATCCATTTGCATTAAATTATCCACTTGCCTTTAAATCTCCATTGTCTCTTTAAGATTGGTTTTATAGATTTGTCTATTAAGGATTGATCAATTGGAAATGAAGTTTATTTAGTATTCTACACCTCTTAAAGAAGGTAATCCATATTGTATTTCCTTTGAAAATATATCTATAAATTCCTATAACAAAAAACCACACTAGGCAAAGAAATGTTAAGATAGTTGAAAAATAAATATTGCACAAAAGTACATATATTTATTGCCTTACTAACATAACACTCTTAATTTTACCATATATAGCAAAAACACTACTCTTTTAGTTTTCTCTTTATTTTGTCCTTTATATATTGAATTTTTTCCTATTGACACCACCATAAAATTTTCACTTTTCTGCACACATTTAACTTATTATCAGTCTTTTCTTTTTCTTAAATGTTCACTTATTTTTCTTTCATCTTACATTTGCTAGTTATTTTAATATTATCCTTATATGCTTCCTATGATTCTAAAGGTATGAATACAATATTTTGGTTGTTCATTATAACATAGTATCTATTCGTATGCCTATTATGAATAACCTTTTTACTAAACTGCCATAGATACTTTAAAAGTATAGGATCAATGTGCATTGGTACAACATCATAAGGAACCTCATCTTTGTAATTGCAAATAGAGGATGCTACTAACGCCTACTTTGTCACCTTAACTTCTCAATATTAATCTAGTCCTTGTAACTTATATGGCTTAGGATATTATAATGTAGCCAAGTTTTGCCTTGTAATATAGTACTAGAAACATTAGTACAACTAATACTATCAATAATATTACTACATACTTTGTTATCCACATGGTAGTTAGTGTAAAAGATGTGCCCATGTTAGACCTCACCAGCATTTTTCACAAGATGTATACTAAGAGCATGCCTAGTAATGGGCATATCTCTATGTATGGATATAATCCTCCAATGGTGGCACCTCATCATCACTTGAACTAACACTCTCTATTTAACCATTTACCATAACAATCATAGCTCTTTTATGTAGACATTAAGAAGTAATATGCCCAAATCTTTGGCACTATAAACACTCAACATCTTATGACTTAAAAGATAGATTTATTTTTGGTTTTACCTTTAAAAATAACAACCAAATTCTTTGCCTTTACATCTTTTGTAGGTTTTAAGGTAATTTTGTTATCCTTTCAATTTTAACTACATGAAGAGTTAGAAGTTGAACCATATTTAGAAGCAACCTAAGATAGCAATTCCATTTCCACCTTGATAGCTTTATACATCAAATTTTCCATCTCCATATAAGGTTACAATTCCACCACATCAACTATCTCTTTACTTAAACCACCAATAACTCTAACCCTAGTCACCTCATCATCCTCCTCTACACTGGCCTTCATCATATTTATCTTCATCTCCCTATATTAGTCTTTTATACTCATAGAACCTTAAGTTAGCCTTGTAACTTTCTATACAAGTCCCTATAATAATAGCTAGGTATAGACCTCTTCACATCACTATTTCAACTCTTTCAATGATAAAATAGACTGATCCAACTAGATGCTAGCATAATTTGTAAACTAAACTTTGCTAGTTTAACATTCTTTTCCTTAGAGTAATTATGAAATCAAACACATCGTCTACCTTCTTATCTCCCTCTAAGTATAGTTCATGATTATTTTTTCCAAAAAAGATAAGGATTTCATCTTAGTAATACGAAATTTTTATCTACTTTTGAAATAATCGTTTTACATTTTCTAGAAATAATCTCATCATAATTGGAACCCTCCTATTCCTCCTCCTCGAACACGTGTTTTCCTAGAGGATTTAGGTTTGGATAGGGATTCTAAACTATCTAACCTCATGTTTAGAACCTTGAATTAGCCTTCAAAAACAATTTAAAATCAATTTTTGTATTATCTCTACCAATAATTATGTTTAAACCTATGAAAAAAATATTAGTACAAACAAATTGGTTTTCCTTATATACTTCCTTTCATGTTCACGCACAAGATTAGGTTACCTAATTATGTTTTATCAATTATAGCTTTTCTTGATGATGTTCTCACCATTCTTACCTTTTACTACTTAACTTCACCTTACAAGCCCTTTAAGAAGAACTCTATTAATGGTCATACCAAAATAATAAGCAATAATGGATTTTATAACTTTGGTTAATGAAAAATAATAAAAAAGAACAAAGGAAGCAAAATCAACAAGAGGATAACAAAGATAAAATGAAACTATGGATCCTTTTAAAATAGGAAAAAGATTAGTACACTTTATAGCATACTAGAACACTTTATAAACATATTATGTAATATATGATATTTACATTTTGATTTGCACTTGTGATTCTAAATTATTATTTTTGTTATATATATATATATATATACATGTACATACATATATATACATATATGTGTGTGTGTGTGTGTGTGTGTGTGTGTGTGTGTGTGTGATGTAGACTAACTCAAAAACGTAAAAGAAAAGTGAATGATAACAACTTTGATTGAAGAAGAATGAACAAAGTTAATTATGAATTAAAAGAATCATAACAGAAAAAATTAGGTAAGATTGATGATGAAAGACACAATCAAAAATAAGAAAAAAATATTTAAAGGATAGATAACACTTGATTTTAAGAGCCGAAGATCTTACGCTAAATAGTACAAATATTAGGCTAAAAACCACTTAAAACTTGAATTATAAAGGTTTAAAACCTTAAGACCATTTTCAAATCAAGCAAGGATAACTCAACCCTAATTAAATCAACTAATGAAAACCAAAGTTATAATGATCATGATCACCACAAATTGCTTTGATAATATCAGAATAAATTTTTGTTAAAGAACAAAGATGAAATTATCACAAAAGTGAAGAAAGCTCTTAAATTGTTTTCTTATTATATTGATCAATAAATTACATTAATAAAATAACCTTTAACAAGCATATAATTCTCAAATCTAGAGTCTAATAAGGAAAAGGACATTCCCAATTTATTCCTCATTATAATCTAATTAGGAACAACTAAAAATTAAATCCTTATCCAAACAAAAATTTGAAATCCTAAAACTAAATAAATAATATATAATGTCCTTTTAAGTAACTAAAGTGTATGAACATTAGACGTAACTATAATAAAATATGTTGACTTGTTTAAATAAAAATGTAAGGCCCATTAACTTAAATGAAATCAACATCCCTACATACATCTTAATTATACGAATTAGGCTCCATTTAACTCAAAACATGTGAATCGATTTGTTAGACATCTCTAAGCCTAGTTCTTCATGTATTAAGCATATTCGATCATCAACAACATGTAGAAAAGTGATTAATCTTGCAATATATCTAATTTATCTTAAGCAACCATTTTTTTTACATCTCCATAATTAATATTTATAAAACTACCTTTTTACATTTGGTCTTTGCCTTAGTCATTGGACCTCCAATTCTTTGCAAAGGATTACAAAAAAGTTGAAAATAGATGCAGGTGCAAACTGACCATCATCATCATCATCTATATAGTATAACCATTGATAGAGTAAGAAGTGCCTTTAGGCCAGCAAATAGATATAAGTAGGAAGACTCAATATCCTTTATGTTTATCATAAGCAATGGAGATCCAACTAACTTTCAAGGTGTTATAAATAATAAGGAGAAATTATAATGATTAGAGCTATGATGGAGGAGGTGGATTCTTTGAATAAGAATTGAACATAGGAGCCAGTGTAGCTCCCTAAAAAGAAGACGTCTATACAAAAGGAAGCCAATAGTTTGAAAAAAAAGAAAATTTTTTATGATTTGACTAGTTCCTAAAGGGTACATATAGTAGAATGGTATTAATTATGATGAAATATTTTCTTAATGACTAGTCGTACTTCTATCATGATTTTGGTGTCATTAGTAGCAAGTTTGGATATACACTTATAGCTGATAAATGTGAAAATAAAATTTCTCTTTGTTAACTTGGAGGAATAAATTTAGATGAAGCATTTTGAGGGTTTAATCAACTTCAGCGGGGTATCCCTCGAATCCAAAAAAAAGTTTAATCAACTTAAAAAAGAGCATATGGTGTGTAAATTAAAGAAGTCACATTATAAGTTAAGGCTTAGTGCCTGTTTGGATGGGCTTATATTAGTAGAGCTTTTGTCAGTAGAGCTTTTATCAGTAGAGCTTTTTTTAGAAGAACTTTTCTAAGAAGTCAGTTGACTGTTTGACTGTCAATTAAAAAATAACTTTTTAAAAAGAACTTCATACAGTAGATTTTTGGCAACATAAAAATAAAAGCACTTTTATTAATTTTAACTATATTTTATTTTGTAATAACAATTATTTATGCATATAAATAATATTTAAACTATATTAAACAATATGCAAAGCATTATATATTATGTTTACATTTGATAATCTAGGAAATTATATAAAGAGATGTCTTATTTTCTTGTAGGAAATAAATCTAATATGAAAAATAAATATTAAAACATATAAGAAAGCTAAATAATATTATAATCCCAAAATAAATATTCAAGTTGAGTAAATAGTATACATTTTATTGTAATACAAGAAGATTTGCAATATGTTCCCTAGCATCATTCATCTCGTTATTTTGTGGCTCGTCTAAATGATTTTTTTCAACGTCTTCATTTTTATTGATTTTTTCATTTATAGGAAGTAATTTATCATCTTCATCATAGGGAGAAAACTCTTCATTCTTCTGAGCATTTAACCTTATAAAATTATAAATGGTCATTGAAGCAATTATAATTATAAATGGCCATTGAAGCAATTACAATAAACCATTTCATCTTCATTTAATATTCTCCTTCTTTGACTAGACTTCAATTTTTAGTTTAATTATAATCCGATTATTAAAATATTGCTATATATATACATATATATATATAATCATACAAGTATTATATATAAAGGTAAGGCATTATTGTTATAATAACTGTACACTTCCAGAACTTGAAGTACACCATCCCATAATAATATAAAAAGATACAAACCTCTCATGTCTCTTGGTACTTATTCTTACTTATTCTTTGATTTCTTTATCTCTTTCAGGACCCTCCAATCTTCAACTGCTTTTGGTCATAAATTTGTCAGTGAGGAATAGGGACATTACAGTCTTGATAGTCGTAAGCATTTCATGGGGTTAAATAGAGTAGGCTTCTTGAGGAAGTACAGGGGCGTGCTTTTGAGATAGCTGATAGCCTTAGGTCCCAACCTTCAACATCTTTAAGAACAAACGTGGAAAAGAATCTGATCGAGAACTCCATGAGTATTGATACTTGTTGGTCCACACAAATGAATCAAGCCTTCCTTCCGTTGATCTTGCATGCATCCAACATCTCTACCCTTGTAATACTCCATTGAACTTGGGATGTGAAGATTAGTAAGAGCAGGAATAACTCTTTTAAAGCTCTGGCTTGTACTGCAAACTGCTTTTACCGAATTCAGATATGCGCTACAAAGTTAAAAGTGGGGAGAGTAACAATAAGACTAACACCCCAACATTTAAGATAGATACACTCACAACATAGGAGTGTAGAGTCTGCCAATATTCAACACTTTGTGATTCAATTTTATTGAAGAATACAGCATCAAGACCACTACCAATGCAATCCACGATAACATTCTTAGTGGATTAGACATTCGGGGAACAAACGGGTGAACAACAAATCATCTACTCAAATCACCAGTAAAATATACTGGGCTAAAATTAAAGATATGACCTGCTATACAGTCCCTTAATAGCTTGCATTCATCCTTTACATTAACGGTTATAAGAATTAGTCAGACGAATAAGTAATCAGATACTAAGCAAACTGTAGAGAGTGCAAGACATAACACTGGAGAAAACAATTGAAACAACGCATTGAACCAAGCATTTGAAGTGTAAATGATATTCATATGACAAAACTAGTCACTCCATAAAGTGTAGGATGCTTTATCCATAAGCAACGATAACAAAGCATGGTAGCATTGCAGGTGTGGAACAAAATAATTAAGGGAAAGTTGTTATCACTTGAAAGACGAACCTACCATATTCAGTTTTACTACGCACCTTCCTTCAATGATCTACCCAAAAGAGAACATCAAATGCATTTACTCTTTAAGACGGTAGAAACTGTCATCAATAAGAATAAACAAACATCATAATAATCAGACCTATAGAACCTTATTCATGTAGGCTTTTGAACCACCAGAAAATGATGCAAAGACTACAGGGCAAGGCCTGAGCTTTAACTCCTACACATTCAATGAACGAGAAAGCAATTAGAATTGGGAAAACTTCAACCCAAGTAGTAGAACTACAGCTTAACTTGGGAAAGGTATCTTCAACCGAAGCAGTAGAACTACAGCTTAACTTGGGAAAGGTATCATGTCTTGATGCATTCAAAAACATTAGCAATGGAAAATGAGGAAATGTCTTTTCTTGACTCATTTAATTCTTCAACTACATTTTTATATCATCATTTTTTATTCCTCGGATTCACTAAAGTTGCTTTCTTGAAAAGAAAACATCAAGAAAGTTTCATAATACAAGTCAAGAAGACAACGAGAACCAGAGCAAGATTTCAAAAGTGCAGCTCCAGGTAAGAGGAGTTCAGAGAAATTCAGTACATCTCTCTCACACACTGCCATCTATTCGCCACCTCGAAAATATTTCTTTATCTCCATTAATGCTGCCAAGAACACTCTCTGGCAACATCCGTTAGTCAATATTTATATAGCTCATTTATCAGTAAAATCTAGGAGCTCCCAACCCAACCCCATCCCTTGTCTCCCATTTTTCCATAATTTAGTGTCTGCAACTCGTAAGTCTTTTGTGAACTCAGCACATAAACTTACGTAGACGTTGCCAAAAGAGAAATCACAAAAGTTCCCTACTTTTCACTAACATGATAAAATTGCAAACGCTCTAATTAATACCAAAGAAATAAACATGCATACCCATTCATCTGATACTTTTCATTAACATGGAAAACATGCATACCCAGTCATGCGGTATACCAAGACATAAACTACCATCACAAAATCGAAGCATAATCAAAGAACTCGTTAATTACAAACACCCAAAAGCAAGAACTCGTAATAACATCAAAGAATAAAATAGAACCTGTTTGTTAAGGCACACGAGCAATTCCTCAAAATACCAATCTTAAAGCTCAAAATTTCATCAGATGAGCTCCTCCTGGGTGAGTGAAACAAAACAATAATTAATATAACAAAAAAGGAGAAAATAAATTGCAACATAAAGGAGGAAATTGAGATTAAACAAAAACCCTAACCATAAAAGGAATGGACCAGATCGCGGAGAAGAGTGAGATAAACGTCAGAATTGGTTAGCTTTCCAAATAGAAGCGCAGAGGCAGAGAGAAGAGAGAGCAGAGGCGGAGAGAAGAGCTTTTTGTTTTCAATTGTTATAAACGTAAATGTCAGAAATGAGTGGCACGTAAAGTCCACTGGAAAAAGCTAAAATGAGGGACTTTTTTAAAATGCTCCAAATTTGAGCTTCTTAAAAAGCTGTATTTTAGCTTTTAAAAAAGTTATTTTTATTTAAAAAGCACTTTTGAATTTTCCAGCCAAACACCTATTTTTGATAAAAATAGCTTTTGCGGTAGAAAAAAGTACTTTTTTACCTACCAAAAGCTCAACCAAACAGGTGCTTAATTCTTATATGATCTAAATTGGCAACAAGCGATGTACATATGATTATTGTGTACATATTAAGAGCCTTGATAATGGAGCATTTATTTTTCTACTACTATATGTGGATGATATGTTGATTTTAGAAAATGTGCATAATGTGAATAAACTAGGGACCTTGTTAGGAAAGAAATTTGAGATCAAGCCATAATATTGTGTTTAAAAATCGGCAAAGTGATCCTCTAATTGGATATATGGATTCAAATTATGTAGGAGGTATGTATTTACTCTTGTAGGAAGGCAAATTTATTAAAAATTAATATTGCAATCTATAGTTGTATTATCTATAGTTCAAGTTGAATATATAGAAGTGGTTAATACTGCTAAGGAGGCATTATGACTTACAAGGCTAGTAAAGGAGGTAGGCATTGATTAAGGAAAAGATCGAATACTCTTTGATAATTAGAGTGCCATTTATCTGACAAAGCATCAACAGTCCATTTTGGAAATTTGAAGTGAAAGCACGAGCTAAAGATATGGATGTGTTTGTGTGACGCAGATGTTTATGAAAGAAAACATGATTTAGGACACAATCATGTCACATATTGTGTGATATGTAAGAAGAAGTTAGTAAGATTCATAGGTTGGAGATATGATCATGTGTTCAGTTATGTATTAGCATGCAAAAAAGTAAGAGGATCCGTGGTCAAAAGACACATTTATGCTAGAGATTGTGTTATATTCTAAGGTTATATAATAAGATTCATGGTTGTGTCTCATGTCAAATTAGCATAATCAATCTTACATGGACATAAGTTTTTTTTGGTGAACTTTGAATTTTGGAAGAATTTTAAGACCCATGAAAGTCACCGTAAAATTAAGTTAGGTGTGCTAAAGATGTTATTTAAATTAAAATTTTCTATTTTGAATTTTCATATATAAATATATATTATAAACTTAATTATTGTAACCATCATCCTATTCTTCAATAGTGAAACAATCACTACTAATTCTCGAGAATATAAACACACATAATTAGTTGAGTCTAGTTTTTTTTTTTTTGGATACATAGGATTGAAAACAAAACCTAATCAAATCAGTTGCAAAGCATGCCCCTGCGATACTTCATTGCCTATCTAGGATAAAAATTTCTTATATTTTTATTTTCTTACTTTAATTATTCTCTATTCTTGAACCAAAAACATTAAGTTACCTTGTCAGTATGATTAAACAAGTAGCTCGTTTGGTCTTATACGACATCTAAAATAACATCTCTTAATTCTATATCGTCTTATATATCAACTAAACTAACATCTCTTAAATTTGTATCTTTTCATGGTTTCTTCTTAATTACTTCAAAAATATTAGAAGTGTTAACTTGTTTAGCACAAACGCACTCAAGCAGGGTCCTAAAGATCTATAAAAATAAACAATCTTCATTAATAACAAAACCCTTGCTATATGGAAAAGAAAATTTTTCCATTTTTTTTGGGTGACCTACTCGGTTCACCGAGGCTTTACTCTAATTATGTCTGAATCCGACCTACGTCGTGCACCTGATTTTGATGGGTGAGTCTCCTAAAGGAGATAGTTGCATTTACAAGACTCGAACACGAGACCTTGCTTAAGCGGAGCCGAGCTGCTTATCATGACAATCTTTTGGAAATAAATGTGATCTTTCTCCAAGCTAAGATCTGAAATTAGATCTTAAGTAGCCATCTCTTGGATAATAAAAGGAAGCAAACAAATTTTTTAATGACGTCCCGTCCATTATATTGTCCTCATGAAGTATCAACTCAGCACCAAACCGTATAGGCAAAACGAAGTTGGATAATCTTATGTAGAAGCCTTCATAGTCCAATTGTGCAGCCAGACCCTCCTGAGACCAAACTTGATAAAATATTATTGTATGCAGCCACAATTTTCTTCTCTTCTCTAAAGGATATCAATCTGTTTTGCGTACCCCGTTCCGTTGCCAGTTATACATAAAAGTGAATGTCGCAATTTGCTGTTAAACAAGAGGGCCTCGAGATTGGTATTGTAATGTACGTAAGCATTTACTTTACCTTGAAAAAGATCTTGGATATTAATTTAGGGATTCTCTTAAATGGTAGTCAAGTGACTATGAAGCCTCGAGTCGAAACATTACGCCACAAGTCCATAGTCTAACATTCTACAGCGGTCCAGTTAAATAATCCGAAGCTTGATAAGAGCCCAGTCAGAACACCTCCTAAGGCTAAGGCCCGTATATCTCATTCTAGTTATATTCTTAAAATTACAATTCAATACAATCTAAGCAACAGTCGAGTTCGAGGCCCTAAAGACAAAAATCAAGAAGAGCCGTTTAGTTCCTTTCGCAACCCCCAAACGACTGAAAACGACAACTCGTGGGATTTGACCTTGAAATTTCTCTTTCGCTTTTTAGTTTCCGTCGGAGAATCGGAATTCCAACGTGCGCTAAGTTACACTCCTTTCCTTTCCGCACACTGGAACATCACCTACTCCCCAAAAGCACGTGCCAGCATAACAACCCCAACGCCGAATCATGCTCTCACGCGCTGTCCAAACCACAGTTACCAAACCCGTGCTGTAACAAAATCTCTCCAACGCGCCAGTTCCTAGTTGTGGGCAACATATTTGAAATCCACTGGAGGATCCCTCCATCAACCCTGACGGACCGGCAAGCACTTACCCCTCCATTTCTCTGACGCATGCCGGGTGGCAGAAATCTAGAAGGAGTTTGAATTGGAGAAAAGTCGCGTATACTAGCAAACCATATTTACATATTTAATAATTTAGTAACCAAAATAAATGCAATAAAAACAAAAAACAAAAGACAGCTCACAAAGGCATATTCTACGGCCCAGCCTCCTTCTTTAAAACATAAAACATACGCAAACATTCTGTCGACGATTCACGCCAAAAACCTCTCATCAAAACACTTCTCTCTCGCGTCGCGCTTTTGGCTTACTGATTTAGTAGTTAATAATCGACGAAGATGCACTCCAATCACTTGCTTCTCGAGGAACCTATAAGGATGGCTTCAATTCTCGAGCCATCTAAGGCTGTGAGTATCTCTTTTTTTCTCTTTTTCTATTAGTTTTTACGCTTGTTGTTTTGATTTCCTGATGTGAAAATTGTGATGTGTTCTTTTTGTTGATTTTCAGAGCTTTTTCCCTGCAATGACGAAGATTGTGGGTACTCTAGGGCCTAGGTCCCGATCTGTGGAGATTATTTCTGGATGCCTCAAGGCTGGAATGTCTGGTAATTCTTCGATTTTTCTGGTTACTTCTTTCTTTTATTATATGGATGCTTTGGGTTGTGGAGGGATCTGATGGATTTGAAAGTTGTCGATTGTATGGAACAGTGGCTCGGTTTGATTTTTCATGGGGCGACGCGGAGTATCACCAGGAGACTTTAGAGAATCTCAAGAAGGCTGTCAAGAGCACTAAGAAGCTCTGCGCCGTATGTTTATCTGGGTTTTTCCTCTTTCTGCGTCAATTTTTTTTTTAAAAATTTCTTGTGATATTTTGCTGGGATTTGAAACTGATGACGTTGGTCTTGTATTAGCATTCTACATTTGGTGAACGAGTGTTAGTTTGAGCGGGTTATTTATTTGTTTGCTTGTCTGTTCAGGTTATGCTCGACACAGTAGGCCCTGAGTTGCAGGTTATTAACAAGAGTGAGAAATCTATATCTCTTCAAGCTGATGCCACTGTGGTTCTAACCCCTGACCAAGGACAAGAATCCTCTTCTGAACTATTGCCTATCAATTTTGATGGACTATCTAAGGTTTGAAAATGTGGCTGCATTTGAGCTTTAAAATTTTTTTCCGCACACAACTATTAGACTAACGCTGGGTTTGTTCTCCTAATGTTTGGGAGTCATGGCATTATTATGGTAATGAAATCGTGAAGTTTAATCCTTTCTAAGTAGTTTAGTTTGTGATACTTCAAGTTTGAGAAAAAATTGTTTGACAAGGCTTTCCCAAGCATTTGAGTGCTTGTTGCCAGACATTGTTTTGGTTTTAGTCTTAATTTTTTATATTATCAAGTAAATGGCATTTTAAATGTGTGGCGTGTACGTTTAAGTGGATGCCTTAAAGTGAATTCTTGTAATGCCCAGAATTCTAGCAATCTTATTGTTGTTATATCTTGGGTTTTTCTCATATGTGAAGGGTTGATGATGTTTTTTTTTTTTTTAATGGAAAAAGCTGAACCATCCATTTTGATATTGGCAGGCAGTGAAGCCAGGAGATACCATTTTTGTTGGTCAATACCTGTTTACAGGAAGTGAAACTACTTCCGTATGGTTGGAGGTAGGAACATAACAGAGGAAACTTTATGAAACCAGTTGAATATTTAAGCATTGAATTGTTACATTTTTCCTATTTGATAAGTGATTTGGAAATGCTTATGAATAAGTTGCAATTCCTCTATTTGATTTATTTTTAATATATGCATTTAGCATTGTTCCGTTATGTTTTCTCTTGGGTTATAGGGGGCTTAATTGGACTTGTAGATTGTTTCATCTTTTTTCTTTTAATCTATTTTTGGCAAGCTGACGAAAGTTGATGACAATTTGAATATTGAAGAAGTTGAGTTCATATTGATTTTGTTGGCTTGATGAACAAGAAGACATGAATAAACTCAGTTGCACGTGTAACTTCTATACTTTAAAGGCATATAGGTGGATCTCCTATTTGTGTGTGCATGAGAGAGAGGTTTTGAGAAAAAATTGCATTCGTAGGCATTATGGGGAACCAAATTACATTCATTGATGAAATTAATGTTATGCTGGAGTGGTCAGGTTTCAGAGGTGAAAGGCAATGATGTGGTTTGTGTTATAAAGAACACTGCAACTCTGGCAGGGTCATTGTTCACTTTGCATGCCTCTCAAATTCGTATTGAACTGCCTACCCTTTCTGATAAAGATAAGGAGGTTAGTCCCCTCATCTTCGCTTCAGTCTATAATATCATGTGATGGTTACTTTTAACTTTTATTGTTCTTTGATTTACTATATAAGTTAATCTGTTAAGTGATTATTATAAGTAATGCAGGTTATAAGTTCATGGGGAGTGCAGAACAAAATTGACTTCCTCTCAT
Organism: Erythroxylum alaternifolium; assembly: GCA_027478495.1. NCBI lineage: Eukaryota > Viridiplantae > Streptophyta > Magnoliopsida > Malpighiales > Erythroxylaceae > Erythroxylum > Erythroxylum alaternifolium. Next base: position 63,243,995 of record JANIIA010000005.1, read on the forward strand.
TGTCTTATACACGACATGCAGAAGATGTTCGCCAAGTAAGATCTTGTGTTTCAATGTTCTTTCACTGCTCCATGACTCATTCTATTGGTGATAGTTTCTGTATTCTTGAATTCAGTTGTTTGTTAATTGGTACTGTGATGCAGGCCCGTGATTTCCTCTCGAAACTGGGTGACCTTTATCAGACTCAAATCTTTGCCAAGATCGAAAATGTAGAGGTAAATTCCATACATGTATATCTTAAGGGCTTTGATGTCTTAAACTGGATTTTGACTAAATATGTGACCATTAATTCCAGGGACTAACCCACTTTGATGAGATTTTACAAGAAGCTGATGGTATTATCCTTTCACGTGGAAATTTGGGTATTGATCTTCCTCCTGAAAAGGTAGGTGTCCAAATTTAGAAATTAGTAAATTCTTTTTGGGAAGTTCTTATCTAGTATGCATTTTCACATCCTTAATTCTGCTGAGGCATCTGTACAGGACTTAGTATGTCATTTGTTGATACCCTCATAGTTGACTTTAAATCATTCCAATTCTCTGTGTCAAACTTTTGTAGCCCCACGGTGAACATTACTTCTGCTAGTATATAAACAACAATAATTGTTTCACCAAAGCCACTTTTTGACTGATCCCTTTTGTAGGAAGAGTTATTTGACTTTTTGGAACTTGGTACCAAAGAAGTTGGAGAATGCTTTTAAATAATCCCTTTCTATGTACAGGTGTTCTTATTTCAGAAAGCTGCACTTTACAAGTGTAACATGGCTGGCAAGCCTGCAGTATGCACTCGTGTGGTAGACAGCATGACTGACAACCTGAGACCGACACGAGCAGAGGCAACGGATGTTGCAAATGCTGTTCTTGATGGTGTGCTATTACTCTGGACTGCAAATTTCTTTGTGTTTCTGGTTATTTCCAACTTGTATTTGCAATTTTCTTGTCTCTGTGTGCCATAAGGGCTTGCTGAGACAGGCAAACAGATCTTTTGCTTTGGCCTTTTTTGTATCAATGAGCAATGCTTCCATCAGTTTTGTCAATTCTCATCCAATTGTTTATAGGATGTATATCTTGTACCTGACTTTTCCGTGATTCTCGATCCATGCAGGAAGTGATGCAATTCTTCTTGGTGCTGAGACTCTTCGTGGACTATACCCTGTTGAAACCATTTCGACTGTTGGTAAAATTTGTGCTGAGGTACCAAGATCCTTTGCAATACTCATTGATTTAGATAACCAGTTGCAAAAAAGTTTGGACTTCAAGAGTTGAAAGAATTGGAACACATATCTTTTAACAAATTGAACTCCAAACGTTGGTGCCTGCTATTTTATATGGTTGGTTCCATGTAGAAAATATCATTTGTTATTGGGTTACCATAGCTTCCCTAATTAGTACTTGAGAAAATTTAAATTTACTATGATTTTGCTCCATATTTTTCCTAGTCAATCAAAATAGTTGACAAGGTTGGTGTTTCTTTAAAAAGGAAAGGGAAATGCTAGGCGAGTGAAGGTAGAAAGGATAATTTACTAGTGTTCTGAGCTTATTCTTGTGTCTTGAAAGATTCATTTTATCCTGATATGCAGGCAGAGAAGGTTTTCAACCAAGATCTATATTTCAAGAAAACTGTCAAATATGTTGGAGAGCCAATGACCCATTTGGAATCAATTGCTTCTTCAGCGGTATTGTTGTTTGTTTGAATAATTACGATTGCACTGCCAGATTAGTTTAATATGCTAGTTTGGGTTTAGTAAATTCCATTGTTCAAGTTTGGCTTGTTCATGAGCACTATTTAACTATTTTCTAGGTTAGAGCAGCCATTAAGGTTAAGGCATCTGTCATTATATGCTTCACTTCTTCTGGGAGGGCTGCAAGGTATATCTCTCTGCTTATTCTGTTCCTATCTTTTTTTTTACCCTTTTGAGTGTTCATACAAGTCCAGAATTTGATTTGTATACTCAATTCCTTTTTTCATAGAGTTCATATTGCCTTTGTAAATGCATTAATTATTGTAAAATTTTACTGCTAAAATATGCAGATTGATTGCCAAGTATAGGCCAACCATGCCTGTTTTGTCAGTTGTTATCCCACGCCTGAAGACAAATCAACTAAAATGGAGCTTTAGTGGGGCTTTTGAGGTATTTTTAAATTTACTATGCTTCACTTATTTCACTAAGAATTCATCCTCTTGCTACTTTTGTTATTGTAAATGATTTGCTTTTGTTGTTGAGGGGACTAATATTCTCAGATATCTTGCTGAAATTTGAACGGTCATTTTCTGAAATATTCCTGGGATTGGTAGTACTTTACCATCCAAATAATAGGATATAACTGTCCATCTTAACAAATTTCCTGCGATTATCCACCGTGGTCATTCATAATTTTAGTTAATTGTTTCATGAAGTCTAAAACAAGCTCTCTTTTCCTGTGATATGTGATGCCCTTTGCCATTGCCTTATAGGGGAGCAAGGAAAATCCATTCAATGATTGAATGTAGTGGTCAATTGGAATAACGTTGCAGATTCTTGTTTGATATTCCATTTGGTCTTGGTTAGGTCTATGTCTATATTTTGTCAACCAATTTCTTATGTGATTGAATTAGGCATATTCTTGGTTAAGCTTGCCCCTTCATGTAAACCCTCTTGGTAGTGAAACTGATAGCACTTTGTTTAATTCATATTCCAATCCAGGCTAGGCAGTCTCTTATTGTCAGAGGTCTCTTTCCTATGCTTGCTGATCCGCGGCATCCAGTAAGCTCCTACTTTTTCTGCACAACTTTTACAATATGCTTTTGTTTTCTGATGATATTGATGCATTGGGCTTAGATTAAATATTACTCTTGTAAGTTAATTGCTATTTGATTTTTGATTGAAGAAGCTGCGGCATGGCTTTTAGGTATTAGTTAGTGCAAAGAAACAGCATGTCTCATTGCTACAGAATAGGTCTAGGCCAAAGTAGAATATTTTTGAAACAGATGAAGCTTTGGAACCACTTAGCAAGTGATACTGTTGTCCATGGAACAGACTGTTTCTTAGAATATGGATTATTTTCTCAAATGGTGTTCTAACAGTTTTTTACTGAATTCATTCCCCATATTTAAAATAATTTATTTGTTATCTTTGATTTTGTCAGGCGGAATCAACAAATGCAACAAATGAGTCTGTTTTGAAGGTTGCTCTTGATCATGGAAAGGCCTCTGGAGTGGTCAAGCCACATGACCGTGTAGTAGTTTGCCAGAAAGTAGGGGATGCATCAGTCGTCAAGATTATAGAGCTTGAAGACTAGAAATTTTTACGAGATAATCCTAAACAATTTTTGGAAAAGTCATATATCTCCTAGCTTGTGGAGACTTTCGCGCGTGATTTAAAACGCGTCAGAAAATGTACTCTGTTTAATTTTGTTCAGAATGCCATATTCTGTCATGGTAGGTATGGCCATGATCCCATTTTCAGTTTGGAGATTGGAAGGCAATTTTCAGGTTCAACGTGGTCGTTTTGTTATCTATTAATAGTCCACGCCGTTTTGACTTGATTATCTATTAATATTCGACGCGGTTTTGACTTGATCATGGAAGAATACTAATCTTCTGTACCCTTATATCTAGAAGCCAAGGGCATTTTAATAAATTTTGAGTTCTTATATATTTGGCCGAGAGAATCTTGCATGTTTTACTCGGCTATTATTTAATGAACAGGGCAAGCGTCAACCATCTTTTTCAATTTTTTGATGGATCGACGTCAGAAGTCTTGATGATAATGTATGTTAAGATGCTATATTGATTCGTTCTCATTCAGTTTTAATCAATATTGTGAATATCGTACCGGATTTAGTATCAGATTGGACATTGGTATGGTACTGTACTGGTACCGGTCAATACTGAGTATCGTTTTGGATAATTTTTTAAATTTATAAAATAGTCC
>JANIIA010000005.1:63255291-63274602 GCA_027478495.1 Erythroxylum alaternifolium
ATATATATACCGACTTTTATTTGTTTAGTGATGTGATGTGGTACGCCACCCTCGCGGGGCACGAATTCGGATATCACCATCGGTATCGAGTTCGGGTCCAGCGGGAGTGGGGTGTTACATATGTAGGCCAGTGTTCAACAATCAATCCAATTCTTCTACTCATGTGAAAAGGCCAATGCCATCTATTGTTTTGAATCATAACCTTCACTTTATTATCTTTAGGGATAAAACCTCTTAAAGTTAGAAAGATTTTAGTATTGTCGAGTGGCCCAGGTTATGCCAATGATCAAACCAAATTGTAGTGCTAAAGCCATTACAAATGTAGTGCTTGATGTGATGGTGAATGAAGGACTTTGTGTGTATAATTTGTTGAAAGGTATAGGACTAAGAAGCTTCCTGAGTGATTGACCAGATGGTTTTCTATCTAATATAGTACATGTGAACCCAACTTACCCACAAGCTCTCTTTATCCCATCAAATGCTCCATAATCTTTTAGCTAATAAATCTTGTTCATTCTACTAGTTGAGTTAATTCCTAACCCCCTATTCTGCTTAGGAAGATACATGACACTTCATTTCACTTTAGCATTTCTCCCCACACTAGAATTCTATCCATTCCAAATAAAGTCTCAAATACCTTTATCAATTTTCTTCATGATTTCTTTGGAAATAGCTATGTGCGATAACCAACAAACATGCAGATTATTAAGAATGGAGTTAGCTAATTGCAATTTACCTCCATATCGTGCGAATTTGTTTGCTCCATCTAGAGATTCTTCTATTCACTTTGTCAATAAAGGGCTTACATTCAACTTGCTTGAGCTTATTAGTAGAGATTGGAACCCCAAGTATGTAAAAGGTAATTGAAAAATAATGAGTCCCATATCTTACATCACTCTCACTAAATCATCACAACTTTGTCTAGTTAGATAAGTAGCACTCTAATTTAGATTGAATATAAGATTGTTTAGTTAGATATATAGGATCATTGGCACAAAGCATAAGCAATTCGTCAGTAAAAGAAAGTTGAGTGATGCCAAGATCTCTACATTGATTATGAAATCTAAAGTTCTTGTTGTACCCTACACAAAGCTGTGTGATTCTTTAAAAAACTTTCATAGCAATAGCAAACAAAAAAGGAGAAAGGGGTTCACCTTGATGAATTCCTCTGGCAGATTTGAAAAGTAGGGTAAGTTCTCCATTTATCATCACTAAAAAGGACACGAATGTGATGCCGACTTGAATCCATCTGATAAACTTAAAAGGGTATCTAAAAGCATGCAGAGAGTTGATAATGAAGCTCCATTAAATAATGTCATATGCCTTTTTGAAGCCTATCTTGAGGGCATAACTCTTAATTTGCTTATTAGACTTATAATCTTTAAACAATTCTTGGGCTAATAAGATGTTCTTACTCATAATTCTACCATGAATGTAAGCACCTTTACTTGGATTAATTAAACCAGTAAAAGTAGCCTTTAACTTGTTAACAAGGATTTTTGCAATGATCTTGTAAACCACGTTGCAACAAGCAGTAGGTCTGAAGTCACTCAAGCCCATAAGATTAGGACTTTCGGGAACCAAGCATAGGTAATTCTTATTCATCTGTTTAAGCAACTTACCACTCCTGAAGAATTCCTGCACTACATTGTTCACTGATGTTTGTAAGACATTCCATTTTTCTTAAAAGAATCTTGTATTGAATTCATCTGATCCTGGTGACTTATTAGGATAAAAGGAGAATATCTTATCTCTTCATTAGTGAATTTCTTGAGTAGTTCTAAATGATGAGATTGATTAATGCATCCAAACATAATGATGACATTGATTAATGGATCCAAACATACTGTTGAGTAGATCTTCTGAAAAGCAAGTAGTATGGGTAGTTTCACCATTTAAAACTTTAAAGTAGCTTCTAGTTATCTCTTTTATCTGTTATTGATCATAATTCACAATGCCATTATTGTCTTCTAGAGACACAATCTTGTTTCTATTTCTTTTTCCTTGAATCACACTGAAGAAATACTTGGAATTTCTGTTTCCTTACTGGATCCAATGAATTCTAAACTTTTGATTCAGTTGTGAAATGTATATATCAAGAGCTTGTAGATAGTTCTTAAGATTTGCTTTCTCTTTCTCAATGAGTGTGGCATCCATATGGTTATTTGCCAACTATTTTTAAGTGAGTGATAGTTCCTTCATGGCTTGTGCTTTGTAACTCCCCTCAGTAGTTTAATACTTTTAGATTTGATGAATTTCAGAATTTCCAAACTGATATGCTTTGGATCCCTAAAATCTTTTAACAAGAGAATCTACAATAATTGAATCTATTTGTGGATGTTTTAAAAAAGAATTGAAGAACATGAATGGAGATCTTTATATCACTGAGCTCCTGGTGATGTGTAAATTGATTGAAGTATGGTCTGAAAAAAGAGGTTCCCCAAATGATACATAACTCTCTTCCATTTTGGTAAGCCACCAATCATTCACTAAACATCTGTCTAGTTTCCTCTGAATCAAATTTGCTTCTTATTGATGGTTGTTATAGGTGTAGATAGGACCTTGAAACTTGAGGTCCACCAATCTTAATCATGAGGTAAGTTCAGTTAACTCCTTTTTATCTGCATGAGTTATGCATCTTCTCCCAATAGATTCAGTTGGAAAAAGAAGACAGTTAAAGTCCCCCATGAACATCTAGGTAGTTGTAATGCTCGATTCAATAATTTGTAAGTCTTTCTACAAAGTAGCCCTCTAAAACTACCAGTTATGCATATATATGACAGTAATTGCTAATGGCATTTTGTATGCTTTCATAATGAGTTCACAATAGATGAGTTGTTCAATGTAAAATTAGTTGGATAGTGTAGATAAGTTGGATCCAATGCTACCATGATTCTGCTATTTGGATGCTTCGAATGATTGTTTAAAGCTGTCAATCTGCTGGTATAAACTTCGAACACCCCTAAACACTTCTTTCTTTATTTTAATTTCCACTAAATAGACAAAAACTAAATGATTGGTCCCTAAATAGTCCTTTAGAGCTAATTATTTTTAGGAAAATTAAGTCCTCTCACGTTCCATATCGTACAGTTCATGAGGGGAGTTCAGGTTTGGTTTTCCTCTTGGATCTCCTACTTCTTGATCCCATTATAATCCATTGATCCATATCTGCTTAGTGACTTCTGATTCACTACTAAACTTGATTATCCTTGCATTGTTGGAAAGTGATGTATTTTCTTCTCCATCATCTTGGTATGGTATATTAGTCAAGCATCGCCTGTTTTGTGTTTCTTCATTTCTATATATGTTTTGTTATATAGGTGAGTTTATAAGAGAAGTAACTTCAAGCGATTGATTATAAAGGGGACTTGATGCATTTGTATTTTATGAATCTGTTAGCTGATCATTCCTATACAGATTAGTACCACTCTTCACACTTGTATCAAAAGTTTCATGCACACTCTGGGTTTCATTTTTTTCTGTCTAAGTTATTTCCTTATTTTTAATTACATGACTCTCCAAATGATTTATTTTGCTGTTGTTGATCATCACTGTTTTGAACTCCATTAGTAACTAACAGGGGATATGTGCTATTTATACCTGTGCTTCTTCCTCAGCTTTGTTTTTCTTTGGGATCCAGATCTTGGTTTTGTCCTTCATGTGAGGCTTCCACAAGTGAGATAATTGTATTTTGTCTTCAATCAATTTACCACCTTCACCATACCTCATTATAAGAATAGTTTCAGGCATGCTTTCTTACACTTAACTTCAACACATAACCTAGCATAACCCACTCTCTTGATGTTTACAGTGTTACCATCCATGGCAAGAAGTGTGCCAATGTAGCTAGCCAAGTAACTTAGTCCTTTCGAAGACCAATACTTAAAAGGAACCTTATGCATGTTAATTCATATAGGTAAAGTTCTACTCTTTGCTCTATCTAGTTTATACCGGACAGAAGAAGTAGTTCGAGTGGGAGAGCAAATGTAGAAAAAGAAGGAGAAGAAGGTTAGCAGGAGAAACAAGAGGGTAGAGGCAAGGAGACATTCAAAAGGAGCAAGTTTCATGTTTTGATGTAGGTGGAGGAGTAGAGAGAAGGGCAAAGAGAACGAGGAGAAAAGTCATGGCTATAATGTGAAATGTTATCTTAAAACATCTCTGGTTGAAAGTATATGCATGCACTGCATATGTTGTGATTGCATATGAAAATAAGGAGTCCAGATCTTCTGTCCAATATAACCCTATCTTATTCTGTCTAACTCAAAAACATCGTCGTTATTCTTAAATTTTAAACATTCTCTTACTCTTCTCAAAATGTGTAGATTATTGGCCAAGTCGAATCAGTCGATGTCCTCTGTATTCTATCGTCTTCTTCGTATCACTTCAGAATTCCACTCTCTTCTCTTCACCTCCTTCCTACCTTGTAAATTTATTTGAGAAGGATGAAGCAATAATACCATGAAGCATTTCTTGTCATTTTATTTGTAACCCTGTCTAACATTGGAGAATCCTGGAGCATGCATGGCAATGCAACTGCTGCACAACAATGCTGTGAGTTGCGAGGATTCCCGGTCACAAATCACTCCCATGCACTCCCCAGTCATAGGTGTGGTTGGGGAGTGCAAACCCATGACCCCAATTCTGTTCTCTCCCTCCCCTATAAATACCTATCTCAATCCAATCTCTATCCCTCACCAATGCACACAAGCTCCCTCCTGTAATATTCTCTTCGTCGCCACCATACAAATGCCACTGCACAATTGTGTCACCACGTCCACCAAACCAACTTACTAGGAGCATAAATGCAGCCTCTACCTATGCAACCGGTTATGCCTCCAAGAATGAAACAACCGAGAGTTCCCTCATCTCCGCCACAAGAGCATAATTTAGGTATTATGTGCCTCATCTTTCAAAGTAAAGAGCACCAACAAAGGTACGCTATTCTTAATGTTCGTAAAATTATTTCGAATAGATTTTTAGATTCTCAAGCACTTATTGAATTAGGAATATTTGATCGAGTCCACGAGTTAATGTGAAATATAAGTTGGGAAAATTTTCTGAATTTAGAAAAATTCATATGTAGAATTGACATTAGAGTTTTTGACCACTTTAGAATTAGTTCGTGAAACTAATAATAGGGACACTGGGTTAACTCTAAAATTTCAATTAATGAATGCATATTATCTGACCACTTTATAAGTACTTAATGATATTTTTGGCTTTCCAAATACTGCTTTCTATGAATATCCTGACGAATTTGTGGCTAGCAAGTTTTGGTCAAAATTGACCAATTTTAAGAAAGTGTTTGTCGATAGTGAGTCTAAAGCATCTGTTATCGTAGACCCTGCCCTTCATTATCTCCATTGTTTTTAACTTTTACATTATTCAGTAGAGGAGATAGCAATGGGGCAGTTTCTAAAAAAGACTTATTTGTTTTGTGGTGCATGGTACATGTGAGGCCCTTTAATGTTAGTAGTTAGTTAAGTCTGCATTTACATGAAATGACTCAATCTTGTGGAGGAAAAATAGTTTTTGGGGCATTTATGACCCAAATTTCAGAACATCTTAGCTTGCTAACCAAAAGAACACCTATACTGATGCAGCTAGTTTCGGGAAACTCGATTCTCGACTTAAAATCTTTGGTCTCGATAAAGGTCATCAGGCAGTAAGGGGATCGCTATGTTCTTATCCATAATGAGACAGGGAAGCTTCAAGCAACAAGTGAACTCGAGTTGCAGAAATAGAAACTTCAGAAGAAGATGATGTTCCACCTCCCCAATCCCAACATATGCATCAGACATCTTCATATAGTTCCTTGGAGTATTAATTACTGACAAATCAATTTATAGTATTTAAACGATGAACAAATGACAGGCTCCACAACATTGAAGCTAGCCTGGCGGAGAATCAAACCGTCATGGCCAATTTGAATGCTTGCTTCGACAACTTTGACCCCTATCTCAGTATCATATTTCTAACCTTTCCTTTTTTATTGGTTGTTGTTTTAATTTTTTTCATTTTCATCTTTGTTCTTCCTTTCGTTCTTTTGCCTCTTAGATTATCGTTTCATTTTCTTATCACATAAAGGGCAAAGTGATGTTCAAGTGCTGCATGAGTAATAGTTTAGAAGAAAAGAAAAAAATGATTATTTTTGTCTTATGTGTTTGTTTTCCCATTTAGTAGTTAGATAAGCATGATTATTAAATTAACTTAATCTAGATTAGAAATGCATAATATGAGTAAATGAGTATAGTTGCATGCTTAGACTAATTGACTTAGATTTCGGTTAAAAAGACATTGGCCTGTTGTGATAAATGACTGACATCTTTCATTTGGTAAGATTTTCAGTCTTTTTGAAACATTAAAGACGAAATTATGTAATTCTTTGTCAACAATGTTCTGTCATGATTAAGGAACTCCAGAACTTGCTTGCAGATACTAGTTCAGATCACATAATCTTATGCAAATATTGAAATAATGAAGGCAATTAGGATTTATCCCTTTTGCTTACAAGGCCACCTTGATTTTACCTCTAGTAAACCGTCTTTGAGCTTAACATGACACATTTTCTTTCTTTAAACCCAAATATCAACCTTGACCTTGATTATTTATCATCTTCGTTATACCTACCATAAAGTAAGTTGAGCATTTAAATGAGTATAATTGGGTTTACGGAATAAGTGTGGGGAATCATAACGTATAGTTCGCTATTGTATTAGGGATGGGTACGGTTGTAGAGATTTTCACTTCTCCTTTATATTTCTGTTCTCTTGATTTCCTTGTTTTATAATCATAAATATAAAAAAATGACAAACATAGTGAAAAACAAGAAGGAAAAAATGGAAAAAAGAAAAAAGAAAAGAAACGAAAGGAAGAGAAGATGAGTAGAAATTGAAAAGAAGAGGAGTGAAAAGAAGTGTTAATTTTGTTAAGTAAGAGGAAAGAATTGAGTGTTTTATGGTCATTATTTTGTCTATGTTTAAATGATCAATTTGTGTTGTAGTTTTAACCTACAATTTTCCTTTTTCCTACCCCTAGCTTGGCTCCATTATAACCTAAATAAAGACCTTCAGATTGATGTTTGTGTTTGATATTAGTGGTGCAGATTGGATTGGTAAGCAAGCTTATGGTAGATGCCTTACATAAAATGAACAATGAGTGAACACATATCCCACCTTTAAATGCTTGAGAGGATGAAGAGTTGAGTGAGCATCTATCACACTTATTTGATGGTTCTTTTAATTAAAGTGCTTGTTGATTTTAGCTAAATATGCAAATAATAACTTGTTCATAGAGTATTATGACTTTCTAATTCTTACGCTGTGTTTGTTGAAATGATTGTTGGTATCTTTTACTATTACTAGGGAAAATTGTTGTGTATTATCTAGTATTGTTTTTTTTTCGTCAATAAATCGTCTAGAATGTTAGGAAAATTATTATTTACATTATTTATTTTCATTGTCATTTGACCACAATACATTGCTAACATAAAAAAAGAGAATAATATGAAATCCTGAGTAGCCAGTGAAGACGCTAAAGTAGCTAAAGTGGTGATAAATCCTGTTAGTAAAACAGGCCCTCGAGAAAGTCCATCTACTCCCAATCTCTAAAAAAAATCTAAAAAAATTATCCATATATAATCCTCTATTAATTGAATTAATGGCTCGTCCAATTAGAAATAATAAGAAAATCTATAGGTCAATAAAAGAAGTCTTAATATAGAAATATATATAGTATACCATTTAATTACCTTATTTCTTAAATGAGGGAAAAAGAAAATTAAAGAACCATGGATATCGGTAAAACTACAAATATTGTTAACCAAGGAAGAGAGTTCCTGGCAAAGACAAAATAGATTGAAGGTTGCATACGCAGCGGAAACAAAGTAGCAATCTTAAATTAATCTATTACGTTTAAATTCATATTAATAATAAAAACAGGTAAAAACAAATACCTGAAATTTATAAAGATTGAACAGTAGTGAACTTCGAAAATACGAAGTCTCTATACACTTCACATCGAGAAATACGTCCCACTTTCAACACTTGATATGGCTATGAAGGAATTTGAAAAACCTTTTCTTCAAGAATGGAGAAAATTTTTTTTGTCTCTTTCTCTCTTGTTTCCAACGTACATAATTGAAAAGGAGAGGTTAAAAAATACCAAACTTCCTTTCTTCTCATTTTTGTTTTTAACGTGAAAAATGGAACAAATTAAAAAATACTACCCTTCTGGTTAAGAAATTGAAAAAGTGCGAGCCCTATTGAAAAAATACACACATACAAACTTTTTTGTATTTTTTCTTTTCCTTTTTCCTTCTTTTTTTCATAAAAGGAAATAAAACAAAATATTTTTATTTTATTTATTTATTTTGCACAAGAGAGTTTCCAATATTAATTATATTTTATGTGTTAGAAAAATAATATAAAAATATGCCATCTAGATTATTTAATAAATTATCTAATAATAAATTAAATAATTATAAACATGAAGTTTATAACCATATAGGTTCATCACTAAGTCGATAGTAATTAATCCAATTAATTACTAATTAAGGTTGGCGTCTAATAACACTCCTTAACGGCTGGATAGTATGAAGTAACAACCTTACAAAGACGGAACCTGGTTAAGGATAATGCATTATTACTTTCCATCATAACAATTTCGGATTATCCTAAGGTATGGTTTAATTGTCAAACCCTATTAGATAACCAACTATCTTATATGTCGATCATTAATGATTGGTAAATGACTTTAAAAAACTCTTTTCTTCACTCAGTCAATCGCCCTGGCTAAGGTCTTCATACAACCATTAAAATCAATGACAACATATAGCTCAAACTCATTACCTGGAGTCGATGGATCCCTTCTTAACTTGCCATTAATCAGATAGGTGCTTAATTATATCCAATGACCATTCAGCTAGCATTTTTATACACTAGATGTCTGGCATCAAAATATAATAAGTGACCTATTGATTACTATGATGATCTCATGTCAAAGGAAAAATATACATTATATCCTTATGAGAATATCCCACTTGACAATTCATTGGTATGGGAATTCTCAATTTGGTCAGTTCTTACAATCGACACAGTCCTCCATTCTTGGAGCAATAGGTAAAAGAAATTTTCATTCGAGATTTAATAGTTGGTCCATTTGCAGTCTAGGTAAAGTCCATCTTGTTGTGATACGAATGAACAAGAACAAATAGGTTTTAACAAATCTAATAAAGATACCAATTGTTGTTTAAAAAACGCCACTTATTTTCTCTTTATTTATTTGAAAAAGCTCAACGTACAGGATAGAAATTTTGTAACTGCCCATGTAAAGAAATGTTACAAATAATGAAGAAACCAATAAGTTTAAATAAAAAGCAATATAAAATAAACTAAATATGATACCTTAATATTAAGTTTGATAACATGCCACTCTCCATCCCTTCTTCAATTAAAATACCTATTTTCTAAATTATTACAAACCTAGAATTACATGTTGTTTTCTTAACATTTTGCAGTTAATGAATTACATTGCAGTAATATATACGAACATGTTGTTTTCTTAACAATTTACAGTAAATGTAAGAACAAGTTGTTTTCTGAACATTTTATAGTAAATGAATTATATTGCAGTAAATGAATGAACTTCAGTCTGCTAACAGTAACATTCGTATTTCACCTAAATTTACATCAGACTCCTCTTTTACAAATACAAAATTTTTCAACATGAAGACAACAACCATAGTGCTCCTTCAAAATACCAACTCCTAAATTGTTTGATTCTCCCAAATTTTCAAAACCAAATGTTTGTTGTGCCTGTCAATCAACATGCATTTTAATTAATTAATACAATTATAAACATAAAATGCAATTATTAATAAAAATTGAAATTAAGACAAAAACTTTCTTCAAATTACCGTACATAAATTAGTCATGCGCATTAAAGGTGGGATAATAGTACTAATACTTTGTTTACTTATTTCTGCATCAATGACATAACATGATAAATCATTCGAAGATTAATAACAGATTACAAAAAGAAAATATTAAAAATAATATAAAAAGAAAATATTACAAATAATATGTAACACCCCAACTCTCGCTGAACCCGAACCCGATATCGATAGTGATACCCGGATCCGTGCCCCGCGTTTACCACACCTGGACCCGTTTCTCTGGTCCGACCCGTTCTCTGGAAACAGGATGTTACATAATACCTGAGAATTTGTTCCAGAATGATGATGAGTGTAAAGCATAGTTGTGTTATCCTTGCAAACACTAATTGGCTATTTTACATTCTTTCTCTTCTTTAAACTTTTTTCTAATCCACCTTTAATCACTTACTTATTGTAGTTTTGTCTTTATTTTGACATCTCTTATGTTATTCCTTTGATCAAAATTAATATTAGGTTGATTGCTCAGATTCATTTCAGTATTTGACCGTTGGGTCAACTCTTCATGTTGTGATATTAGGTTCTCTTCATAAACTATTTCTTCACCTTACAATATCTCGTCAACTATCTTCAAAATGTTAAGAAGCTAATCTTTCACAATTTTAGAAATATCTCTCCTCTCTGCTGCTCTTGTAACCAATCACATGCTTAATGCACACAATTCTTTGTACCATATACTTGACAACATTTTAGGATCCATTTGACTTTAATTGATGGTGGAGTTTTTACTATCAAGGTACCACGATTTTTCTTTCCGTGTCCATCTTTTCAAAATATACTTACTCGGTATTTTCAAAATATTTTTCAAGTTAAAAACCTTCAACACATGAGAACATAAAATGCTAACAAACTCACACTTCTGACAATTTGATGATTTATAAGTGTAGACAGTAGCTGCATGGTTTAAAATTTGAATAGTTGCAGATAATGTTGAAGTGCTTACATTACTTCTAAAATCAGCTTTTAACTCATCAAATTGACTATCATCAATAAGCCTCTGAAAGTGATTAAAAAATTGTAAAAAGTTATGCTAATAACTCACGTACCTTTTTACAATGCTATTCATACTCTCACTTCATTGGGTGGTGGTCATGTCTACACAAAACATTTGGCGTCCACAAATCAAAACCTATTTTTCTTTTATGTGAAACATATGTTTCAACCAATCATTATCTTCAAGTTCATATTTTTGCAGCATCTTATTCCATACATTGGAAAAATCTTATTCTTCTTCATAGTTATATATGCATGAGTTGAAATCTAGTGAAAAATCTTTAAACTGAGAAAAAACACCTCTCAAATGGATTGCAACATTTTGATAAATATGCCAGATACATAATCGATGATGAGTATTAGGTCATCTTGAAGCTAATGCCTTTGTGATCGCCGCATCATGATCAGTAAGAGTAGTTGTAGGCCTGTTCTCAAACATGGCTCTACCAAATGTGTCAAAAAACCACTCAAATGTAAGAGCAGTCTCATCATATAGGAGTGTAACATCAAAAATTGTTGTTTGCTTATGATGGTTCACATTGAAAAATAAAGCAAGTGGACGACCCTCACCATTCTTCTTGTAAGTAGTATCAAAGCAAACAACATCACCAAAGTCTAAGTAGTCATTCCTCGTCTTTGTGTCTGACCAAAATATATTAGTTATCAAACCATCTTCATCCACTTTAATGACATAAAAGAAATTAGGATTTTCAACCTGCATTTTATACAAATATTCTAACACGCCACTTATATCTCCCTTTTTCATGTCTCTTGTTCTTTTAGATCTTAAATAATTCTTGTAATCCTCTGGAATAAAGCCAACATTGTTTCTCTCACCTGTTTGTCTCACTATAAGATCATGGGATGTTTTTGGTGGACTTCCCACATCATTAGCCATTTTAATTTGCATTGCTACAACTAAAGATATCTTTCTGTGACTTCTATACAAATGTGTTTTGTTAGGACTTAAAAGGTAGTGATTGTGATCCTTGACAAATTGAATCTCTTGAAATTTTCTAGTTTTCACACTATTAACTTTGATTCTTGTCTCACAACCAAATCTTGTTTCTGAAAGTGGAGCTCGTACATACAAATCTCTTTTATCTGGCATCCTTTTACCTTCAGCACTACAACAAAAAAAGCCTACAAATCAAATTACCAGATTTATCTTTGTGATTTTTGCTTCTTCTTATTCCAAAGCCCACATGTTTGGATAAATTAAATAAAATTGATAAGCTTCTTCTTCTGTCTCGAATTACATGTCAATTTTCGGCACTAACTCTCTTGCAATGGATGAGTGAACTTTATTCAAATTCTCCTCAGAATTTGAATTCACCAAATCAGTTGAATTTATATTACAAGTCTCATTGGCATCCAAATAATTTGAATTCATATTTAGAGTCTCACTGCCAACCAAATCGGTTGAATTCATATTACTACTTTCATTCCCAATGCTGATATCATTCTTATACTACTCCTTCTCAATTTCATAATCTAAATGACGGTATGGAGTAGATCTGCCTTCCATTTTTACACCTGTCAAATTCACAAACGAAGTGCCATTGTTGCATTGTTTTCAGATAAAATTATTAACACAACGAAAAAGGAGTGTTAAGAAAATATTGGGACATATTTAATTTGTCATGCATACCTTATTTAATTCCTATAACAGAAAAAGGTATTCCAGAATTAAAGGTTTCATGGTAAATTCTTCCCATAAAATGAATAATATGTTTTATAAGGTCTTAACCACAAGTTAATATTAAGCAACTCAACTTTGACAATATACATTAATTATCATTCGCGTATATGTAAAAACATAAACTATAAATAGAAAAAAAAAGTTAGATACCAATGAATTCCAAATATCTTCAACACTTACTGTAAGGAAAGCATAAATAACAAATTCACTTTAAAAACCAGCAGAAGCAACGACTAAAGTACCTTATATCTCTCCACATTAAATTTAATAATAAAAATAAATAAACAAAATGATGCATTCTCAGCAATAGAGTTAATGGGTCTACTGAGTAATTCCTCAATAATAGCTTAGAGACAGAGGAATGGTAAAAAAAATAAGTAAGCTTAAGAATTGGTTAAACACAGAGATACAGAGAGGGAATGATAATAAAAACAACTAACAAACAAAAATTACTTGAGAAGATACTTGAACATCATCAAAATATTACCTTTCTTTCCCTACTGTGATCTTCTATTGAGTTTACCAGCAAATTACATTCATCAAAATATTATCTCTCTTCAACTGATGTGATCTTCTACTTCTTTACCAACAAAGTTAATTTGCTCTATGAGAAGGAAAATAAAGTTCAAAGATATGAAAACTGGATCACGTGCATAAACAAACAAGTTAAATGGCAGGAAATCTTAGTTAAACGTTGCTTTAGAAATGACAAACAATTATCGATTACAATCATTATCATTATAGTAATCTTATTTGTAATGAATATATTAACATTGTATTTTTGTAATTTGTTAATTTTCATTATAATTGGTTAAAGCACAAATAAATAAATATAAAAATTTAATCGATAATATCTACTCTTTTTTACATTTATTTCTTAATTTCAATGATTACATTTTTTTTGTTAAAGTTTGTATTAATTAGTTCAAAATTATGGTTGTTTTTCCATAAAAATTGAAAACTCACGACACTACATGGTTGTGAGTTCTGCACGACCATGCAGTAGTTGCACGGTCGTGCTTTAGGCTGCACGGCCGTGCATGCGCCATTATTACACAGGGTTACAAATAAAATGACAGTAAATGCTTCATGGTATTCATGCTTCATCCTTTCCAGATAAATTTACAAGGTAGGAAGGATGTGAAGAGAAGAGAGTGGAATTTCTGAAGTGATACGAAGAAGACGACATAGGAGAGAGGACATCGGCTGGTTTAGCTTGACTAATAATCTACGCATTTTGAGAAGAGTAAGGGAGTTAAAATTTAAGAATAACGATGACGTTTTTGAGTTAGATAGAATAAGACAAGATTATATTGGACATATGATCTGGACTCGAAAATAAGTTGGAGTTAAAGTGTAATGAATTAGAAATGTTGCAAAAAAGGATACAGGCCTTTTATACTGAACTTGCACTGAAAGGGATACTAATTGGGACTCTATGGTGAACCAAGAGAAAGCCTCGGCATCTAGAATGGAATGACAATTCCGTAACACAGCTAACCACAGGGGTTTAGAAACATGATTATTGTTGTAAAGGACGTTCTCGAAGTTGTAAGGGGTGGTTAGTCCCTTTTCATCGTAAGTTCACATCAAACTATCTTGATCGTTAGTGATTGTTCTTTGATGTTGAAGTTTCTCTAGGATTGAACATAGGAGCTCAACCTCCATTCTCGCAGATGTATTATGTATATTAATCCATATTGGCAAGTAGTTGGAATTTTCAAAAGCCTCAATCACTTTGATGTTATTATTATTGGACAGAAGCTAAAGCTTCTGGAACATTATTTTAAGATTTGTTTCTTTTACCCAATATGTCATTCCGCAAAATAACAGTGTTACCATTGCTAACTTTCTCTTTGAAAGATGAAGGGTTTAAATAGGGCTTTAGGCTAGGATTTTGATGTCCTGGAGTCCAAAACATTTATTATTATATTATAGGATATGCATCCTCCATGAATCCAAATTCAAACCATATTTGATACATATATTTTTCTCATAGAAGCTTCTATTCAGTGGCAAATCTCCACCACCATTTATTTAAGAGGGTCTCAATTTTAATGACAAAATCTTCCACACCTATTCCACAATGTTCTTTTCTTAAGCAAACTAGCTGAAGGGACGTCACAATTTTTCTAGCATTTAAAGGTCCTCCCAAAAGAAATCTGCACCTTGGTTATTACTTCACAAAATACTCTTATACTCTTATAGCTTCTTCATTTGCATTGCATGTTCTTTTGGTGATGTCTCATCAACGCAGGTACAAGCTATAATGATGATAGGTTATAATAAGTAGAATACATAATCACTTAACGGGATAATAAGTAGAATACATAATCACTCAATGGGACCAAACATCTATTGATGCTCCATCATTTCACCCTTTTTCTTTCTAATTTCTTTACGCTACAATTAACTTCCATTTAATTTCCAACTTCAACTCTTCTATCATTTTCATGCACTAATATGCACTCATATTAAACTATACTTGTCTCATGATTATTTTAAACCATATTTTACATTTAATTCTTTGTAGAAATTATTATTATTGATGTCATTTATATGTAATTACATTTAGTGATAGAAGCATTGAATAATATGAAATATTTTAATCTCATTGATAGTTGAAGAAGTGAAGAAGAGAAATCGAATGATTACTAATTTTTCCAAAACTGGTTGGAAGAATACGAAGGCAGTTCTTCAAACAAAATTTAATAAAGAGTATATTGATGTTCAGTTGAAGAATAAGTATAATAAATTAAGAGTCAAATTGAAGAATTTCAAGAACTTACTCAAAGAAACAAGAATCAGTTATAGTTCTTTTACTGGTGAAGTTAATACTATAATTGAATGTTGGGAAAACCTAAGTAGGTAAAATATATCTTTGTTTTATTAATATAACATATTATATAATATTTGTTCTCATGTTTCCTTTTCATCATTATAGGTGCATAAAATGACTCACAAATTCAGGAAAAAAAGATGCAAGAAGTATTCATACTTGCGTTATATTTTTCGAGATACTACTGCAATTGGTTTGCATGCATATCCATTAACTAAATTTCCATCAAATAGTACATAAGAGGAACATAGAATTAATGTTGATGAAGATTGCTCGTATAATGAAAAAGGATATCGAGTTATAAGTTTTCCATTTAAGAGAAAAAAATCTCCCAAGAATAGGAAGGCAAAGAAAACACATTCTAACATTGTAGAAGAGATCTTGCTTATAATTGATGAATAATTGAAAAGGAAGAATGATTTACTTAAGAAAAAACTAAGTGAAACATCATCCACTGTAGAGAATAAGATTTGGAGCTTCATCAATTCAGCAAGAGTCTAACACAATGATGGAATGTCTGAATTCCTTAGATGAAATGGTTATTGAGGGTGTGCAGTATAGAAAAATTGTAAAGGCTTTACATGATTGTCCACTTTACAAGGATATTTGTATGATGATGGTAGATGTAAGGGCTTTACATGATTATCCACTTTACAGGGATTTTTTATGATGATAGTAGATGCAAAGAAGCTAGATTAGATTATGTCACTTTAGTTATATTTTCACGTTATTCCATATCAAATTCTTATTAATTTGACACTTCTATATTAAGCATTATTCCATAGTTTGAATATTTTAAGTTTGTGTTTTGTATGAATATTTGACTGAATGTTAAGTCTATGTTTTATATGAATGTTTTAAGTCTATATTTTGAATGAATTTTTTTCCATATTTGATTAAACCTTTTAACTGAATGTTTTGTTAATTATTTAATGTTGGCATTGTAGATACATAGGTTCTTTATCAGATTCTAATGATGAACTGATGAAGGTAGTCATTATTTCTCTAGTTGAGGAGAGAAAATATATGTTCATTTATAAAAGCAACCATATAGAACTTTTACTCTATCAGGTAATGTTGAATATTAGAACTTTTGAATGAAAATCCTACAAAGATTTATAAAAACTTAAAAATGAGTAAGATAATCTTTTTGAGCTTATGTGATGAGTTGAAGAGTTTAAGAAGCTTAAAGGTAACAAGTCATTTAATTGTGGAGGAACAAATAATAATTTTCTTGATGACTATAGGGCATAGAGAGACAATTAGAATCAATGTAGAACACTTTTAATATTCGACCTGAACAATTTCGAAGTACTCTCGCAAAATCTTATATGAAGTTAATCGTCTTGCAAAAAAAGTCATCACTCCACCATCATTTACCAATACACCTCCTGAGATTCATCATAATTCAAAATTCTTTCCACATTTTCAGGTACATTCATATATTTAATTACTATTTTGATTATGTCCTTATGATTAATAATTATTTTAATAGTATAGTTTTATTTTTTAGGATTTTATAAGAGCAATAGATGATATAAATATTTATGCATATGTTTTGACCAATGAACAAATACCATATAAGGGTAAAAGAATTAATGCAACCCGAAATATTATATGTTGCTGCTCATTTGACATGTGTTTTACATATATAATGGCTGGATAGGAAAGTACTGCAAATGACTTTGGAGTTCTCTTAGAAATAATGACAAATCCAGTGAATCAATTTCCTATTCCTCCATAAGGTATTATATTATTTTAAATAAATATAGTAATTATGATTAATTTTAAATATTTTTTGTTAATATTATGTTCTTTTTATGTTAGGTAAGTTCTATTCAGTTGATTCAGGCTACACGAATATGACTATATTTCTTATGCCATACTGAGATTAAAGATATCATTTGTGAGATTATAGAGGAAGAGGAAGACTTCAAGGTCCATAGGAATTTGTTTAATAACAAGCATTCTTCGTTAAGAAATGTTATTGAAAGATGTTTTGGTATTTTAAAAGTAAGATTCCCTGGACTTTTAAACATGCCGAGTTATGATGTGAAGAAACAAAAAATTATCGTTATAACACAATTATATTAGCATGTAAGGATAAAGCATTGAATTATTTGACAATTGTGTTGAAAATGAAGAACAAATTAAGGAAAATGAAAATGAAGATGCAAGTTCTTAAGCAGATTATAATATCACTTCAGCACAACTTTGAAGCATATCTTAAAAGCGAGATAAAATTGCTAAACAAATGTGAAATGGTTATATTAGTTCAAATTGCTTTATGTTTTTTTTCGTAAATGATAGTACTATTATGTTTTGAAGAATTATAATATGATGAACATATTTTATTGATTAGAATAACTTAATGTAATTTTCTAATTTATAGAATTTTATTATATACAATGAATGTACTAATTTCTTTAATTATATAAATATGCATATATTTTATTTCGAACCATAATGAGAATTAATTAATTTAAAAACACAATATATTTTATTAAAACTAATTAACATAAGAGTATAATTTAAAAATAGAAACAGGATAATAAAACTAAATATGTTTTTTTAGTTTTTTATTACAAATCTCAACTTCATAGGTTTTTGTTTTCAATTTTTATATTAGAAATGTCAACCAAACTAGTTTTTGTTTTTTAATTAAAAAACAAAAACTAAAAACTAAAAATTAAAAATAAAAATTAAAAACTGCAATAGAAAAATAGAAATAGAACTAAATTACCCCTAAGTCAGTATCTCACGAGTGAAATATTTGCTAACATCTTTTAAAAGGTCTAATTATTCTTTAAAAAACTTGATTCCACAAATACAAGTAGCTTTTGTTTTATAATTCTAATAAATGTTAAAATTATTTGTGGTGGGAAATGCTTCCACTACTGTGAACTGTGAAGCATTATTAATAAATACTTCTAAAATTTCCATTCTTGTCAATTATTTTCAATCAGATCCTAGCTGAAGTTGAGTCTTTAAATTTTGTAATATATAGAAGAAAATAAAGTTCCTAATTAGTGCTAGTTTTCCGGTTGAAATTCTTTCAAAAAATAGGTATAGGTAAATTGGAAACTTCTCGCTTATATCATCCGTTGGAATGTATTAATAATGAGAAGTAGATTGTGGGGTCTGGCAGGAAGACCACTAAGCCTAATTAGTTGATTCTATGATTGTTCCATAATATATTAAAATAAGTAATACCGTTGGATTGGGAATTCAACATGCGCTATGATTAAGAAAGAAAGAAAAAAAAAGTCAGAGAAAAAAAACAAAAGAAAGAGTCAAAGAAGTCTCCTAGGTAAGGTCCATTGGCTTGGGCGGTTCAACTAGTTTTCCACACGGATTGGACACCTGATTTCAGGACAACTTCCTAGTTCCTACTCCTTGCAACAGAAATAGATAGCGTCATAAAATCTTTTGTTTCGGTTTTAAAGTTGTCAGAATTTTCTCGGCCTTTACATCACCGCAACAAATGTTCTTGAGATCCTTGTTGAGCGCAATTTTCGTTTTTCCACTTTCTCAATCTCCGGCGAGAAACAATTGTTGAGGCAATGGAGGATTATGTCCATTCATTTATCATCCCAAATGGTGAAAAAGGAATTTAAAGATACTGATCTCAAATGTTATGTAAATCTTCTTAGAAGGAAATGTTAGTAATATTTGTGGACTAATATAATCATAACGTTAATTCCATATGTCTAACCACAATCGAATTTTCTAATGTATATTTAATTATCATAATGGGATGGTTAATTTGTTAATTGCATTTGAGGCACATGGTAGTACCCTAATGACTATATGTTGGCCCATTAA